>JAPXFY010000025.1:52834095-52846595 GCA_030674185.1 Monoplex corrugatus
ACCAAAGTGACGTACTGGATCTTTCGAAGCCAAAAAGGAACAGGGGTCGCCAGCGAACCAGACAGCGAGACCATCTAGAAAAGTTCGACAAACAATGGACCAGAACAGCAGTCAACCAGCAACAGTGGCGTGCAATGAGGAAGGCTTATGTCCAACAACGGACCCAGACATGTTGAAGTGAAGTGGCTGGCTCAGTTGGTAGGCATGTGGACCAAAGATCTTATTGTGTCAAGTTCTGTCCTGTCCCACAAGTGAAAACGTTTTTGCTTTCAACCCATCCTGATGTGCCGGTGATGTAATAATTAGAAGTCATCGTTTACAGGTACTTCATACATATTATCTCGAGACTTGATTTGGCTAAAACTGGTTTGCATTGTTATGCTGCTAACGGCCAGTTTGTGTTTTAAAGTTGATGATTTCAGTCAGAATGCGAGACTACCAGTGTTCAGGCGAATAGAAACCAGAAACTCATGAAAACAGAAGAAGACCATATAATCTAATTAACAAAACATACAAACACAAAATTTGCGGCCAACTGGTCTTTGTCAAGTATACACCAAAGACAAAGAAAGAAGTACACACCAACTTTTGGACAAGCGACAGACAAAAGGAATCATGCTCTTTTCTGATTCTGTCTACCTCAGTGAAATCAGGGAAGTTCATGAATTCTTTGTTCTGTCTCTTAATTCAAATGACGAGTCACGCTGAACGAGAGTTTGCTTTGTGCGGATTAGTGCATATGGAATGTATGGTTGTGCGCTAATGGTTGATTTGTATTGTCACGACAAAAACAACTTTTGCTCTGCCTTATTTCTGCTCTGCTTCAGTGGCACTGAACAAACGCTGATCATTCCGGCTCTTCCAACATACCAACAACCCTAACATCATTCCGTTCAATTCCCAGTATCAGGAAGCCCACAGTACAAGGGCCAAAACATTAACCTGCCCTGAGGTCAAGCACCAGAGAAAACGGCTTGGCTGATGGGTCATTTTAGTGGAGTTTAGCGGTATTTGTTCTGATCCAGTTTACTAGCTTTAAGTACATGCCTATCAATCCCTTTACTAACGACAGTGATATGAATGAGCACCCCCCCCCCCCCCCACACACACACACACACACAAACACACACACACCTTCTCTGCAAGGAGACATCACAATGTTCATCCACCCCAATGAAACAAAACAGTCTTGACTGGTAACAATCAGTTTGGGATACTTGATCGCGGGCACATACGTAGCAGACCTGAGTGAATCGTTTTGTAAGTGTTTGATTGTTTTGTACCTGTTCTACACGTTGGGTTCATTGTATTGCACCTTTCTACACGTTGAGTTTATTGTTTTGTGCTTGTCCTACATGTTGAGTTCATTGTTTTGTACCTGTTCTACATGTTGGGTTCATTGTTTTGTACCTGTTCTACATGTTGGGTTCATTGTTTTGTACCTGTTCTACATGTTGATTACATTGTTTTGTACCTGTTCTACATGTTGATTACATTGTTTTGTACCTGTTCTACATGTTGATTTCATTGTTTTGTACCTGTTCTACATGTTGATTTCATTGTTTTGTACCTGTTCTACATGTTGATTACATTGTTTTGGACCTGTTCTACATGTTGATTTCATTGTTTTGTACCTGTTCTACATGTTGATTACATTGTTTTGTACCTGTTCTACATGTTGATTTCATTGTTTTGTACCTGTTCTACATGTTGATTACATTGTTTTGTACCTGTTCCACATGTTGATTTCATTGTTTTGTACCTGTTCTACATGTTGGGTTCATTGTTTTGTACCTGTTCTACATGTTGGGTTCATTGTTTTGTATATGTTCTACATGTTGGGTTCATTGTTTTGTACCTGTTCTACATGTTGGGTTCATTGTTTTGTACCTGTTCTACATGTTGGGTTCATTGTTTTGTACCTGTTCTACATGTTGGGTTCATTGTTTTGTATATGTTCTACATGTTGGGTTCATTGTTTTGTACCTGTTCTACATGTTGGGTTCATTGTTTTGTACCTGTTCTACATGTTGGGTTCATTGTTTTGTACCTGTTCTACATGTTGGGTTCATTGTTTTGTACCTGTTCTACACGATGGGTTCATTGTTTTGTACCTGTTTTACATGTTGGGTTCATTGTTTTGTATCTGTTCTACATGTTGGGTTCATTGTTTTGTACCTGTTCTACACGATGGGTTCATTGTTTTGTACCTGTTTTACATGTTGGGTTCATTGTTTTGTATCTGTTCTACATGTTGGGTTAATTGTTTTGTACCTGTTCTACACGATGGGTTCATTGATTTGTACCTGTTCTACACGATGGGTTCATTGTTTTGTATCTGTTTGTACATGTTGGGTTCATTGTTTTGTACCTATTCTACACGATGGGTTCATTGTTTTGTACCAATCTGTTTCACTACATGTTGGGTTCATTGTTTTGTACCTGTTCTACACGATGGGTTCATTGTTTTTGTACCTGTTTCATACATGTTGGGTTCATTGTTTTGTATCTGTTCTACATGTTGGGTTCATTGTTTTGTACCTATTCTACATGTTGGGTTCATTGTTTTGTACCTATTCTACATGTTGGGTTCATTGTTTTGTACATTCTACATGTTGGGTTCATTGTTTTGTATCTGTTCTACATGATTGGGTTCATTGTTTTGTACCTATTCTACATGTTGGGTTCATTGTTTTGTACCTATTCTACATGTTGGGTTCATTGTTTTGTATCTGTTCTACATGTTGGGTTCATTGTTTTGTACCTTTCTACATGTTGGGTTCATTGTTTTGTACCTATTCTACATGATGGGTTCATTGTTTTGTACCTATTCTACATGTTGGGTTCATTGTTTTGTACCTATTCTACATGTTGGGTTCATTGTTTTGTATCCTGTTCTACATGTTGGGTTCATTGTTTTGTATCTGTTCTACACGTTGGGTTCATTGTTTTGTACCTATTCTACACGATGGGTTCATTGTTTTGTACCTATTCTACAGTGGGTTCATTGTTTTGTATCTGTTCTACACGATGGGTTCATTGTTTTGTACCTATTCTACACGATGGGTTCATTGTTTTGTACCTATTCTACACGATGGGTTCATTGTTTTGTACCTATTCTACACGTGGGTTCATTGTTTTGTACCTATTCTACACGTATGGGTTCATTGTTTTGTACCTATTCTACACGATGGGTTCATTGTTTTGTACCTATTCTACACGTTGGGTTTCATTGTTTTGGTACCTGATTCTACACATGGGTTCATTGTTTTGTACCTGTTCTACATGTTGGGTTCATTGTTTTGTATCTGTTCTACACGTGGGTTCATTGTTTTGTACCTATTCTACACGATGGGTTCATTGTTTTGTACCTATTCTACACGATGGGTTCATTGTTTTGTACCTGTTCTACATGTTGGGTTCATTGTTTTGTACCTGTTCTACACGATGGGTTCATTGTTTTGTACCTGTTCTACACGTTGGGTTCATTGTTTTGTACCTGTTGTACATGCTGGGTTAATTGTTTTGTACCTGTTCTACACATTGGGGTCATTGTTTTGTACCTGTTCTACATATCAAAGGCAAATGTGATGAGTCCATTGTGTCGGCTATTGACTGCGTGCTTGTCACCTCTCACTTTCAGCCTGCACCGCTGGCTAGCACTGCTGCTTGCAGCTATGCAAAAAGAAGAGCAGAATGCGTAAAACTCTCCCTGTCAGTACATGGCCTCTCCATCAGCAAACCCTACGTTATGCCTCTTCGTGGCGACATGTGGTAAATGAGCACCTCACGGACTCAGGCTAAATCTCATGGGACTCGGAGGAGGTTTGGCCACCAGACGTGCGGCACGCAGGCCCACCAACGTGTGGATATGCCCTGGTGCCCACGAACCAGACCTTCAAGCTATGGGTAAATAGCTCCACTGCCTTGTGGACATCTCGGGAGAGAATAAGGGTAAGGGAGCTAACCCTGAAAAAAATCACCCTTGTAGGTTGTCGTGGGAACGTCAAAGAATAGCGGAGAGACCGTAAACAAACCGATGAAAGGCAACGGGAAACCACCATCGTATTTTCCCCAGCACAATGATGGCCAGACAAAATAAAAATGAAGACAACAACGTAAATAGGTGCTCCTATGGAGCACCTTCGTCTGGTAGGGACCGTCATGCTACGCAGGTGAGACAAGACCGTCAGCAAGCTACTGTGATCAACCTCAACCTCAGAAAAAATACCACAATCGCAACATGGAACATTAGAACATTGTTGCAAAAAGGTAAAGTAGACAGTATCAAATGGAGATGGAAAGGCGGCATGATAACATCAGGAGAATATACAGTAATATACTCTGGTAGAAACTCACATGAAAAGGAGTAGGCATCGTAATGGACAGGGACAAATCAAAAGCAGTTAGGGGATACTGGGCTGTGTCCAACAGAGTTTTGCTGGTTAAATTGGGAGGCTGGCCATTTGATATCAACATCATTCAGGTGTATGCACCAACATCCGCAAGTACTCAGGAAGACATCAACAACTTCTACGAGGTATTAGAGATGGCCAAGGCCCAATGTAAATCAAACGAAGTTACAGTAATAATGGGAGATTTTAATGCTAAAGTGGGACAGGATAGGGTGAAGGATACTGTTGGACCTCATGGCCTTGGTACACAAAGTGAAAGGGGAGGGAAACTTGTAGAATGGGCACAGATGAAAGAGTTCATAGTAGGAAACACCTGGTTTGAGCAGCCTAACAGAAGAAAATGGACTTGGATGAGTCCGGGAGATAATACCAAAAATCAGATTGACTACATCCTGATTAATAAAAGATTAAGACATTCTTTACTGTCAGGAAACACTACCAGGCGCACACTGCAACACTGACCACAATCCTGTGTTGGGAAGATTTAGGCTGAAGTTAAGGAAAAGGAAACAGACCAAAAAGCAACATCGAACTAAATCTTCGACTCATAAAGACAGATGAAGTGATACGTAAAAAAATAACGTACATGTTCAAAACAAATTCAGTGCTCTGGAAGACGTTAGTGACAGTGAGGAACAATGGACAAAGTTGAGAAATTCGATAAATGAAACGTGAAGAAATCCCTGAAGTAGATAGAAAAGCAAAAAAGAACTGGATGACAAAAGAAATTCTAGGCTTGATGGTGGAACGCAGGAAGGCAAAGAGAAACGAGGAGATGTACGGGAAGATAAACAAAGAAATCAGGAATAGGTGCAATGAAGCTAAGGAAGCTTGGCTGAACACAAAATGCAAAGAAATAGAAGACAAACACAAAACGGATCCTCAGGGTATGTACAGACGAATTGAAGAAATAAGAAATTGTCTACAGGAAAAACACATGCACATCAACTGGTTGCTTAAAATCGAAAGATGGTACACTTATCATGGAAAAATACAAAATATTAGACAGATGGGGAGAGTACATTAAAGACCTTTTTGAAGATGACAGAAACGAAGAACATATTATAAGAAAGAACTTTGAAGGACCACCCATAATGAAAGATGAAGTTAGAGCAGCAGTGAAAAAGATGAAACCAGGAAAAGCCCCAGGACCAGACAACATTACTACAGAGATGATTGAAGCCCTAGAGGAATTTGGTATTGAAAAAATAGCAGTTCTCCTGAATGCAATTTATGACACTGGAAAAATCCCCGAAGATATGTCAAAACCAATTTCCATTGCACTTCCAAAGAAGACAGGGGATCTAGAATGCGAACTCCATCGCACAGTCAGTTTGATGAGTCATGTAACAAAAATCCTATTAAGAATAATAATGAGGAGGACAAGGAATACAATCAAAAAAGAAACAGCTGATGAACAGTGTGGATTTGTGGAAGGGAAGGGAACTATTAATGCCATATACATCCTAAGAACTATCACAGAGAGGTCAATCGAGATGAATAAGAATTTATATTTATGCTCTTTTGATTATACCAAGGCTTTCAATCGGGTAAGACATGAAGAATTGATCAACCAACTAGAATGACTCAATATTGATGGAAAAGATCTACGAATAATCAGAAATATGTATCGGGAACAAACAGCTGCAAAGAGAATAGAAAACGATATAAGCTCTTTCCAAAACATCAAAAGAGGAGTCAGACAGGGTTGTGTTTTGTCACCAGATCTGTTTTCACTTAACAAGGAAAACATCATGAGAAACCTAGAGGAAGACCCTGGATTAAAGGTTGGAGGAAAAATGTTAAACAACATTCGATACGCAGATGACACTGTGTTAATTGCAGAAAATGAAAGGGACCTACAAAACCTTGTGAATATACTTGAAATAGAAAGCAAAGGTAAGGGGGTGGAACTAAACAGCAGGAAGACTGAAGTCATGGTGATCAGTAAAAAACATGAAATCCCCTCATGCAAAATAACAGCAAACGGCACAACCTTGAGACAGGTTGATAAGTTTAAATACCCGGGAACGGTCATTTCACTAGATGCAGATGTACGTCAGAAATAGCCAGCAGAACCGGCCAAGCCAAAACAGCATTCAAGAAGATGAAAAGCATTCTTACCAACAAATGCCTGTCAATTAACATCAGGAATAGAGTTCTTGAATGTTATATAGAACCAATACTGTTATATGGTTGTAAGGCGTGGACAGTCAACAAGCAAAATCAGAAAAAGACTGAGGCAGCCAAGATGTAGTTTCTGAGATGAATGTTGAGAGTTCCATGGACAGCAAAGAAAACAAACGAGACAGTCTTGGTGGAGGGAGACACAAGAAGATCATTCACAAGGAAGATTAGGAAAAGAAGGCAACATTTATAGGCCATTTTATGACGAAAGGGGAATTGGAGCATCTGGTCACAATGGGAAAGCTGGAGGGAAAGAGAGCACCAGGTAGACCCAGGGAGAAGATATTGGACGTACTTGCAGAGTGGCTGAAGACAAAGAGGGTGGAAGAGATGCTTGAGGCAACAAGAGATAGAAGCAGATGGAAGGCCATGATCGCCAACGCCATCTGGCAAGGCACCTGATGGTGATGATGATCTACACGTTGAGTTATTATGCTTTTTGTGTGACTCAAATAGAGTACTGGCTGGTGGTACTATCGTGCTACTCCATCCACCAGGATGTCTGTGTTTCTGATTTCCCTATGCGCCTTCCAACTGGCCATTGTGAATTTGAGCTGTTCGCCATTGGATCTCCGTTCACCCTTACCGCATGGAACACTTTAGCGTATGCAAAAAATCTACAAACCATAGTCCACGACCTAACGGGTGTCAAGCACACTTACAACTGTCAGTTTATCGATGCAGCACGTGTCAACGGTAGTAGGCACAGACGTCCTATATAAGATGTCTATGGTGGTAGGCCTAAAACGTTCCTTATGCATACTGCCACTTCCCTACCAACACAAAACCTGTCGTTATAGTCGGGATTATATACTTGCCATCACTGCAGCTTGTTTAACTCGCAAAACAGCCTGTCGTCTCTGAGACCTTGGGATCGGAAGTTGATTACCACGTACATGTCGGTCAAGGTGGCAGGAGAAAACGAAACAGGCAAGAAACAAAATAAAATCTCAGTCATCACATCTTTTAGAAGCAGTCAGCCACTTCCATTCTTATGTGCCCCCATATCAGATCAAAACTCTGCCCCTCCAAATACTGTTATTCCAAATTGATAGATTTCAACACCAACCGAAACCTACAGGTCGAATCGAAATCTTTAACCCTTTGACTCCCGCACCCTGTCCACCAGCTTTGAGAGAATCAAAGGGTTATGTTTTAGCAAATGGTTGGGTTTTTTTTTTTTGAGGGCATCAAATGGTTCAGTTTTTGCAGTTGGTGGATTGAAGGCGGAAATCAAAGGGTTAAAACTGATATATTTCGATATCTGTTCCTGCAGAAACAAAAACAACTGATATTTCTGACCGAACTAGTAAAGGAAACTTTGGCTTAATTTTTTTATCTAAATTGTGGCTCAGACCTACAGGTCCAATCAAAGCAACACTGCTACTGTAACAATCTCTGGCTTCACCGTGACTTCAGTGCCAAGACAAACTGAAGCTGGTGGTGGTCTTGCTGTTGTATGTAGAAATCGTCTTGCTTGCTACATCATATTTCTACCAAGAACTTCGATTCTGCTATTTGAGAAATGTGTTTCCATTACTACAACCATTTGTTTCCTTTTTTGTCTGTTTAACACCCACGCCCCAGCAGCACAAACAAATTCACAAATAGATTGTTTATGGATGAGATCCTCACTGACTTGAGTCATACATTGCATGTGATAATCGTTTTGTTCCTGGTGATGTCAGTTCCATTTGGATTCTGTTTCTAATATCTAAACTGTCTCACTGAAAAGACTTTATTGATATCATAGCCTAGATAAGCTTCAAACTGTGCATACTCATCGCCGTGATCATATTCTTGATTGTTGATTACAATCAGATTGACCTCAGTGACCTCCCTATCACTAACTAAGTCGACTCTGATCACTTAGCAATATCACTGTCTTTCATCATCATAATCATGTGCCCTGTCACATGACATTGGCGATTATGGCCCTCCACACGAATCTATCCCTTGTCACTGCAAGTACATCTCCCACCCTCTCTGTCCTCAGCCACTGTGCAAGTCCGTCCAATATTTTCTCCCTGGGTCTGCCTAGTGTTCTCTTTCCCTACAGCTTTCCTGTTGTGACCTGGTGCTCTAATTTCTCTTGCCTTCTAAAATGTCCTATAATTGTTGCTTGTCTTTTTCTAATCTTCTTTATTAATGATCCTCTTGTGTCTACCTCCTTCAAGACTTTCTCGTTTGTTTACTTCGCTGTCCCTGGAACTCTCAACGTTCTTCTTAGAAACTGCGTTTCAGTTGCCTGAGTTTGCTCTAACTTGGCGTGTCTTTACGCACTGATAAACCTGGTTAAGTAATGAAGACAGGTCGCATAACTTGACACCTGTACACCTGTATGCAGTCATCTTATTTGGTTTCAAGGAAAAGACGCTACGCAGTATAGTATAGTAAGAATAATAGTAATATTAATAGTATTCAACTTAAAGGGGAAGGTGTTGTGTATTGGGTTGTATCCCTTAGACCACTTGGTAAACGAGTCATTCCCAGAATACACTTCTGTCTGTATGCGGGACAGCTCCTCTTGCCGTGTGAATAACCACATCTGCCACAGTTCCTAACTTCTTCTCTCTGTTCTCTGTGACCGTGTGCCGCTTTGCCAGGTTTGTTTCTGTGTACTCTGTCTACACTTTCACTAGTGCCTCTTTGCTGAGTCAGTTCTGCTTTAACGGCTTCATGGCGTCTTGCTTTTTGTATTGCTTTCTGAAGCGTCAGTTCCCCGTCTTCAATCTGAAGTTTCTCAGATAGTTCTTTGTCCAGGATGCCTATGACCATTCGATCTCGGATGGTTTCTTCCTTTTTGTCGAAGTTCGCATGTTCAGCTAACTCATAGAGAGCTCGTACATATTCTTCGATGCTTTCCCCTTCCTTCTGGTCTCTGCGGTGGAATGTTGCTCTTTGATGGATAACGTTTCTCTGAGGGATGAAATAATCATCGAACTTGCCCAACACTGTATTGTAGCGCTTACTTTGATCTTCCGTCAAGTTGAACTGGGTGAAAATCTTGTCAGCTTCAGCACCCATCGTGTAGAGAAGAGAGCTAACTTGAACTTCTTCATCCTCTTTGTGGAGTTTAGAGGCTAGTCTAAACCTTGAAAACCGGTCTTTCCACGCCGGCCACTTGCTCGGCTCGTGGAAGGCGAACGATTCTGGTGGTTTGTACGACATAATGACGACAACGCTAAATATTTCAAAGAAACGTTACTTACAGTTCTTTCGAGTTCACTCTGACACCATGTTGTGTTTGGATGGCGAGTGTTAGAGGGCGTACAGACAGATCAGATAGCACACAATTTCACAGAGACAAGGGAGACGCCATTGAGTTCAGAACCGAAGTGTATTCTGGGAATGACTCGTTTACCAAGTGGTCTAAGGGATACAACCCAATACACAACACCATGGAATGAGGTGAAAGAATTCCTCTCATCTCCTCTCATCTCATCTCATCTCTCTCCCTCGCTGGGGTCGGCGGTATGAGCCACGCTCGACGTCACGTTTTCCCCAGGTAACACGATAATGTTATACAGTTGTGGGGCGTGGAAAGTCAACACGCAAAGCCAGAACAAGATTGAGGCAGCCGAGATGTGGTTTGTAAGAAGAATGTCGAGAGTTCCGTGGACAGCAAAGAAAACAAATGAGACAGTCTTGATGGAGGCAGACACAAGAAGATCATTCATAAGGAAGATCAGGAAAAGACAAGCAACATTTATAGGCCATTTTAAGAGGAAAGGGGTATTAGAGTACCTGGTCACAACAGGAAAGCTGGAGGGAAGGAGAGCACCAGGTAGACCCGGGGAGAAAATATTGGACGGACTTGCAGAGTGGTTGAGGACAGAGATGGTGGAAGATGTGCTTGCGGCGACAAGGGATAGATGCATATGGAGGGCCATGATCGCAAACACCTGGCGGCAGGGCACATGATAATAATGATGAACACGATTGAGACATCTGTGGGCGACCTCCTGGATCTCCAGACCACAGATTTCAGCGCTGTTGTTGAAATAGGAGGTGTGCGGTCGTCTCTTTCTTCTCCTCGGCCTCGACTTTCCCCTGCAGGACCGTTGACATCAGATCAGTTTTGATGTTTCTTATCTCATGGCCTACGTATTTCAGCTTTCTGTTGTTGATCTCTGTCAGCAATTGGCGCCTGACATTCAGTTCCTTTAACACACTATCGTTTGTTCTTCTGTCTGTCCATTTGACTCTGAGAAGTCATATATAGAGCCACATTTCTGCTGTACTGATTTTATTTTCTTCGTCTTTTCTTAGTGTCCAGGCTTCACAACCATACATTAACCCTTTGACTCCCGCACCTGTACACCAACTGCAAAAACTTAACTCTTTGATTCTTGCAGGAAGCTGGTGGACAGGGTGAGGGAGTCAAAGGGTTAAGCTGTTGCTTTGCTAGCATTGTTGACGATGCAGGAAGCTGGTGGACAGGGTGAGGGAGTCAAAGGGTTAACTTGTTGCTTTGCTAGCATTGTTGACGATGCAGGAAGCTGGTGGACAGGGTGCGGGAGTCGCTAGGTTAAAACAGGCCAAATCAAAATATTCAGGATTCTTAGTTTTAAATCTTTGAGAAGGAATGGATCCAGGCTGTCTCAAGACCGTTGTGGTACTGGAGCACACTGGTTGACACCTTCCGATCCGTCTGGAATGAAGAGACTTTGACTGAGTTGCTTAATAAGACGGAGAGCTGGCCTCGAGCTAAGGGGAATAACTCAGCGTTCAACAAGATTTGTTCATCGTGAGAAGAATTGCTGCCCTTGAATAGTTTAAACTGATTTATAAGGGGGTTGTGTTGTTTTTTGTTTTTGTTTGTTTCTGTCCTGTCTTGTTACCATTGTTGTTGTTGTTGTTGCTGCTGCTGTTATTGTTGTTGTTGTTGCTGTTGTTGTTCTTGATGTTGTTGTTGTGAACAATGAAGCAAACACACAAGAACAAAGTAAGAAACAACTAAGTTCAACGATCATTCGGTTTATACTAAAGCAATGCTATAAGTATTTGCAATATAAAAAAGTCTTGTAATAAAACTTATTAGTAAAATCAAGACAGCAGGGTAATGCCATATAAACGGTCACATCTATCTTTCTCAAGACGCCCATAGCACACCAATTCCTTGGAAGGGGGAGAGGGTTAGATGATTGGTTGAAAAATCCAACATTGATTTGAGAAGATGAGATTCGAACTTACAACCTCCTAGTTATTCGTCCATTGTACTAACCGCTTCGTCACAGTGACTGGGTAACTGGTATTATCACATCATGAGCCCTGCCTCATGGCGTTGGCGATCATGGCCGTCATGCGAATCTATCCCTTGTCGCTGCAAGTACATCCCACCCTCTCTGTCCTCAGCCACCCTGCTGCAAGTCCGTCCACTATTTTCTCCCTGGGTTTACCTGGTGCTGTCCTTCCCTCCAGCTTTCCTGGCTGGTGTCTGAGACAATTTTTTTCTCCATCTTATCTTCTGCTTTGGCTGGCCATGATTTGTCTGGTCACAGCAGGAAAGCTGGTGGGAAAGAGAACACCAGGCAGACCCAGGGAAAAATATCGGACGGACTTGCAGGATGGCTGAAAACAGAGAGGGTGGAAGATGTGTTTGCGGCAGCAAGGAAGAGATACATATGGAGGGCCATGATCGCCAACGCTATGTGGCAGGGCACTTGATGACGACAATGATGATCTTCTGCACTACCATTATGTCACTATCCCCAAGACATTCATTTCGTCTCTCCTCTCCAACTCATCAACAAACCTGTCGAAACTGATGTCACCATGAATGCTGGGCATGACGGACACAGAAGCTGGGACAACATGTCACAAAGCTATGATGATAACACTCAGGATGATAATGATGACTGACCAGTCGCCGTGGTGTAGTGGTTAGCGCAAAGA
>JAPXFY010000025.1:52854095-52864095 GCA_030674185.1 Monoplex corrugatus
GCCGGCCTGATACAGTCTCACTCTCCTGAACATCAATCATTTGCAGATGACACTCAACTTGAACTCTCTACTCCTCCCGAGAACATAAACCCAGCCATTTCCTCTCTCGAACTTTGTATCACCGACATACGAATCTGGACGCTCGAAAACAAGCTAAAACTAAATGACGAGAAAACTGAAACTGTCCTCTGTTCTTCCTCTTTTAAGTCTCTGCCGTCTACCACTCCTACATCTCTTACCGTTGGATCAACAGATATTTCCTTTTCCTCTACCGCACGAAATCTTGGCTTCCACTTCAGCAAAGACATGAGTATCTCAACACATGTACAGACAGTCTGCTGCAAAGCATACATTGACCTTAGGCGCATTAGTTATATTCGCCACTTACTTTCAGAAGACGCTACCAAAACATTTCTTTCTGCCTTTGTTCTCTCCAAATTAGACTACTGTAACTCCCTCTTTTCTGGCTGTCCTCAAAATCAATTAGACAAACTTCAAAAAGTACAAAACTCTGCCGCTAAACTTGTTTCTCGTTCCCGCAAGCATGATCATGTCACACCTATTCTCAAATCCCTTCACTGGTTGCCTGTTCAAGCTCGCATTGACTATAAGCTTGCCTCACTATGCCACTCTTTTTTCTCTGATCTCTCTCCTCGCTACCTGGCTGATCTTCTCTCTGTGTACACTCCTTCTAGAAATCTCCGCTCCATTGCTGATACCAGATTGCTCCGTGTTCCACGCGTGCGCACAAAAACATTTGGACATCGCTCTTTCTCCTTCGCAGCCCTCACTATCTGGAACTCTCTTCCCTTTGAAATCCGACACCTAAAATCGACTTCTTCTTTCAAAACAGCTCTAAAAACTCACCTCTTTCAAAAATATTATCAGTAAGTTCAACCTCATTTCCCCCCAGCCTAATAGTAGAAAAGGTGTGTTAGTGTGTGTGTATGTTATAGTAGGTAGGTGGGGGGTGGGGGTGGGTGATTATAGAGCCCAATGTTCCTCACAGTACTTTGGGGTATAGCCGTGGGGGTTGTGGGGTGCATTTGGACTTGCGTGAGAATCCGTGTATGATTGTAGCGTATGTAGTATTTTTATGGATTTATTCTATTACTTTGTATTGTGTATTTAGTGTATGTACGTGAGGTCCGAGAGATTGAAATATTGTGAGTGAATGATTGTAAAGCGTCATAAGCTCCGCCGTAGGCAGAGATGTGCGCTTATAAATGGTCTCTTATTATTATTATTATTTTCCGCTGTAGGAACTACACATCGTTTTTACAGCCATTAAAATAAAGCCAACTCATCTTTCAGTCATTAAAATGAAGCCAACTCATCTTTCAGTCATTAAAATGAAGCCAACTCATCTTTCAGTCATTAAAATGAAGCCAACTCATCTTTCAGTCATTAAAATGAAGCCAACTCATTTTTCAGTCATTAAAATGAAGCCAACTCATCTTTCAGCCATTAAAATGAAGCCAACTCATCTTTCAGCCATTAAAATGAAGCCAACTCATCTTTCAGTCATTAAAATGAAGCCAACTCATCTTTCAGCCATTAAAACGTATGTTGCTGGACGTAGGCCTTCCCCAGATGTTTTTATTCATTTCATTCCAGCGCTTTTCCTCTTCAGTTCTTGTCAAACCCATCTAGGACATCTCTCCACCAAGTTTTCTGTCTTCCTCTATCGCAAGGGCCATTTCTTGATATCCAGAACGTGGTTTTTGTCGTCCAACGATCGTCCATTCTCCGGGTGAGATGTTCTGCCCATTTCCATTTCACTTTGTTGATGGTTTCCAGGATGTCTTGCACTTTTGTTCTTTCTCTTATCCACTGAGCCGTTTTCCGATCTCTCGAGGTGATACCAAGCATGATTCATTCATGGGCTTGCGAAACAACTGCCTTATCAAGAATACAGCTTCTATCCTAACAAATTTCTTGCAAGAGAACTTTCAATGTCCTGCTGTCAGCCCTCTTTTCCCTAGCTTCACATTACGAAAAGTTTGCCCACATATATATCTTTACATGTCATCTCTTGTATACGAAAGTGATTTTGTGTTAAGGTTTTCAAGAACAGATGCTTCAACAAAAAAGTCTGATTTAATTGTACACCCACAACACACACACGTACACACACACCCACACACACACCACCCCACACACACACACACTACACACAACATCACATACATACATACATACATACATACATACATACATACATACTCACACACACAAACACAAATACACACACACACATACACTAACAGAGACCCACGCACACGCGCGCACACACAGAGAAAGAGAGACAGACAGACAGACAAGAAAAAAAAGACAGAGAGAGAGAGAGACAGAGAGAGAGACAGATGCACAAACACACACACACATACACACACACTTTCTCTTCTCTCTCTCTCTCTCTCACACACACACACACACACACACACACACACACACACACACACACACACACACACACGTAGTGTAACCATTGTCAATAGTGCCTGAAATAGCGGCAATGGTGGTGCTGGTGGTGGTGATGGTAGTGAGATGGTAAAAGAAGGATGAGGAACAGTGGTTACTAACAGTGACAGAACTGGTGGTAGTAATGATGGTTATGGCGTTAGCAGCAGCTACAGTAATGTTGGTGGTAGTGCTTTTAGTTACATGTATTGTTATTCCAATGTTCAAACTGCTTAGTTTTTGATTGAAATTGTATCGTTTTTGTCCGTTATCCCTTTTTGGTCTAAAATCACGTTCTGCGAACAGACCTAAACTGGATGTTAACCGACTACAACAAACACAAATTACATATCATCATCTCATCATCATCATCAAGCGCCGTGCCGCATGGTGTTGGCGATCATGGTCCTCCATATGCATCTATCCCTTGTCGCCACAAACACATCTTCCACCGTCTCTGTCCTCAGCCACCTGCAAGTCCGTCCAATATTTTCTCCCTGGGTCTACCTGGTGTTCTCTTTCCCTCCACATACACATATCAGACAACCTAAACCTACTATTAACCAAGTTACTCAGTCACACATTTCTGTTTTAAATCATATATTTAAAAATAAGTCAAAACCAAACACACAGATTAAACAAGTAGATCACTTACTTTAAACTTTTTACTTAAGGACAGTAGCATAGACCCCACGGAATTGTCTTACAGCTATATTTGCTACTCTACGCATACAATATACCATATCAAAACATGAAACATAAAATACATTGATACTTACAACTTTTCAAGCAGCTAGTCCCTTCACGTCCCCATTCCTTGCTACTCTACACATACAATATACCATATCAAAACATGAAACATAAAATACATCTGATACTTACAACTTTTCAAGCAGCTAGTCCCTTCAACGTCCCCATGGTCCTTGCATTACACATATACCATTCAAATGAACATAAAATATTGATACTAGCAGCGTCCCACGTCCAGGGCGAATCTTAAGATGGCACGTAGAAGTGGACGTGAGTTCAGAAATGCCAGAATTGTACCGTTGACCATCGTGGCTGTCACACACACAACCCATCCCCACCCACCTTCTGGGGGGTTCTCCTCCTCCTCCTCCTCGAGTGCTACTCCCTCTTGGGGATCAAACTCGAGGCTAGTGCCATAGTTCTGCTGGTCTGGAGTCTGGAATTGTTGTTCCTTGTGTAACGGTAAGTCCCGTTTGGTTGGTTGTGGTCACCATATAGTTTCAGTGCGACGTATTCCTCGTCTTTGATTTTGCCCATTGTTTGGTTTAAATTTCTTACGTTTCTATAACGTTCGTTACCCGTTTCTTTGTTCCAATCTTTTCTAGTTCGCCTTATACTTTCATATGTTCTCTGGTTCTCCTTCTTTGCTTTTGTGGGTTTTTTTTCTTTTCTTGTTAGCCTTATACTTTCATTTGTTCTGTCGTTTTCGTTCTTCTTTGCTTCTGTGTTGTTGTTATTTTTTTCTAGTTAGCTTTATACTTTCATTTGTTCTCTCCTTCTTCTTCTTTCCTTCCTTCTTTTTGACTCCACAGAACAAGACGTCAATACCAGACTCGGAAATGCCTTGGGCACTCTAAATCAACTGGGCAAAATCTGGAAATCCAATCTACCAGACAACCTAAAAAGGAACTTCTTCCGAGCAGCAGCAGAGTCCGTTCTTACGTATGGCTCAATCTCTTGGACCCTAACGACGACATTGGCGAAGAAGATTGATGGAGCATACACACAAATGCTGCGTGCAGCCCTGAACAAATCCTGGAGAGAACATCCAACTAACTAAGAGTTATAGGGTAAGATCCCACCAATCAGCAAATCAAAATGTCAACAAAGGCTGCGTTTCGCGGGACACTGCTGGCGTAGCAAAGAAGAACTGGTGGGAAATGTTCTACTATGGAGACCCAGTCACAGCAAACAAAGACCAGGACGTCCAAAGAAGACTTTCATCGACCAAATGATCGATGATACGGGCTGTCAGTATGATGAACTACCTACTGCAATGTCTGACAGAGAAGGCTAGAGGAAACGTGTTATGGATAGCCGAGCAAGCTCGACATTGATTGATTGATTGATTTTGACAAGGTTACAAATTCTTAATGAAAACTCCTGTCTTATGCTCACAAGCGGTTCTGTTATTATCCATGGCACGAGATCATCAAAGGTCTCTTTCACTCTGAGCCTTCATTTGTTACACAGCAATTCTTTCAGATCTTTCATAACCACATTCTTGATTATTAATTTTTCGCCTGTATGTTTTGAATTCAGTCTACAAACAAACAAATCCCGAGCCACTCACGGTGAAGTTCGATATTTCTGATTTGGTCAGCTTCGACTAAAGTTTAAAATGTTTCGAGTCTAATATTTGATATATTTCGAAGGTCAATGTTAAATACAGTGATTTTATACTAAACTTGTAAATAATGAAATAATAAAAGAAGAAGAATTCCCTTTGTGCAACGTAAACAGTTTGTGTCAAAGCAAGATCGTTGAACTTTGAATAGTAACAACAAACGTAACAAAACACGAAACAAAATGCACAACAACAATTTTGAAAGTTTATGATGATCCACTTTAGTGTTTACATGTTTTGTTTTGCCGGGAATATTCTAAGCTTTGATACAAAATAAACAACTCACACACACACATACACACACACACACACACACACACACCACACACACACACATACACACAACCGTACACGTACAAACACATGTACACGCACACACACAACGTCCACACACACGTCACACACACACACGACCGCACACACACACACACACACACATACACACCACAGAACGCACAACACAATGAATATACACACACACAAAAACACACACAAACACACACGCACACACACACACACACACACTACACAACACACACACAAACAACACACACATGACACATACACACACACACACACACACACACAACAACACAACACACACACACACACACACACACACACACACACACACAAACACGTAAACACACAGTGACACTGACATTGACACTGACACGTAGGCTACTTTATTTGTAAAGGGCACCGATCCATACGCAAAATCATCTAGCCGTTCTAACAGCTGGAGGAGGAGAGGAGAGGGGGAGCAGAGAGAGAGGAGGGGGGGAGTGACAGACAGACAGACATACAGACATAGGAAGAGACAGACACATAGACAGAGAGAGAGAGAGAGGGTGTGTGTGTGTGTGTGTGTGTGTGTGTGTGTGTTGTGTGGTGTGTGGTGTGTGTGACAGAGAGAAGGAGAGACAGAGAGACAGAGAGAGACAGAGACAGAGAGAGACAGAGAGAGAGACTGACGCTGACACATGGTTTTTATTGTGAAGGCCACCGACCCATACACAAAGCAGGGATTGCAGGGAAGGGATTTCATTGTTAACATACATCTTGCTTACTTTTTATTCGTCGCCCGTTTTGTAGTAGCAATGTACAAACATGTGTGAGAGACAGACAGAGACAGAGATAGAGACAGACAGACAGACAGAGACAGACAGACAGACCACAAGCTTTCGTGTGAATGTAAAAATATATTATATTAGCACGATATGGCAGAAAAATCTCCCTACACCAGCAGCTGGCTGAAGATCACATCAGCATTTCACTCCAAGAGCGTTTGTTCAGTGACTAGCAGAAACAATAAGGCAACACTTCATTTGAGTGTGTTGTGTGTTTACGTACATGATCTGTGTATGATTGTTTGTGAGAGCGGGGAAAGGGTGTGTGTGTAGGGGTGTATAGAGAGGATGTGTGTGCGTGTGTGGTGGTGGTGTACTGTGGTGTGTGTGTGTTGTGTGTGTGTGTGTGTGTGTGTGTGTGTTGTGTGTGTGTGTGTGTGTGTATGTGTGTGTGTTGTGTGTAGTGTGTGTGTGTGTTGGGGTGTGTGTGTGTGTGTGTTGTGTGTGTTGTGTTGTGTGTGTGTGTTGTGTGGTGTGTTGTGTGTGTGTGTGTGTGTGTGTTGTGTGTGTGTGAGTGTGTGTGTGTGTGTGTGTGTGTGTGTGTGTGTGTGTGTTGTGTGTGTGTGTGTGGATGTATGTGTATGTGAGGTGTGTTTGTGTGCCTATGTCCACAACAGCGCACAGTGCTGTAATTAGATAGATAAGAGAAGATGTGTGTTGGGGGGGGGGGGGTATTATGTGTATGATACTGTGTGTTCGTGGAATATGTGGGGGGGGAGGGGGTGAAGGTGTGTATGTGGGGGGTATGGAGTGTGTGGTGTGTGCACGCGCGCGCGCGCGCGCGCGTGTGGAACTGTAAATATGTTTATGGGTTTGTGTCGGGTGTGTGTGTGTCTGTGTGTGTGTGTGTGTGTGTGTGTGTGTGTGCTGTGTATGTGTATGTGTAGCGCGCGTGCACTGTTGTGTGTGTTTGTGTGTGTGTATGTGAGTTATGTCTTGTGTGTATATATGTCTGTGTTGTGTATGTGTGTGTCATATGTGTGTAGTGTGTTGTGTGTGTGTGTGTGTGTGTGTGTGTGTGTGTGTGTGCGTGTAAGGGCGCGCGTATGCGTGTGAAATTACAAATCAATAGTTTATTATCTAACGTAATTATGAGCAGTGGCCACAGTCAGCCCCCTCAATTATTAATAATGGTTATGTGAGTCAAAGTGTCTGCCAGCTTCAATGTACGCGTTCTCATCATTGTTTCAGTCTCTCCAGTTCACGACAAAGGGTTGTTCACTCTGCAGACTAAACAACACCTAGACGCTTTGTTTTCTGTGCATTTTCAGCCGTTTGGAGCTTTTTTTCAAAAGGGATCTATCACACTCGGACAATTCGATACGTATGCGCAACACCCGGTGCACCACCTCTTATCTGATAGACAACTTAACCCTTTGACTCCCGCACCTGTTCACCAAATGCAAAAAAAAACTTAACCCTTTGACTTCCTCATTGGAAGAGGAGTCAAAGGGTTAAGTTTTTCCTTTGCTAGCATGGTTGACAATTCAATGTGTTAGGGGATAGGGTGGGGAAGTTACAGGTTAAGGGTTTACTTTGCTAGAATTGTTGACAATGTATGGTGCTGGTGGGTAAGGTGAGGGAGTCAAATGGTTAAGTTTTTGCTTTGCTAGCATGGTTGACAATGTAGAATGCTGGTGGATAATGTGGGGGAGTTAAAGGGTTAAGTGTTTGCTTTGCTAGCATGGTTGACAATGTAGGATGCTGGTGGATAATGTGGGGGAGTTAAAGGGTTAAGTTTTTGCTTTGCTAGCATGGTTGACAATGTAGGATGTGGTGGATAATGTGGGGGAGTTAAAGGGTTAAGTTTTTGCTTTGCTAGCATGGTTGACAATATAGAATGCTGGTGGATAGTGTGGGGGAGTTAAAGGGTTAAGGTTTTGCTTTGCTAGCATGGTTGACAATGTAGGATGCTGGTGGATAATGTGGGGGAGTTAAAGGGTTAAGTTTTTGCTTTGCTAGCATGGTTGACAATGCAGGATGCTGGTGGATAGATGATGGAGTCAAAGGGTTTTAAATTGTGCTTTGCTTGCATGATTGACAATGCAGGATGCTAGTGGATAGGGCGAGGGAATCAAAGGGTTAAGTTTTTGCTTGTTAGCATGGTTGACAATGCAGGAAGCTGGTGGATATGGTGAGGGAGTGAAAGGATTACGTTTTTGCTGAGCAAACATGGTTGAAATGCTGGATGCTGGTGGATAGGGTGAGGGAGTCAAAGAGTTAAGTTTTTGCTTTGCTAACATGGTTGACAATGCTGGATGCTGGTGGATAGGGTGATGGAGTCAAAAGGTTAAGTTTTTGCTTTGCTAACATGGTTGTCAATGTATCATGCTGTGGATAGGATGAGGGAGTCAAAGGGTTAAGTTTTTGCTTTGCTAGCATGGTTGACAATGCAGGATGCTGGTGGATAGATGATGGAGTCAAAGGGTTTTAAATTGTGCTTTGCTTGCATGATTGACAATGCAGGATGCTAGTGGATAGGGCGAGGGAATCAAAGGGTTAAGTTTTTGCTTGTTAGCATGGTTGACAATGCAGGAAGCTGGTGGATATGGTGAGGGAGTGAAAGGATTACGTTTTTGCTGAGCAAACATGGTTGAAATGCTGGATGCTGGTGGATAGGGTGAGGGAGTCAAAGAGTTAAGTTTTTGCTTTGCTAACATGGTTGACAATGCTGGATGCTGGTGGATAGGGTGATGGAGTCAAAAGGTTAAGTTTTTGCTTTGCTAACATGGTTGTCAATGTATATGCTGTGGATAGGATGAGGGAGTCAAAGGGTTAAGTTTCTGCTTTCCTAGCATGGTTGACAATGAGGAAGCTAGTGCACAGGGTGAGGGAGTCAAAGAGTTAAGTTTTTGCTTTGCTAACATGGTTGACAATGCTAGATGCTGGTGGATAGGTGATGGAGTCAAAGGTTAAATTTTTGCTTTGCTAACATGGTTGTCAATGTATCATGCTGTGGATAGGATGATGGAGTCAAAGGGTTAAGTTTCTGCTTTCCTAGCATGGTTGACAATGGAGGAAGCTAGTGGATAGGGTGAGGGAACCAAAGGGTTAAGTTTTTGCTTTGCTAGCATTGTTGACAATGTAGGATGATGCTGTTTAGTGTAAGGGAGTCAAAGGTTAAATTTTTGTTTTGCAGCATGGTTGACAATGCAGGATGCTGTCGATAGTGTGAGGGAGTCAAACGGTCAAGTTTTTGTTTTGCTAGCATGTTTGACAATGCAGGACGTTGGGGATAGGGGGTGAGTCAAAGGGTTAAGTTTTTGTTTTGCTAGCATGTTGGCAATGCAGACGTTAGGGATAGGGTGGGGAGTCAAAGGGTTAAGATTTTGCTTTCCTAGCATGGCTGATGATGTAGGAAGCTGGTGTACAGGTGAGGGAGTCAAAGGGTTAAGTGTTTGCTTTGTTAGCATAGTTGACAATGCAGGATGTTAGGGGATAGGGTGGGGAGTTAAAGGGTTAAGTTTTGCTTTGCAAGAATGTTGACAATGTATGATGCTTGTGGATAGGTGAGGGAGTCAAAGGGTCAAGTTTTCCTTTGCTAGCATAGTTGACAATGCAGGATGCGGTGGATAGGGTGAGGGAGTTAAAGTGTTACGTTATTGCTTTGCTAGCATGGTTGACAATGCAGGATGCTGGTGGATAAGGTGAGGGACTGAAATGGTCAAGTTTTGCTTTGCTAGCATAGTTGACAATGTAAGATGCAGGTGGATAGGGTGAGGGAATCAAATGGTTACGTTTTTGCTTGGTAACATGGTTGACAATGCAGGATGCTGGTGGATAGGGTGAGAGAGTCAAACTGTTATGTTTTTGTTTTGCTAGCGTGGTTGACAATGCTGGATGCTGGTGGATAAGTGAGGGACTCAAAGAGTTAAGTTTTTGCTTTGCAAACAATGCTGACAATGCAGGATGCGTATGGATAGGTGAAGGAATCAAAGGGTTAAGTTTTTGCTTTGCTAGCATGGTTACAATGCAGGATGCTGGTGGATAGGGTGAGGGAGCCAAAGGATTAAGTTTTTGCTTTGCTAGC
>JAPXFY010000025.1:52874095-52879095 GCA_030674185.1 Monoplex corrugatus
GAATCAGCTCTGTCCGTCATTACCTGTCTGTTGATGCAACCAAAACGCTAATTTGTGCATTTGTTCTTTCAAGGATTGATTACTGCAACTCTCTCTTAGCTGGCATCCCCAAAAAACTTTTAGACAGACTTCAAAAGATTCAGAACAACGCTGCACGTCTCATCTTTAAATCCTCTAAGTTTGACCATGTCACTCCTCTCCTCCGCACTCTGCACTGGCTGCCTGTCTCTGACAGAATAGATTACAAGCTTGCTACTCTTTCCTTTTCGATTGTTTCGAACACTGCGCCAGAATACCTATCCTCGCTTCTTGACATCTACACACCATCCCGTCAGTTGCGTTCTTCTGCAGACACACGACTCTTTCGCATCCCCCGCATTCGAACAAAAACATACGGACAACGAGCATTCTCCTATCAAGCACCCCAAACATGGAACAACATCCCCAACATCCTTAGGCACTCAGACACAATCACCTCATTCAAATCTGGCCTCAAAACACATCTGTATAGAAAAATGTGAAAAAAGTTTCTGTCTTTAAAATATTGTTTGGGCTGTTGCGTTTGTGCGTATGATTCGTGTATTATATAATGTGCATTGTGGGTGTGGTTGTTTGTGTATTTTGGATAACTTGTGATGTAATATCTATTATTGTCTGTCCGATGGGCAACTATTGGTTAGATTTGATAGACATGTTTCTGTTTGTGTTGATGTCATTGTAATTATAGTAGACTTGATTGATATGTATGTATAACTGCTAATGTTGAAGTGGCGAATAGGGGTGGTAAAGATAGGGTGAATTGTAAAGCGCTTGGAGCAGAGTTCTCTGGATCTTGCGCTTATAAGTACTCATTATTATTATTATTATAATGTTGATAAAGATCTCAAGTTGATGATGAATGCCAGCGACTATTTCTGTTTTTATTCTATGAAAAGCATATCACAAACTGCAACTAGTTTTCCAAAAGTAGATTATAAACATGTATCGGTTGATTCCTGTAACTGGTCTGTGAGCGATAAGGCGTTTGATTGTAGGTATTTTTGAAGATGTGCGGTTGCCACACCCAGCAGAAAATCAATGGCAAACATTTTGCAATCAGTAGCTTACATGCAACCCACGAAATCCTTCCGAGGGTGGGGAGGGGGAAGGGGCAAGACAGGTATAGGTGTGCTCACAGTGTATCATGACATTCGGCACGTTACGACTCCACCCACCCCTTCCAAAGTGTCGTTTGGCTTATTTCAGGGGATTCCATGTGGAAAACATGCATATTTAAAAACTGTCATGTTTCAGGCTGACTGAAAAACCTGGTCTGCAAAAATCTTAAGGAGGGCAAGGGAAGGGGGTTTTTATGTCTGGCCCACAACCTACAAGAGGAATCATCAGTTTTTGCTGAGCAATATTTTGAAACTCAGACAGCAGCAGGCTGCTTACAACAAGATGATCAAAGAGCTTGGTCTTGATGGAAATCTCTTCATGAAATACATTCGTGTGTTCAGACAGACTCTGGTGATATATGACTGTTAACTTTTGAGCCAGGTTTTTACACTTCTGTTCAACTTTTTCTTGTTTTGCCTGTGTCGCCACATTACTATTTTGGCAGAGGAGCAATTTAGCATGAAATAAGTTCTGCCCACTTCTTGGAAAATTCTGCATGCAAAATGTGAAAGCATCGCTGTGCGAAATTCAAGTCAATGAGTTTACGCAGAGACAAAAAGATTCACACTTTTTTTAAAAATTTCAGTGCGATGTTGGCATGCGAATTTTGCAGTTGTTTTTGGCATGGGGGTTCTATGGAATGTCTGCTTAATCTTGCAACAAAACATTCTCAACTGATGAAGTGTCACTGTGTGCTTGTGTAAAAGTGAACTACGTAATATACCTGACGTCAGATTTTTACGTCAGTGCCAGTTCAGAAGAGAAAGAGAAAAGATGGAAAAGAACACCAGTATGGACAGACTATAATAACGTTGTCTTTTTTCCCTAGGAAATATTGTGCAAACACGTTTGTGTGTACACATGCAACAACAACACACACACACACACACGCACATACACACACACACACACACACACACACACACACACACACACACACACACACACACACACACACACACACACACACACACACACACACACACACACACTTTTTCAATGTTTTGTCTCTTTATTGCTAGAATAGTTTTTACAATAGTAATTTTCAATTGGAAAGCAGATATTGTTAGAATGATTTGATTATTTTGGTATTTTCTCATTTTGTTTACAGTGGTGACTGAATGGTGTTGATGTCAACGGTTTTTCACTGGACGACACTTACAACAATGTCATAGTTCACACTTTTGGTGGATGACATTAACTACACATTATTTACTTCTAATCCAGTGATCAGTGTGGGTGGTGGAGTGGGGGGGGGGGGACGTGGGAGGGATCTATGGAACACAGCAACAGACATCCTGCGATATCTTAAGATCTTTGTGGCAAAAAAATTAGCCCTGAACTAAGACAATTACATCCTATAATGTACGTGGCAAGAAATTTACCCTGAACTAAGACAGCCATATCCTAAGATGTGTGTTGCAATACATTAGCCCTGAACTAAAACAGTCCTGAACTAAAACAGGCATATCCTAAGATGTATGTGGTTGTAAATTAGCTTTGAAATACGACAGTAGCTGATGTTTACACACCTGAGCTTTTTGAGATTCAGAAAAAGTCACTAAGGTATTTCCAAAGGTTTCCTTTCATTGCTGAGTTCAGACAAACCAGGTAGCTGGTTTATGTGCCAGGACCATGGATCAGAGAAATGTAACACACTTGATGATGACTGTGTCTGATATCACGACAGGGGATTCTACATTCTCTGTAAGAAATGTGACATACATGATGACGACAGTGACCAGTATCATGATAGGCAGCACAGCTTTATTAGCAGACATCCCTGATGTTAATGATATATTGCCTTTACTTGAGATAGCAGATTGGATCAGTGTTATTTGTCCACCCATCTTTGTAATCCTGGGTGTGTTCGGCAATGTGATGACAATCATCATTGTTCATAGATTTCGAGCCAACCGTTCTGCCCTGGACTGTTATTTCCAGTGTCTGGCAGTGTCTGATCTTTGTAACAACCTCACATGGACTCTAGATTTCTGGATCTTTAGAGTTACGGGATTTGATGTGCGTGGTCTTCATGGCGCTGTATGTAGGATAAGTTATTTCATTACTCATGTAACCTTTGCCTGTTCTACTTGGCTTGTGGTGGTGATGGTGACACACAGGGCCATGTCGGTGGCCATCGTGTGAACGTACTGTGTACAGCAAAAACATCCTGGGCCGTCAATGTGGGCGTCATCATCTTCCTCAGCTTGACACATTCTCATTTTCTGTATGGGGAAGCTGCAGATGGGATTTGTGATTCCTCTGAAGTCTACAATAAGATTCACGATGTGCTTGGCGTCAACTAGCTGCTTATGAATTGTGTGCTACCTTTCATCTGTCTAATAATTGGTAACATCGTGCTGGTGGTGAATTTAAGAAGATCAATGAAGGAAGCTGGTGACCAGTTAACTGCCACAGACACACAGCCGAGACAGAGAGAGAAAAAGGTGAACTCCATCAGTCTGACTGCTCTCGTTGTGTCAGTGTCATTCATTGCCTCCACATTACCTAAAAGCATTCTACTTTGATAGTAGAGCCAATTGTGCACATCACTGTATCAACTGATCCTTACAAATTCGTTTTTTATTACTTTGTATTGACTTTTACGCTTATTTGGAGTTATCTATATTTTTCAATGAACTTCTATCTGTACTGTCTGACAGGCCAGAGGTTCAGAAAGGAATTCCTGAAAATCATGAGTGGATTAGTCTTCTGCATCAGGTCCTCCAAAACGTGAATTGGTGACAAGTTTTGATGATGGGAACATTAAGATGGACAGCAACAGTCAGTGCTTTAATATTGCGGGGCTCGGACTGACATAGAATCAACCAACCCTCGTTAACCCATCATCCCCCAGAGGTTTGAACACACAACCCCTGCGTCATTACGATGACACTATAACAACTTGTTGGGTGTTCATATTGTGTCATGACAATGACACTCTAACACCTTGTTTGTGTTCATATTGCGTCATGACAGTGACACTATAACAACTTGCTGATGTTCATATTGAGTCATGACAATGAGACTGTAACAACTTGTTGATGTTCATATTGCGTCATGACAGTTTCAGTTTCAGTTTATCAAGACGATGTACGTCTCCGCGCTCGGAATGAATTCCATATGCACTAACATTACAGGTTCCATGTGATGGTGATCATGGCACAAGCCTTAACTTGCATATAAACCCAAGGACAGGCCAGGTCTTGCAGCCTATGTTTTGCCTAGTCTATATTTTCATACTATTATTGTATCAGCCTATCATAAGAACAATCTTGGTAACGTATAAATGGCATATGTATCTGTATCGTATCATCAAAAAAGGGGGAAAAAAAACACATATAGGCTGCAAGACCTGGCCTGTCCTTGGGTTTATATGCAAGTTAAGGCTTGTGCCATGATCACCATCACATGGAATCTGTAATGTTAGTGCATATGGAATTCATTCCGAGCGCGGGGACGTACATCGTCTTGATAAATATGTGTGTGTGTGTATGCACATGTGTGTGTGTGGGTTTTTTTTTTTATTATATATATATATAATGTGAAGTAAATAAAAAAAAAAAGAATTAAAGGTCTGAATCACCACACGACTGGCTACATTGTATAAACTCGTGAAATATGACAGATAGCCCCCCTCTCCCAGTCAATACACAAAGCCTCAGCTGTCCATCAACTAGGTGAAACAAAGCCTCAGCTGTCCATCAACTAGGTGAAGACAATATTTCCTTCATCATAGCCCCACCTTTCTGTTGTTCATTTCCGAGACAGAAAAGATGACATAGATAGGTAAGTAAGTAAGTAAGTAAGTAAGTGAGTAAGTAAGTAAGTAAGTAAGT
>JAPXFY010000025.1:52889095-52891514 GCA_030674185.1 Monoplex corrugatus
CACAAAATAGCTTTGACATTACTACTGCAATTCGTACTGAATCTACTTTTCATTTCTTTATTTTTCCAAACTATGATGAACACGTGAGACAGAGAGCGAGAAAGAGAAAGAAAGAAAGAGAGAGAGAGAGAGAGAGAGAGAGAGAGAGAGAGAGAGAGAGAGAGAGAGAGAGAGAGAGAGAGAGAGCCGACGAGCATACTGTGTCTGAATAAACTTTTGAACTGTCTTTAAAAAATCATACACTGATGGCCACACAAACACAGGTAGATGCAGCGGCACAACCTAACACACACACACACACACACACACAACACACACAACACACACACACACACATACACACACGGGTAGATTCAGCAGCATAACACTAACACACACACACACACACACACACACACACACATACACACACGAGTAGATTCAGCAGCATAACACACACACACACACACACACACACACACACACACACACACACACACACACACACACACACACACACACACACACGCACACAAATAAGCACACACACACAATTGAAGATTAACATATCAAACTTGTACTGTTTGTTAAGAATTCATACAAGTTGTACTTTTTGTTAATAATTCATACAAGTTGTACTGCTTGTTAAGAATTCGTACAAGTTGTACTGTTTGTTAAGAATTCATACAAGTTGTACTGTTTGTTAAGAATTCATACAAGTTGTACTGTTTGTTAAGAATTCGTACAAGTTGTACTGTTTGTTAATAATTCATACAAGTTGTACTTTTTGTTAATAATTCATACAAGTTGTACTGTTTGTTAAGAATTCATACAAGTTGTACTCTTTATAAATAATTTATACAAGTTGAACTGTTTGTTAATAATTCATACAAGTTGTACTGTTTGTTAAGAATTCATACAAGTTGTACCGTTTGTTAAACATTCATACAAGTTGTACTGTTTGTTAAGAATTCATACAAGTTGTACTGTTTGTTATGAATTCATACAAGTTGTACGCTTTCTTAAGAATTCATACAAGTTATACTGTTTGTTAAGAATTCATACAAGTTGTACTGTTTGTTAAGAATTCATACAAAATGTACTGTTTGTTAATAATTCATACAAGTTGTACTGTTTGTTAAGAATTCATACAAATTGTACTGTTTGTTAAGAATTCAAACAAGGTGTACTGTTTGTTAAGAATTCATACAAGTTGTACTGTTTGTTAATAATTCATACAAGTTATACTTTTTTGTTAAAAATTCATACAAGTTGTACTTTTTGTTAAGAATTCATACAAGTTGTACTTTTTGTTAAGAATTCAAACAAGGTGTACTTTTTGTTAAGAATTCATACAAGTTGTACTCGTGGTAGGCCCACTTTTATCCCATGACTGATATGCAAAACCTAAAATCTGATTAATATAAATTCATCACATTCAAAGCAGGAAAAAAGGTACACACACAGATACAACAATGTTAGAAAGATGGACAAAGGGTTAACATGTCCTGGATGTACTTCACACCGACAGCCCCCCTGATGGACAAAGGGTCAACATGTCTTGGGTGTACTTCACACTGACAGCCCCCCTGATGGACAAAGGGTCAACATGTCCTGGTGTACTTCACACTGACAGCCCCCTGATGGACAAAGGGTCAACATGTCCTGGGTGAACTTCACACTGACAGCCCCCCACCCTGATGGACAAAGGGTCAACATGTCCTGGGTGTACTTCACACTGACAGCCACCCACCCTGATGGACAAAGGGTCAACATGTCCTGGGTGTACTTCACACTGACAGCCACCCAACCCCTGATGGACAAAGGGTCAACATATCCTGGGTGTACTCCACACTGACAGCCCCCACCCCATGATGGACAAAGGGCGGAGTGTTTCCCAGTCTCCAGGTCAACATGTCCTGGGTGTACTTCACAATGACAGCCCCCCTGATTAACAAAAGGTTTACATGTCCTGGTGTATTTCACAATGACAGCCCCCTGCTGATGAACAAAGGTCAACATGTCCTGGGTGTACTTCACACTGATAGTTCCCCCCCCCCCCCCCGATGGACAAAGGGTCAACATGTCCTGGGTGTACTTCACACTCACAGCCCCTCTAATGGACAAAGGGTGGAGTGTTTCCCACTCTCCAGCTCAACATGTCCTGGGTGTACTTCACACTGATAGTCCCCCCCTCCCCCCCGATGGGCAAAGCATCAACATGTCCTGGGTGTACTTCCCACAGACAGCCCCCTACCCTGATGGACAAAGCATCAACATGTCCTGGGTGTACTTCACACAGACAGCCCCCTACCCTGATGGGCAAAGCATCAACATGTCCTGGGTGTACTTCACACAGACAGCCCCCTACCCTGATGGACAAAGCATCAACATGTCCTGGGTGTACTTCACACTGACAGCCCCCCTGATGGACAAAGGG
>JAPXFY010000025.1:52891614-52904114 GCA_030674185.1 Monoplex corrugatus
ACTGCTGCTACTATTAGTGTTACTGCTACTGTTTTTGTTACTATTACTGCTGCTAATATTAGTGTTACTGCTACTGTTGTTGTTACTATTACTGCTGTTACTATAGTGTTACTGCTGCTGTTGCTGTTACTATTACTGCTGTTACTATTAGTGTTACTGCTACTGTTGTTGTTACTATTACTACTGTTACTATGATGTTACTGCTACTGTTGTTGTTACTATTACTGCTGTCTCTATTAGTGTTACTGCTGTTGTTGTTGTTACTATCACTGATGTTACTGTTAGTGTTACTGCTGTTGTTGTTACTATTACTGATGTTACTATTAGTGTTACTTCTACTGTTGTTGTTTCTATTACTACTGTTACTATTAGTGTTACTGCTGCTGTTGTTGTTACTATTGCTGCTGTTATTATTAGTGTTACTGCTGTTGTTGTTACTATTACTGATGTTACTATTAATGTTACTGCTACTGTTGTTGTTACTATTACTGATGTTACTATTAGTGTTACTTCTACTGTTATTGTTACTATTTCTACTTTTACTATTAGTGTTACTGCTGTTGTTGTTGTTACTATCACTGATGTTACTGTTAGGTTACTGCTGTTGTTGTTACTATTACTGATGTTACTATTAGTGTTACTGCTACTGTACTTGTTACTATTACTGATGTTACTATTAGTGTTACTGCTACTGTTGTTGTTACTATTACTGATGTTACTATTAGTGTTACTACTGCTGTTGTTGTTACTATTACTACTGTTACTATCAGAATCACTGATGTTGTTGTTACTATTACAGACACAAGGAACATGTTTTTGGCTATGCATACAATCACACTCACGCCTCACAACAATTACAATATTCAACATTATAAAAGACATTTTCGTCGGACATCCACGGAATCGAAGAAACACACGCACACAACACACACACTCTCACGCCAAGGCGCCCAAATCCGAGACACCTTAGCTTGCCACTAATTGTTGGTTCTGCCCTGTCAGCTAATTACAACGCGCATCTGTCCTTCCCCTTCCACTCTCCACACCACCCTCACTCATCCTGTGAGGAGCCACAGGCACACATTGAAGCATAGGCTTACAGACTGACCTAGATTCGAGTAGGCCTACCCTGTGCTAGTGTCAGTCACTTCTTCCCCTCAGTCCCTCCAGAAAGATCGCAGCAGTTACAAAGCACTGCTGTGGAGTGATGGACTCAGTTCAAACCTGCCTGGCTGAAAATAGTACTCGCAGGCGATGCCAGCTGGCAGAAAGGTAGTAACTGGAGGGCAGGCAGAATTGCTGTGAAAATGCAGCCATGACGCATTCATACACCCACACCCACACACGCACTAATGCACACACACATACACCCACACCCACCCACACACACACACACACACACACACACACACACACACACACACACACACACACACACACACGCGCGCGCGCGCGCGCGCGCGCGCACGCACATGGGACTTAAATAACATAAGATAAAAATTATTCTCTTACATTTGCTCCCCCTCCTCACATGCACAAGACTAAAAAAAAAAACAAAGACAGGTGAAGAAGCTCTGATACATAACAAAATATTTAGTAAGAGTACATTCTAATGCAAGTTAAAAAAATCATTATAATCCAAGCCTGGGGAATTAAAAGTTTATCAATTAACAGTAATCATAAACAGATAAAGACACATAAAGATCATTCTAGAAATTATCACCGAATTTCCGTAAGCCCTCCTTCGAGTATGCAGACTGCGGATCAGAGTTCAAAGGCAAGATAAATAGCTCTTATGAATTTGATTAAGAATAAGTTCATCACAGGATAAGAGAAAAAAAATTGTAACTACAGGTAAGACACGAATGCATGAGTCAAATCATTAACACATCCGTAAAAAAAGCAGTTCATGATTACTGTTAATTGATAAAATGTTTTAATTCCCCAGGCTTGGATTACAGTGATTTTTTTTTAACTTGCGTTAGAATGTACTCTTACTAAATATTTTGTTATGTATCAGAGCTTCTTCGCCTGTCTTTGGTTTTTTAGTCTTGCGCATGTGAGGAGGGGGAGCGAATGTAAGAGAATAATTTTTACCTTATGTTGTTTAAGTCCCGTGTGCGTGTGTGTGTGTGCGTGTGTGTGTGTGTGTGTGTGTGTGGGTGTATGTGTGTGTGCGTGAGTGCGTGTGTGGGTGTATGCGTACGTCACGGCTCCATCCTAAAAGACCTTGTTTAGGATGTGTGATAAGCTATTAGGTAGAGATAAAACATCTCCTCTTCCAAATACCTATCCCCTGCATGATTTGCCTACTGTATTCAGAGACTATTTCTCTCAGAAAGTGCAGTCAATCCGCACTGACCTAGATCAAGCTGTTTTACCCCAGATGAAACAAAAGTTTAAAACTCAAGCAGTAAAATCCACTTTCCACCGGTTTCATCCTGTCACTGAATCTGAACTGAAATCCATCATTCAAAAATCAAGACCTACTTCCTGCCCTTTGGATTCCCTGCCAACACCACTTTTTCTTGAGTTTCTCGACGCCTTCTACCTACTCTGACTGAGATTATCAACTCTTCTCTAACATCTGGTTCATTACCATCCCCTCTCAAAACCGCTGTTGTGAAACCCCTTCTTAAAAAGCCTTCTTTGGATCCTGACTCCCTGAGAAACTACAGACCCATCTCTAACCTATCTTTCATTTCTAAAATCTTAGAGAAAATTGTTCTGAAACAGCTTCTTACCTATTTGGATGAAAATAATCTGCTCTGTGCTTCACAGTCTGCCTACCGCCCACATCACAGCACGGAAACTGTTCTACTCAAAATTACCAATGATCTTCTTCTGTCCCTTGACTCTGGAAATGTTTCTGTGCTGACCCTATTAGACCTGTCAGCTGCGTTTGACACTGTTGATCATAACATTCTTCTTAATAGACTCTCCTCTCTGTATGGTATTTCAGGCACCGCTCTTTCTTGGTTTCAGTCGTATCTCACGAACAGGACACAATCAGTCCTTGTCATCAATCATTCCTCCCCACCCACTGATCTCCTTTTCGGTGTTCCACAAGGTTCCGTTCTGGGACCTGTGCTCTTTGCTCTTTACACAAAGCCACTCTCCGATTTGATAAAATCACATTCCATTGAGCATCAATCCTTTGCAGATGACATCCAACTTGAAATTGATTCTCCTCCTTCTGATATCTACTCTGCTATCCCAGTCTTAGAAGACTGTATCTCAGATATCAAGACCTGGATGCTAGAAAATAAATTAAAGTTAAATGATGACAAAACTGAAGCTCTCTTTTTGTCCTCTCCTTTCAAAACCTCCCCATCTCCCAAACCTACTACCATTACCATTGATCAGACTGAAATTCCTTTCTCCTCCTCAGCTAGGAATCTTGGTTTCTACTTCACTGACAACATGAGTGTTGAACTTCATGTAAACAACACCTGTCGCACTGCTTACATCAATCTCCGCCAAATCAGTTCCTTGCGTCATCTTCTTTCTGTTGATGCTACAAAAACTCTGGTTTCTGCTTTCATTCTCTCAAGACTGGATTATTGCAATTCACTTCTTTCTGGATGTTCAAAAGATCAAATAGATAAACTACAGAAAGTGCAAAATTCTGCAGCTCGGCTTGTTTTTAAATCCCGTAAGCGAGATCATGTCTCTCCTCTGCTAAAACGCCTCCACTGGCTTCCTGTACAAGCTCGTATCGAATTCAAACTTGCGATTCTCTGTCATTCATTTTTCTCTGGAACGTCCCCTTGTTACATTTCTCATCTCCTATCCGTCTACTCACCTTCCAGAAATCTTCGCTCCTCTTCTGACTTAAGACTACTGTGCATTCCCAGAGTAAGAACTAAAACCTTCGGTCACTGCACCTTTTCATATTCAGCACCAACTTTTTGGAATTCTCTGCCCTGTGAAATTCGCTACATTGAATCTATTACTTCTTTCAAGACTGCCCTCAAAACTTTCCAATTTAAATCCTATTTTCCCGACTAGGTAGTAACTGTGTGGACACTCTTTGTTCTCGTGCGCACGCGCGCGCGTGTGTGTGTGTGTGTGTGTGTGTGTGTGTGGGTCCGTGTGTGTGTGTGTGTGTGTGTGCGTGTCTGTGTGTGTGTGTGTGTGTGTGTGTGTGTGTGTGTGTGTGTGTGTGTGTGTGTGTGTGTGTGTGTGTGTGCCTGCGTGCCTGTGTGTGTGTGATGTTATTAGTGTGCAGCGTCACGAGCTCCGGCCCCGTACTGGAGGTTTGCGCTTATAAATGTTCATTATTATTATTATTATTATTATTTTCCCAGCCATTCTGACACCCTCCAGTTACTTACCTTTCTGCCAGCCAGCATCGCCTGCGGGTACTATTTTTAGCCAGGCAGGTTTAACCAGAGTCCATCACTCTACAGCAGTGCTTTGTAACAGCTGCGATCTTTCTGGAGGGACTGAGGGTAAGAAATGACTGATACTGGCACAGAGTAGGCCTATGGAATCTAGGTCAATCTGTAAGCCTATACTTCAATGTGTGCCTGTGGCTCACCAGGGAATGATGGGTGAGGGTGGTGTGGAGAGAGGAAGGGGAAGGCCAGATGCGCGCTGTTAATTAGCTGGCAGGGCAGAACCAACAATTAGTGGCAAGCTAAGGTGTCTCGGATTTGGGCGCCTTGGTGTGAGTGTGTGTGTGTGTGTGTGTTGTGTGCGTGTGTTTCTTCGATTCCGTAGATGACCAACAAATTTGTCTTTTATGATGTTGAATATTGTTATTGTTGTGAGGTGTGAGTGTGATTGTATGCGTAGCCAAAAATGTTCCTTGTGTCTGTGCACTGGGCTAAAATAAAATCTTGTTATCTTGTTATCTTGTCATTACTATCATAGAATTACTGCTGCTGTTGCTACTACTAACTGTTGTTACTATCATAATATTATGACTGTTACTACTAATGGTAGCATAATTACAACTGCTTTTTAATTACTACTGCAACTAATACTGGTGTTGATGTTGGTGGTGATGCTGCTTCTACTGTTGCTATAACTACTACTGTCACCATTACCGTTTCTAGTTTCTGACAATTCTGTCTGTCTGATTTGACAATGGATATGCCAGGTTAGGGGCTCAGATGGATGTGGAACATCATGGGCTGTGGCTGAACAGGCCAATTCTTGAGTGGCAGTCTTTGGCACAGCTGACGTACATGAAGGCTGATGATTGTGGCTGGGCGGTCGCTTCCACAGCTTTTGTTCTCTCTCCTCTTTTCGACCACAGTCCAGTTCATTTTCTTGTCTGCAATGGTTATACCTGCATGTATGGCGATTTGTACCTGTGAGCAGGTATGCGATTTGTACCTGTGTGCGCACGTGTGGCGATTTGTACCTGTATGCAGGTATGGCGATTTGTATCTGTGTAGGGGTATGCGATTTGTGCCTGTGTGCACATATGATGATGTGTACCTGTGTGCAGGTATGGCCATTTGAACCTGTGTACAGGTTTGGCCATTTGAACCTGTGTGCAGTTATGGCGATTTGTACCTGTGTGCAGGTATGGCGATTATAGCTGAGTGCACGTATGGCGTTTATACCTGTATACAGGTATGTCGATTTGTACCTGTGTCCAGGTATGGTGGTTTGGAACTGTGTGCAAGTATGGCGATTTGTACCTGTGTGCAGGTATGACGATTTATACCATGAATCATCTCCTTGGCACACGAAAAGATTTACCTCTGCCAACAAAACACACAAATGAAGAACTCCCATCTGTATTCTCCAAGTATTTCACCACCAAAATACAAACTCTTCGTGACAGGCTTGACAGGACACCCTGTCAACCATGCCCACCTGACCCTTCCTTCTCTGGCACACCTCTTACTACTCTTACCCCACTCTCACAAGAAGAAATTCTCAACACAATCAGATCCATGTCGTTCAAAACCTGCGAACTGGATCCTCTTCCAGGTTCTCTCTACTCTGACTGTCTCCCTACGCTCCTCCCATTCATCACTGACATTATCAACACTTCTCTCCAAACTGGAACTGTCCCAGATTCTTTCAAGTCTGCTATTGTTCATCCTCTCCTCAAGAAATACAATTTAGACCCAAATGAACTGAAAAATTACCGGCCTATCTCTAATCTCTCTTTCTTGTCAAAACTCCTTGAAAAAGTTGTCCTCAACCAACTGAACTCTCACCTGTCTGCCAACAATCTCCTCAATCCTTTCAGCCTACCGCCAGTGCCATAGCACTGAAACTGCCTTGCTACACATTCTCAACAATCTCCTCCTTGCAACTGATACTGGCAAAGTCTCTCTCCTCACACTCCTTCATCTGTCTGCAGCCTTTGATACCATTGATCATGGTATTCTCCTTTCTAGACTTCATCATACTTTTGGCATCTCTGACATTGCTCTCTCCTGGTTCACTTCTTATCTATCAAACAGAAAACAAACTGTTCTCATCAATGGCACTTACTCTCAACCTGCATACCTGACCTGTGGTGTTCCACAAGGATCTGTCCTTGGCCCTGTTCTTTTCACTCTTTATACCCCCCTGTCCACCATCATCAACTCCCACTCTATAAAACACCACTTCTATGCTGATGACACCCAACTTCAAGACAGTGACTCACCTGACAATATACAGCGCCTCCTGACTCGCACCACTGAGTGTTACTCGGACATCAAAAATTGGATGACATTCAACAAACTTCAGCTAAATGATGACAAGACAGAAGCTATCCACATTGGCACCCGTCAGAAACTTTCTCAGCTGCCTCCTCTTTCTCTCCCATTATGTAACACATCAGTTCCAATTTCTGATTCAGCTAAAAACCTTGGTGTCTGCATTGACTCTACCCTCTCCATAAACAACTTTGTTACTCAAACTGCCAGATCTTGCTACTATCACCTCCATCGTATAAGCCTGATCAGGAAGTATCTCTCTGTGGAAACAACTGCAAAACTCGTTCTCTCCTTCATAATGTCTCGCATTGACTATTGCAATTCACTCCTGTCCTGTCTTCCTACCTCCACCACTCACATCCTACAGCGCATTCAAAACAATGCTGCACGCCTTGCACTCAAAAAGAAAAAAGCTGACCACATATCTCCTCACCTGGCACAACTTCACTGGCTCCCTGTATCAAAGCGCATACAGTACAAACTAGACACCATGTGCTACAAAAGCCTCAATAACGCAGCCCTGATTACCTGTCAAGCCTACTTGAGATCTATGTTCCCTCACATACCCTCCGCTCTGCCTCCGATCCTCGCTTTCCACGCACTAAGCTCAATACCTATGGTCCACAAGCCTTCTCTGTTTCTGGTCCGTTCTCCTGGAACAAACTTCCTCTCTCAGTCCATCAGCAACCTACTTTTGTCTCCTTCAAGTCCGCTCTCAAAACTCACCTTTTCTCCTCTGCATAAAATCCTGACCTCACTCAACCCCCTCTGCAGCCTGTCTCCACTCGGAGGGGAATCACATTGCAATATATAATTGTATATAATATGCTCTCTATGGTTTTCCATTGTTTTTATTCTTTAATAATAATAATAATAATGTTTATTTATATAGCGCATATTCCATGCAAACATGCTCACCAGCGCTTTACATTTCGCAAAACAAAAAAATGTTCACAACTACGTATACAATGAGAAAACAACCACCATCAAAGCTACACAAGTAAGAAGATACATCAAAAACCACAGAATATTCAAGTTCAAACACTGACTTACGCAATGAAACAACAACAGACCTTTCGTAATAATAATAATAATAATAATGAGCATTTATATAGCGCACAGTCCAAAAAATTGCTTCTGGCGCTTTACAAGTACACACACACACACACACAGACACACACACACACACACACACACACACACACACGCACGCACGCGCGCGCGCACGCACACACACACACAAACACACACACACACAACATACACGATCGCAGGTTGTCAATATCATAAGCATAAAGAAGAAGCACCACGAAGAGGAGAAGTCAGCACGAGAACAGATGTGTTTTGAGTGAGGTTTTGAAAGAGGTAATAGACTCTGCGTGCCTGAGAGGAGTTGGTAGGGTATTCCACGTAGTGGGAGCTTGGTAAGAGAAAGATCGTTGGCCATAAGTTTTTGTCCTCACAGAGGGAATGCGGAGAAGTCTAGTGTCAGATGAAGAGCAGAGAGAGCGAGAAGGAGTGTAAATGTGAACAAGTTCAGAGAGGTATTCAGGGCCAGTGCCAGAGACAGCATGGTAGGTCAGTGAAGAAATTTTGTAATCTATCCTGTCTGAGATGGGAAGCCAGTGAAGTGAGTGAAGCAAAGGAGAGACATGTTCAAATTTAGAGGACCTACAAACCAGACGGGCGGCATTATTCTGTATTCGTTGAAGTCTATGTAAGAGATGTTTAGGAAGTCCAACCAAAAGAGAGTTGCAATAGTCAAGTTTAGAGAAGATGAAAGCACAGACTAGAGTTTTAGTAGCGTCAGCAGACAGGAGGTGGCGGACAGAGCTAATCTTCCGAAGTTCAAAGTAAGCACTTCTACAAACATTTGAGATGTGTTGCTGAAAAGAGAGGGTTTGGTCAAGAGTGACCCCAAGACTGCGAACAGCGGAAGAAAAGGGAACTGTGATATTGCCCATTTCAAGAGAAGTGGGCAAAGATGGTTGGCTGAGAAATTTCTTGGGGCAAGCTAGGAGGAGTTCCGTTTTGTCATCATTTAGCTGAAGTTTATTTTGTGTCATCCATACCTTCAGGTCTGAAATGCACCCCTGCGCCCGAGCCATCAGCCCATCAATTTCATCAATGGAAGCCAACTGATGAATCTGAGTATCATCAGCGAAGCTCTCATGTGACATGGCGTGACGACTGATGACATCGGACACAGGTGACGCATACAGCACAAAAAGCATGGGTCCCAGAACAGACCCTTGTGGGACGCCGGAAGACAGAACAGATGGTTCAGAAGAAACACCCTTCACACAGACAGTTTGAGTGCGATCGACTAGATAGGATTGGAACCAACTCAGAACAGAACCACAGATGCCAAAAGAAGTTTGAAGTCTGGACAGAAGGATAGAATGATCAATAGTGTCAAAGGCAGCAGAGAGATCTAAGAGAGCAAGAATGGAAACTCGGTCATTGTCAAGACCGAGAAGAATGTCGTTGACTATCCTCAGGAGAGCTGTTTCAGTGCTGTGTGACTGCCTGTATGCTGACTGGTGTGGATTCAGGAGGTGGTTGTGAGTGAGGTGGTCTAACAGTTGGGAAAGAACGATTTTCTCAAGAACTTTAGAAAGGAATGACAAATTAGAAACGGGTCTATAATTCTTTAAACAGTTCCGATCTAATGATGCCTTCTTTAAAAGTGGCCGAACAATTGCTAACTTAAAGATGGGTGGAAAACAACCAGAGGAGAGAGAAGTATTCATGACGTGAGTTATCTGGGGTAACAAAACATCAAGACAGTCAATGAGACAAGCTGTTGGCATGGGGTCAAGTTCACATGACTTTGGATTAAAATTCAGACACATTTTCTTAACAAACTCTTCTGTGACTGGCTTAAAGACATGCAAATTAGGACCACGATATACTCTGTCATCGGGTACACGAACAGGGGGAACAACAGCAGAATCAAGTTTTTCACGGATCAAAGCAATCTTGCTTGCAAAAAAGTCTGCAAATTTCTGAGGAAGTTCATGCACTGAATAAATTGTTGGAAGAGGAGAAGTGTCTACTTTGCCAAGGATATTGTTTGTGACACCAAATAACTGCTTAGCTGTTGTGCATGCAAGAATCTGTGAGGAGAAGAATGCTGATTTTGTACGATGAACAATGTTAGTCACTTTGTTCCTGGCGAGCTGAAAGATCTGTCTATGAACAGTGAGTCCAGTAGTGCGCCATTGTTTCTCCGCTTTCCTACGCTCACGCTTGGCCTCTAACAGTTCAGGTCCTACACTATTGTACCATTGAGAGTGTGGACGGTCAGAGACCAGACGACGCGTCGCTGGGGCGTGTGTGTCAAGCGTAGAGCGAAGGACACGACAGAGTTCATCAGCTGTGGGCTCAGACGGCATGTCAGCTACAAGCGATGTCTTGAAGGCTGTGGTGTCCAGAGAAGCCAGTCTGCGCACTCGCCTATAGGTGCGGGGAACAGGGGGCTTGGAGAGGTTTAGGGAACATAAAACACAAAAATGGTCAGACGACAAGTTATGGTCTACGGTTGTCGACTTTAGGAGGTCGTCCTCCTCCCTGTAAACCACCCAGTCCACGATGTGACCACGAGTGTGTGTGGGCTCAGAGACTGACTGACGCAAGTCAAAAAAACTAATAATGTCTAGCTCCTTGGCAGTATATAGCTGAGTAGGAATGTCAAAGTGAAAGTTAAAGTCCCCCACTATAAGTAAAGAGCCCTTTAAACTGTTGGCATATTCCAGAAGATCAGGGAATTCTTGAATAAACAAATGGTCAGTGAGATTGTTCTTTCTGCTTGGTGGTGGACGATATATACAAAAAACATGGAGATGAGACTGCCCTAGTGATAGTGACAACTGTGCCATCTCGAAGGAGGTATGGCTGAAGGGGAAAACACTAGTGAAAGTAGAGTGCGGTAGTAGTCTGTCTGACACAACGAAGGCAAGACCGCCCCCGCATGTAAAGGTTGAGCGAGGGAAGGAGGTGGTGGTGTGGCCCGGTGGGGCTAGATCGCGGCATTTCGCCTCGTCACCAGCTTCCCGTAACCACGTTTCAGTCACACACAAGATGTCAGTGTCGTTAGAGAGAATGTACTCGTTGACAGCGGATCGTTTCATTCGTGGACCAACAGACTGTGCGTTAAACAACGCAACAGATAAATCGGTCGAGTTCACACTGTCAACACGCGTAATAGGCACATAAATCAGGTTTTCAAAGTTTATAGTTCCACTCGTCTTGTTCGATGCACCGGTGGAGCCGCCACCCACCACCACACCTATCTTCCGCTGCTTCCTGCGCCCAGCACGACGTGTGCGAACACGGGGGAGGAGGTACCCAATACCCAAACCCCTGATGGCTTCAGCAACATCGCGACGCAGTGGAGACGGCGGCACCGCCAACAACTGATCTTTCGTGTAGGTAAAAGTAACTGGTGTAAAGGGCCTATGAAACACTGGCCTCACTTCAACACAAGGTCGGTTCCACAAAAAACGTGCAGCTAGCGCGTGCGAGCTGCCAACATGAGGGAAACATGGCGGCTGGTTCAAGCGTTCAACATTCATCCTCGCGAAAACAAACAACCAAAATACAGCCATTCTAACAAACACAGGAGCACTACACAACCACGAATACATAATCCCATCCATAGCGAAACCACAAAACAAAACTTGACGGCTAACACAACGTAGCGACGACAGAAATCACAAAAAAAAACAACGGAGCAAATGCAACTCAGCCTGCTAGGCGTGCGCACTCACTTATTCTTTCTCCCCATTTATAACCGTGTGTGTGTGTGTGTGTGTGTGCGTGGGTGCGTGTGTGTGTGTATGCGTGCGTGCGTGCGTGTGTGTGCGTGCGTGCGTGTGTGTGTGTTTCAGCGCTTAGATTTGATTTTATCAAGATTTTGCGCTATATGAATATTGTAATTATTATTATTATTATTATTATACCTGTGTGCATGTATGGCGATTTTGTACCTGTGTACAGGCGGGTTACTGGCGCCTGAAAACCAGTGCTTTGGGTAGATGGGGCTCATCAGTCTGGGAAGACAGCTCATCTAAGAGAAGGAAAACTCTGATTTCAAACCTCCGCTGCCTTGGGCCATACCCACTCATAGGAAAGGCTTCGGGAGTCAACCCTGAGGAAAAATCCGGAGTCGGAGTCCCTAAGGCAGTTCGCCGTTGTCTACAACCTCGTTCTGGCAGCTCCTGCGTCGCCCCTGGTACCAGGCGTACAGGCCTCCGTCTTTCCCCTGGATTCTGCTAGTGGCAAGGAGAGGGGGGATCTGCTGCATGGGCAACAGCTCGTCCTCCATATTCACTTGCCCAGGCCTGCACCTGGAGAGGTCACTCCAGCTTCGCTGGTAAGACAGCATCGACACAACACGGAGAGTAGCAGATACCGGTTTTAAGCCTAGGCTTTTTTGGTCGTGAGGGACACAATCTATCAGTCTGCCCTGAGTATATTTGGGAAAAAAGAACGAAAGAATCCTGACTGGTTTGAGGCAAACTGGCAGGAAATGGAACCAGTGGTGGAAGCGAAACGCAAGGCTTTACTTGCGTATAAAAACAACAATACCCAAACTACTCGTGACGCTTACAGAGCTGCCCGCAGCAAGGCCCAACAAACTGCTCGGCGATGCGCCAACGACTACTGGCCACAGTTGAGCGCAAGTATTCAGCAGTCTGCAGATTCAGGCAATACTGGCAGCATGTACGCTGGCATCAAACAAGCGACTGGTCCAGCAGCCTCCAAGTCAGCTCCCCTTAAGTCCAAAGAAGGAGAAAGCATCACAGACTCTGCAAAGCTGAT
>JAPXFY010000025.1:52909114-52914114 GCA_030674185.1 Monoplex corrugatus
TTCATTCAGCTCCTGTTTGCCATGCCAAGCGTCGAGAGACTCTTTAGAGATTGGAAACCCTAGCATCGGAACGTCGTTATGGACCGAAATCGTCACCCTTTGAGAAATTAATTGTCGAAGGGACTGAGACAAGCGAAGTGTATTATGTGGTTAACTTAGGGTTTATTGCAGGCGTTTATCTTCTGTGAGTGTGTGCGTTTCCAAACATCCAATGTTGATTTTGGGGTGCCACCCCTAGTAATGCTATATTGACATATGTGATGTGTGCGAATGATGCGTCATGTTGTCTCGTTTGTTCAGTAAATAAACTTTGTGTAATTGTACTTTGTCCAAGTATTTTTTCTCATTTAGATCTTGAAAGGGGTGTTATAGCTGATAGGTCTGTTTCTGTGTCTTTCCACTCCAGTTAGTGAGCTTGACAGTGTGTGTGTATATGTGAGTGTGTGTATGTGTGTGTGTGTGTGCGTATGTGTGTGTGTGTCTGTGTTCGTCCGTGCATGTGTGTGTGTGTGTGTGTGTGTGTGTGTGTGTGTGTGTGTGTGTGTGTGTAAGTGTATATGTATCATGTGTGTGTATGGGTGTATGTCTGTGTGTATGTCTGATGTGTCTATGTGTGTATTCGTATATATGTGTGTATGTGTGTGTATTATGTGTGTGTTTGCGTAAGTGTATGTGTGTGTATGTGTGTACATGTGTGTGTATATTTGTGTATGTGTATGTATGTGTGTATGTATGTGTGTGTATGTGTGTGTCATGTGCGCAGGGTGGTGCGTGCACATGATTTTTGTGTCGTGTGCATGGAGTGATGTATGCATGAGTTTTTATGTTCCGTGCGGAAGGAAATTTTGTGTGTGCATGTATGGTATGATTGAGTTTTGGGAAAACAGCTCACCCAAGTTGAAAACTAAAAGTGGAATAGGTTTAGCTAGTCAGTCTCCAGAAAAACCACCTTCAGAAGAGGATAAGGAGAAGACGGAGAAGAAAAAGAACAAGAAGAAAGCGAAAAGGAAGTAGTAAAGAAAAAGAAGGCGAAACAAAAAAGAAAAGAGAAAAGAAAGAAGTAGAAAAAGGAGAAGAAGAAGGAGAAGAGGAAGGAGAAGAAGAAGGTGAAAAAGGAGAAGAAGAAGAAGAGAAAGAAATTGAATTAGAAGGCGAAAAAAAAAGAATAAAACGGCGAGAAAGAAAAAGGAGAAAAAGAAGAAGAAGAAAAAAGAAGAAAAATAAAAAAGAGAAGGTGAAAAAGAAGGATAAGGAGAAGAAAAGGAACGAGAAGTGTAAGGAGAAGGTAAAGAAGGAGAAGAAGAAGGAGACGAGGAATAGGAGATAATGAAGGAGGAGGAAACGAAGGAGACAAGGAATAAGGAGACGAAGAAGGAGGAGACGGGGAAAAAGGAGATGAGGAAGAGGGAGACGAGGAAGAAGGAGATGAAGAGGGAGACGAGGAAGAGGGAGACGAGGAAGAGGGAGACGAGGAAGAAGGAGACGAGGAAGAAGGAGACGAAGAAGAAGGAGATGAAGAGGGAGACGAAGAAAAAGAAGAAGGAAAAGAAAGAGGAGCAGGGGACGAGGAATAGGAGACGAAGAGGGAGGAGAAAACGAAGGAGGAGAGAAAGAGTATGAAGGTGCTTGGTTGTGTATGTTGTATGAGTGATGTGTGAAAGTTGGTAATAATAAATGTCAAAAAAATATGTGCATATATATCGCAGTTTGTTTAGTGCCATTGGTTGGAAGAGTGCGTGCTGTTGCGTGATGGACGAATGCTTTTTGCATGTGTTGAGTGCTTGAGCATGTGTACACAAAGCATGATAGTGTGTGTGTTTGTGTGCGTATGTCTCTCTCTCTCTCTCTCTCTCTCTCTCTCTCTCTCTCTCTCTCTCTCTCTCTCTCTCTCTCTCTCTGTGTGTGCGTGTGATACTTTTGCCCATTAAAAATTATTATTTTCAGTCTGTCAATTTTAAAGAGATTTTTTCATTCATTTTCTTTTTTTTTTCTTCAAATAAAAAGCGGTTTATTGTCAGTAGAATGATACAACCCCCTAATCCCCTCTGTACAAGTGGAAAGCTGATGCAGTCTAAACAAACACGTCAGGGATATTGTGTGTCTTTGTGGACAGAAGATAACAAGTAGTCATATTCTTTCTTGCCTTCAGGTAGGAGATACAGTTCCAAACTTTGTAAGAACACAGCTTACACCATACGAGTCAGCATTATAAACATATATTTTTTTTGTCAACCTGTCAAGGAGTCCACTAGCTAATCTCTCTCTCTCTCTCTCTCACTCTCTTTCTCTCTCTCTCTCTCTCTCTCTCTCTCTCTCTCTCTCTCTCTCTCTTCTCTACCTGTATATATCTATCCACATATCTATCTATTTATCTATCTATATCTATGAGTATGTAGGCCTACCTATCAATATCTATCTATCTATCTATCTATCTATCTATCTATCTACATGAATATATATATATATATAAATGTGTGTGTGTGTGTGTGTGTGTGTGTGTGTGTGTGTGGTGTGTGTGTGTGTGTGTGTCGTAATTTAAGTTTTAATTATAGTATTTAGCCAGGTTGTTGATTCACTTTTTATGTTGTTTGTAATTGAATTTTTTCTAAGACAGTCATTATAATGCTGTAGACACTGTGTTCTGAAAGTTGGCAGCTGACTGAAGTGAGTGACACTGGTCTAGGTTTTGTAGTTAATGAAAATACAGATGATGTTTTCTGATAAGCAGTCAGATGATAAAGTTCCTGTGTCCAATGATTGTTCAGTTTTCTGAAGATGGTGCTGTCTCTTTAACACATGTGTCTAGAATTGTATTGGCAACATCATAGAGTTCCCTCGCTTTAGTCAAGAGTTTGACTATGCATGTTGCTTGAATATGGATAAGGGTAATGTGTGGTATGGTAGGATCCACTGTTATCAGACTAGTGAAGAGTTATCCTTGGTGAAAACTGACCAGAATTTACAGTTTATGAAAATGTATATGATGCTTGCTGATGATCTGTTGGATAACAAGGTTTCTGTATCCAGTGAATATTTCTGCCTTTAATCTATTATTATTGTGGAGCATTTTACCCACAGGGGGACACACCAATGCTGTCTTGTTTTGTTCTTTTTTAAGTTTACATAGTGCAAAAAGGGTTTGGACCGAAAATGTTATTTTGAAAACCTTCTAGCATGGCTGTAGGACTTGTTGATGTTCCATCTGGCACGTCTTATAATTTCTGCATTCTTCTTGAACAGTTCTATTATGTTCCTGTTTGTTTTTTTTCTTGGATTGTTGGGTATAATTTCCTTTTGCCATGCAGAAGATGCCATGTGTGTGCTGATCCCTGGAAAACCTGTGGGGTTTTTTCAGTTTTGAGGGGATGTTTTGTTCTACTGCCTCCATGATGTTTTTTTCGAAATGATTTCACTAAGTTTGTGTATCTGATCTTTATGATACATACTGCCGGTGTCTTTGTTTACTTTGTTCATTTTAATTTTAAAGTTTTTCCCAATTAGCCTTTTCTGCACATGAAATATTTTGTGGGTTTTACGCTACGTAGTGTGGCTTACTATGTAGTGTGTTTTACTGATTACCATGACTTCAGTCTTCTTGGAGCTAAATAGCAAGAAGACTTAAGTCATGGTAATCAGTAAAAACATGGTATCCCCTCATACAAAATAACAGCAAACAGCACAACTCTGAGACAGATTGATAAGTTTGAATATCTGGGAACGATCGTCTCACCACAAGGCAGATGCACATCTGAAATAGCCAGCAGAATTGGAGAAGCCGAAACAGCATTCAGGAAGATGAAAAGCATTCTTACCAACAAATGCCTATCAATTTACGTCAGGATGAGAGTTCTTGAATGTTATATAGAACCGATAATGTTATACGGTTGTGAAGCGTGGACAGTCAACACGCAAAGCCAGAACAAGATTGAGGCAGCCGAGATGTGGTGTCAAAGAAGAATGCTGAGAAATCCATGGACAGCAAAGAAAACAAACGAGACAGTCTTGACGGAGGCAGACACAAAAAGATCATCGGTAAGAAAGATTGGGAAAAGACAGGCAACATTTATAGGCCATTTTATGAGGAAAGCGGAATTAGAGCACCTGGTCACAACAGGAAAGCTGCTGTGAAAGAGAGCACTAGGTAGACCCAGGGAGAAAATATTGGACGGACTTGCAGGGTGGCTGAGGACAGAGAAGATGGAAGATGTGCTTGCGGCAACAAGTGATAGATACATATGTTGGGGTATGATCGTCAATGCCATGCGGCAGGGCACTTGATGATGATGAGTGTGACTTAGGATCTGTGTCAGTGACAACTGTATCACGGTCTGACAGGCCTAGAACATAATTTGAGCTCTTTATCCGTGTTCTTTGCGTATTTGCTTGCCTGCCATATTTCATGGAAACTGACTTTCTAAACAGCATAAACAGAAAAAAGGGTTAGGTAGGCTATTCATTCAAGGTGACTGGGCAAGAATCGAGTTACTCACTGTGTCACCTTTACTGATTCAGTAAATAATGAGAGGAAAAGCGCTGGAACGAGATGAATGGAAGCAGCTGAGGAAGGCCTACGTCCAACAACGGACTTTCGATGGCTTAAAAAAGAAGAAGAAGAAGATAGGACAGGACAGAAAAAGAACTCTGGAGTGTGCATGGGCATGTGGTCTTGGTGTTCAAATATCCACCTAGACACAAAAGGTCTGCAACTGGGTTTCTGGGGTTGGATAGTAATGCTCACCAACCCCGTCTCTATCTTTCGGATGTGACAATAAGCTTATGTTCTACATCATAAACATCTGAAAGGTGTGCCGCATTCATCAGGAGTTCGTTCGTTGTTTTCTAGCACGCTCGCACGCAGGTGGCTAAGGGCGAGGTGGGAAGGGAAGTGTGTTATGAAATGGACGCGAAGCGGAAGTAGATTTCATCCAATGTGCATCGCTTATTTCACAATAAAAGACGGAAGTCGTCATCAAACCCAAAAGCCATTTCCACGACCTGCC
>JAPXFY010000025.1:52919114-52954114 GCA_030674185.1 Monoplex corrugatus
TGTGTTGAGGCTGTAGAAACGTACCTGTAATTACTGAGGTTAAGAATACAAACCTTGGCTGCTGATAGTTCTTTAGCGCTTTTAATTTTGGTGGAGGCTTGTTTTTGGACGTGGGGTACAAGTGTTAGGCCTACTTTGGAAATACACAAAAGGAGAGTTAGAGCATTGTTTGTTTATTTGTTTGTGTTTTCACAGGGATGATGGTGAGTGTTGATGACAGTGCTTTTAAAGAGAATGGGGCAGAGGGTATTAAAACAGCAAGTTTTTTGTTTGTTTGTTTGTTTGTTTGTCTGTTTCTTTACGTTTTTGTTTAGCTGAAGTTGTTGTTTTACTTTCGTTATTGTTGTTGTTGTTGTTGTTGGATTTGTTGGTTTTTACTCCTTTGCTTATTTGGTTGTTTTTGCTTTGGGAATTGTTCGTTCGTTTATGTGGTTGACTGATTGTTTGTTTGTTTGTTGTATCATTTTTGTCGAATTGCATCCATTTTTTCAGAAAGGAGAATGCGACAAACTCTAGTCTTATATTTGGAGGATAAGGGGGGTGGGGGGATACGGGGGTGGAAAAGGTGTTCTACTAAATGATCACTTCGTCATGATCTTTAGTGTTCACAAATGAATAGCCATTCCTGTAGATGAAATTCCGACCTAAAAGTGTCTTCTTGATTAATCTATCTGCCTATCTTGCCTGGTATTGTCTGGTTGTATTCAATACGCGTTCTGGTTCTATTTTCGTGTTTTTCTGGTTCCCATGTTCCCATGCTAAAGTTTGCATTCTGGCAGGGAAATTCGTGTTAGACCATGTTAGTGTCCCTGTGAACTGCTTGCAAATTTGCTGTGAATTTCTGTTGTGTTATGTCTTTGCCGAAGTTCCTTGAACCGCGAGAAAATGTTAAACCCACGTAGGCCTGCGTCCTTTTGATGGGTACGTCCTTCAACGCTCTGTTGCTTACATTACTTACTTTGGTGACATGTTAGTTTTGCTCTGTTCGACTGATCAGAAACAGTAGCCCCGGTGAAAGTATTTGCTCCTCACTCAAAACTACACACAGCTCGTGTGTGTCTTTTTTTTTCCTTCTTTCGTTTGTCTTTCTTTCTTTGTCTCTTACCTGCTGTCCTTTTGTTGTTTGTGTTTTATTGTAATCCAAAACAGGTGTGACTGCCCGCGTTCAAGCAAACAGCAACCACAAAAAACATGAAAGAAGAATATGAACGCGTATTTAATACAACAAAACAAGACAGGCACAAATTGTCGGCCAAATGGCCTTTGTCAAGCGTAAGATTACAAACAAACAAACACTAGATACAAAACATTTGAGAAAAAGACTGAAACTTCCCTTCTGCTGTCTTCAATGTGAGAAAAAGGCTGAAACTCCTCTTCTGCTGTCTTCAATGTGAGAAAAAGGCTGAAACTCCTCTTCTGCTGTCTTCAATGTGAGAAAAAGACTGAAACTTCCCTGCAGCACGGGGACGTTTGTCTTTTTCTCAATTTTTGTGTGTCTAGTGTTTGTTTGTTTGTAATCTTATGCTTGACAAAGGCCAGTTGGCCGAGAATTTGCGCCTGTCTTGTTTTGTTGTATTAAATACGCGTTCATATTCTTCTTTCGTGTTTTTTGTGGTTTGGGGTTTATTGTATTTTCTTTTCTAGTTATTTTGATTTTTACTTTTGTTTGTATATTTGTTTGTTTTTTGTTTTGTTTGTTGATATATATATTATATATATAGAGAGAGAGAGAGAGAGAGAGAGAGAGGGGTATTGCTCTTCACTCAAAAGTGTACAAATCTTATGTGTGTCTTCTTTCTTTCTTTCGCTATACCTCTCTCTTTCTTTGTATCTCTCCTTTTTTGATTTTGTTTGTCTGTGTTTTATTGTATTTTCTTTTCTAGTTGTTTTTTGTTTGTTTGTTTGTTTGTTTTGTGAGAAAGAGAGAGAAAGAGTGAAGGAGGAAGAGAGAGGTGGAAGGATGTAGAGACGAAAGGAGGGAGAAAGGGAGAGAGAGAGAGAGAGAGAGAGAGAGAGAGAGAGAGAGAGAGAGCAAGAGAGACAGCGTGAGACAGACAGACAGACAGACAGACAGGCAGACAGAAACAGAGAGAGAGAGACAGAGAGACAGAGAGACAGAGAGAGATACAAGACAGACAGACAGACAGACAGACAGAAAGACAGACAAACACAGAGAAAGAGAAGACTTTTCTATGTTCCCTTGAGCTGTCATTTTTATTTGTTGATTCTCTGACACACACACACACACACACACACACACACACACACACACACACACACACACACACGAAACAGTTCTATTAAATGAAGTCCCGTACTGGTTCATTTTTTGTGTTTGAACACGGTCAGTCACTTTGCCTTAGGGAAAAGTAGTGATATTTCACCATGAAATTAAATGGAAACTATAGAGTAGCTTTATCCCGCCCTGTCTCTCTTTCTTGTTATTTGTTGCTGTTACTGCTGCTGCCACTTTTCTTGTAAGCTGACGACTGTGGTGTTCATGGTAAGTTGTTGAACACTGTGTATAGTTTTTGCTGTAGAACCGCTGATGCCTTTTTATGAACAAATCGCAAAGGGGACGTTATTCACTCACTCTGGTCCACCAACCTCTAGACACAGATAACTCCCCTGGGGATACCGAGGGCTTTTTCGGTATAAATAGTATCCCCACTTTTTGGAAATTCTGTGCTAGAAATTTCTTCTTTCCTGTCCCTCTCTTTGTTTCTTTCTTCCTCTGTAACTTTCTGCTATTTCTTCCTATCATTTTCTTCTGCCTTGCTGGTCCCTTCACTTGTATGTGTTGGATAAAGTCTTACATACTTTCTCTTAGAATTGATAACTGGGTACATACATGTATCAAATACATTTTTGGCTCTAGGGAAGTGAGATATGCGGAAGCAATTTTTAGGTAATTTAAGCCCGTTTTCACATATGTTTTTGTGTCCTTAGGTATGTTGACATTTGTATTAGGTATGCGGCAGGGCACATGATGATGATTGATGATGATGATTGATGATGATGATGATGACCCTGACCCTGACCCTGGACTTCATTCCATCCTTCAAAACGAGGATCAAGCTGGATTCGCTAATATCAGAGATAGCAGTACCACCAGTAATCATAATCTGAATATCAGAATGGAGAAGGAAAAAAAACAAGCAAAAACACTTTCAATGTCCCACAGACTGAAGCTTATTTGTTCGGGGGAGAAAATGTCAAGGTCTTCACAGGAACTTTTGACAACCTTTAGCATCTGTGTCCATTGTTGAGACAAATTGCCATTGTCTTCGATGCACGTCAAGTCATATTTTTGATGACCTTGATATAGATATGGATATGGATATAGATATAGATCTGTGTATGTGTGTTCGTTCTTTGATTTAACGTCTTTTCACTATAAGTGTGTTCGTTTCGTTGCTTGATTTAACGTCTTTTCACTATAAGTGATATTAGACGGTAAACTGTGTGTGTGTGTGTGTGTGTGTGTGTGTGTGTGTGTGTGTGTGTGTGTGTGTGTGTGTGTGTGTGTGTGTGTGTGTGTGTGTTTAAATGTATGTGTCCGTGTGTGTGTGTGTGTGTGCGAGTGTCCAGTTTTATACACTTACAAAGAACGTGTCATTTTATTGAGAGTCGCTCAGTTTAAAACGTGAATTAAAACGAAAAGTGAACACATAGGCTAGAATCCTCATCATCATTATTATGTCGAGCTTGCTCGGCTATCCATGACACGTTTCTTCCATCCTTCTCTGTCAGACATTGCAGTAGGTAGTTCATCATACTGACAGCCCGTATCATCGATCAGTTGGTCGATGAAGGTCTTCTTTAGACGTTCTGGTCTTTGTTTACCGTGACTGGGTCTCCATAGTAAAACATATCCAACCAGTTCTTCTTTGCTACGCCAGCAGTGTCCCGCGAAGCGCAGTCTTTGTTGATGTATTGGTTTACTGATTGGTGGGATCTTGCCTTATAACTCTTTGTTAGTTGGATGTTCTCTCCAGGATTTGTTCAGGGCTGCACGCAACATTCGTGTGTTTGCTCCATCAATCTTCCTCTCCAATGTCGTTGTTAGGGTCCAAGAGATTGAGTCATATATAAGAACAGACTCTACAGCTGCTTGGAAGAAGTTCCTTTTCAGGTTGTCTGGTAGATTGGATTTCCAGATTTTGTCCTGCTGATTTAGTGCGCCCCAGGCATTTCCCAGTCTGATGTTGACGTCTTCTTTTGTGGAGTCAACGTAGCTGCCAAGGTATTTAAAGACTTGAACTTGTTTGATTGTATCTCCATTGAGATTTCGCATGCCTTCTTATGCGTCTTGGTTCAGACAGATGAACTCTGTTTTGTTCGCATTGAGGTGGAGCCCGATCTCCATTGCTGTTCTTTTGACATTGTGAAGGAGAGATGTTGCATCCTGCGAGAACAGCCAGGTCATCAGCGTAATCGGCATCTGTTATCTTTACCGCAGGGTAGCGTCTGCTCTTCTGTCCTGTGAGGGTAAAGCCGAGTTTTCTGTTCTTATCCACTGCTTTCCTCAGCACATAATCGAGACAGATGATGAAAATGTAGGGGTCAAGCTAGAATCCTACCATAATCATAATCATTATTTTAAGAGTCACATCAAAATCTATTTGTATTCAAAGAACAACTCGCTAAATTGAACGTTGTTCAGCACTGATTTTCATCCCGTACTGTTTATACATGTGGGGTTGGTTTTAAAGAAAAAATAACACACACAACCACACACACACACACACACACACACACACACACACACACACACACACACACACACACACACACACACACACACACACACAACAAACAACAACAAACATACAGCAAAGACGAAACAATATCAGTGAGTTTCCCCCTTGGGTTTTGATGGTTGTTGGTTATTCTTGTTGTTGTTGTGTTTTTGTTGTTGTTGTTGTTGTTGGTGGTGGTTTTATTTTGTTCTTCTTGTTGTTTTATTGTTGTTCTTGTTGCTTTTTGTTGTTGCTTGTTCTTTCTTTATTTCTTCCTTTCTTTTTTTTTCCTTTTTTTCTTTCTTTTTTGTTTTTGTTTTTTGTATGCTTGCTTGCTAGCATTTTTGTTGTTGTTGTTGTCCTATTTTGTGCGACACAAAATCTGGACAATGTTCCACAATGCCATGATGATGCATGATGAATGTTGATGATAATCATGGATGCTACGGGGTTCCACTCTGGATCGAGACTGCATGACAGGGCAGCCTGCACTCTTGACGTTTCCTTTATAACATGGCCCTGGCGTCAATTAGACCAGAGAAATACAGACACATGCGGTGTTGGTCACGAAATGTCAGCAACACTCTCAATGACGCATCCGTGAAAGTGGTTGAGACTTGACCGTGTGTGGTCCCAGTCTGTCCAGTGAGGCCATAGCACGTTCAACGGTGGATAAGAGCCAGTCAGGGGCCGAGATATCTCGCAATGATCTTGACAGAACTGAAGGGGTTCGAATCCAGAACTTCTCAATCGTTAGTCGGGTTCCCTTCTTAATTGTTCTTATTTGTTCGTATGCTGTACGATTTCTTATTGTTTCGTACACTGTACGGTTTCTGATTGATTCCTACACTCTACGATTTCTTATTGTTTCCTACTTTTCCTACTTTCTACGATTTCTTATTGTTTCCTACACTCTGCGATTTCTATTTATTATTTACACTCTACGATTTCTTTTGTTTTCACTCTACGATTTCTATTTTCCTACACTCTACGATTCTTCTATTCTACACTCTACGATTTCTTTTGTTTCGTACACTCTACGATTTCTATCTATTTCGTACACTCTACGATTTTTTTCTATCTACACTCACATTTTTTTGTTTCCTACACTCTACGATTCTTTATTTTCTACACTCTACATTTTTTTTCTACACTCTACGATTTTTATTGTTTCCTACACTCTACGATTTTTTATTGTTTCCTACACTCTACGATTTTTTATTGTTTCCTATATTCTACGATTTCCTACTTGTTTCGTACACTACGGTTTCTTGTTTGTTTCCTACACTCTACGATTTCTTGTTGTTTCCTACACTATGGTTTCTTATTGTTTCCTACACTCTACAATATGTATGTTTCTCTGTTGTATAATGAGGCAGTAAGAATTTTCAGATCTTGTTGCTTTTGTTTTCTTTTTGATTTGTTTGTTTGTTTGTTTGTTTTTTTGTTTTTGTTTATTAAAGTTCACCATTTCCAGTATTACCTCATATACGAAAAAAAAGTTACATATATTGTGTGTTATAATCGTTCATGATATTTGTCATTTTGAATGATTGTGTGTAATATTTGTAACATTTCAACGATATCTCGTATATAGTCAGAATTGAAACTGCTTTTCCACTGATGGACTCTGATGTTAGCTGTGTTTGTACTGTTGTAAATTTTGTCATTTTGAACACAATATTTCTTGTACATGTGTATTTATAAACGATGAGAGAGGGAGAGAGAGAGAGGGAGAGAGAGAGAGAGAGAGAGAGAGAGGATGAGAGAGAGAGAGAGAGAGAGAGAGAGAGAGAGGGAGACCACGCTGATAACGAAACACGACAGAGCGACTCTGACGCCATGTTTATCTTCTCTTGTTTTGTTGCTTGGTTTTGTTATTTAAAACATCTGCCTTGGTGAGTCTTCAGGCCTTCGTTTTATTAATGCCTTTCGTGAGTGGTTGACATCTCCAGTGCTTCAATGATCACCACAGTCAGTGGTGCACACAACGAATCCAAACAGTTACAGTTATTATGAACTATTATTAATGCTTGTGATCATTCGTCTGGACATGTTAGTGTACATGTAAAATGCATTGTGTGTTAACTTGTATCAAGTTCGAAATTCTAGTATAAAATTTCTTATGATAAAATTGTTATTTACGTTATATGGGCCTATACTTGTGTACATGTTGGCAACTCTGATATAAAAATCTCATGACTGTGTCATTTTGTGTGAATCTGGAAATTCTAATATAAAAGAAAAACGTATAACTGACCTGTTTGCATACAAATTATGTATAAATCCAGAGATTTCCGTGTGCATTTGCATGACTACGATAATTCTCGACTTAACTTCGATTACTCTGGAAACTGCCGTGTTCGTGTGTGTTCGTGTAGAAATGTCTACTGGAGTGTTACTCTGGAGAACTTTACACCTTAATTATCTGTATATCTTGAACTTTTGTAAATAACAGAAACATGTACTCACTGGTCAAAATTCTACACACACCGATATTAATTTAACACTGTCCTTATGTACAGAACAGATGATGTGTATTACGTGGCATTACTCTGTATGATGGTAAAGGAAAATTTGCACCCCCCCCCTGAAAAACATAAAAGAAGGGTTTAGTTGGTCAGCTGTGCTGGCTGATTGACAATGATAATAAAGATTGATTGACTGACTGATTGATTGATTGATTGATTGATTGATTGAGCTGGCTGATAAATGATACAAGAATTAATTGATTGAATTGATTGATTGTCAAAGGCTGATTGATTGAAACTGTTTGAATAGACAAAAAGTGTATTCGCTCAGTGCATCACGATGTAGTCGTCAGCTAATTAATGACTATTTTGCGTGTGGTGTCCGTGTATGGATGTGTAAGTGCAGTAAGCGTGTGATGAGTGCGCGCACTCGCGCGTGTGTACGTGTGTGTGTGTGTGTGTGTGTGTGTGTGTGTGTGTGTGTGTGTGTGTGTGTGTGTGTGTTGTTGTGATGTGTATGTGTATGTGTGTTTGTATATGTGTGCGTGTGTATGTGTGTGTGTGTCTATGTGTCTGTGTGTGTGTCTGTGTGTATGTGCGTGTTGTCCACACAGCTACTAAAAGTATGTATATGAGTGTGTGTGTTTGTGTACGTGTGTGTGCGTGCGTGCGCGCGCGCGCCGAGCGCACATGCGTGCGTGCTCTGAATCGGTCGTTACATTTTAACAAATGTCTGTAGTATTTATTCATACCGGTAATGTGGTTGTTTTGACCATTTTTAAGTTGAGTTATGTGCACAGTTTTAACATGTCAGTACAATATCTATGTTAAAGTGGCAATGAGCGTGTACCCGTGACAGAAATGCAGTTGAAATGAAACAAATGGAAGCTTTTAGTTATTCTCACAGAGCTCATTATTCTCATTGTAGATGGTAACTTAGTGTTCCCACAAAGTTAACGGAAAAATAGAAATCATGGATGCTGTCTTTTATGATGAATTATTATAAAAAAATCTCGCTTTGTATGTTCGTTCGTTGTTTGATTTAATGCCTTTTCGTTATGAAGTGTTATCAAGATATTTTCTATGGTTGTGGCTGCTCTCGTGCTCATGTTTGATTACTGTTTCTGTCGCAATTTAAAGATTTTTTTTTTTGCCTTTGTGTGTATTGTTTCCATTGACTTAATGCGCGCGCATTAGAGAGAGACAGACAGAAGAGACAGAGACAGAGAGTTAGAGGGAGAGAGAGAGAAAGAGAGAGAGGAGAGAGAGAGAGAGAGTGTGAGTGGTAGGGTGTGTGTATGGTGGTGTGTGTGTGCGTGTGTGTGTGTTGCACGTGCGAGTGCAACAATTTTACTTGTGAGTGCTGCGAGTGATTAGGGTGGTTAGGATCGAAACTGATACACATATATATACACACACACATATGTATAATGTGTTGTGTGTGTGTATATATATATATATATATATATATATATATATATATATATAATTTTACAGTGTGTGTGTGTTTGTGTGTGTGTTTGTGTGTGTGTTGGTATGTGTCTGTCTTTCTGTCTGTCTTGTCTGTCTGTCTGTCTGTCTGTCTGCATGTATTAGGTTAGCAGTAGTAGTAAAAGCAGTCACTATTTGTTGTAATGCAGCAGTATTATTATTGTTTTTGTTGTGACAGCAATGTGGTGGAAGTGCACGTTGTAGTAATAGTAATAGTAGTAATAGTAATAGTAGTAGCAGCAGTAGTAGTAGTAGCTGTAACAGTAGTAGTAGTAATATCTGTAGTAGCTGTAGTAATAGTAGTAGCAGTAGTAGTAGTAGTAATAGAGTAGTAATAGCAGTAGCAGAAGTAGTAGTAGTAGTAGTAACAGCAGCAGCAGCAGTTGTAGTAGTAGTAGTGTAGTAGTAGTAGTAGCAGCAGTAGTAGTAGTAATAGTGTAGTGGTAGTAGTAGTAGTAGTAGTTTGTTGTTGTAGCAATAGTAGTAGTAGTAGTTAGTAGCAGCTGTGCGTTAGTGATGGTAGTGATGGTAGGCGAAGTAGTTGAAAGAAATGGTGGAGGAGAAGACTAAGTGAAAACAAAAAGAAAGAATCTTTCAAAATCGTACAGGTAAGCAAACACATCTGAAAAATGTAAAATTTTAAAAAAAGAAACAAGAAGTCACATGTTTCAGCTTCTCAAGATGGCGTCTCGTCACTCGGAACAAATTCCATAACACTGACGCCACTGATGCCATGTGACGGAAGAGATTCCAAAATGATCATGACACAAGCCACAAGCCTGCATGTAAACCCTATGTCGCTGGCGATATCGTGAGGTCGTAACTAGCGTATGAGTGGTATGTCCATCCTTTGTATCAATCTGTCTTTAAAACAACGTAGGCTATACTAGTAATAAGAAACTCTGGGAAGAGCTGGACTCAAGAAGATCCTTAGAGGAGGAACCCCCGTCAAGCAAGTGTTTCGGCCCTTAACTCCTGACACTCTAAGGGGGGCAGGCCACATCCAGGTCATGACTCCTGACACTCTAAGGGGGGCAGGCCGCATCCAGGTCATGACTCCTGACACTCTAAGGGGGGCAGGCCGCATACAGGTCATGACTCCTGACACTCTAAGGGGGGCAGGCCGCATCCAGGTCATGACTCCTGACACTCTAAGGGGGGCAGGCCACATCCAGGTCATGACTCCTGACACTCTAAGGGGGGCAGGCCACATACAGGTCATGACTCCTGACACTCTAAGGGGGGCAGGCGCATCCAGGTCATGACTCCTGACACTCTAAGGGGGGCAGGCCACATCCAGGTCATGACTCCTGACACTCTAAGGGGGGCAGGCCACATCCAGGTCATGACTCCTGACACTCTAAGGGGGGCAGGCCACATACAGGTCATGACTCCTGACACTCTAAGGGGGGCAGGCCCATCCAGGTCATGACTCCTGACACTCTAAGGGGGGCAGGCCACATCCAGGTCATGACTCCTGACACTCTAAGGGGGGCAGGCCACATACAGGTCATGACTCCTGGATGCCCCTCTGCTGTCGCCATTTTTTAAAATACAAATTTGTCCTCAGGGAATCGAATCCGCGCATCCCAGGTGGTTAGGTTTCTCAGGCAACGTCACCTTGTGACAGGATGTCCTTAACCTACTTGGCTATCGGTCACTTTTGTTCCTCCTGGTCCGGATCCAGCTGGAGCTTTTTTTTTACTGCTGCTTCTGCCATTGCCTTGAGGGTTCTAATCATTATATTGTAGTGAAATGCTGCCTGTATTGATAGTGCAGCTTTTGTGTCGTTCTTTCTGTCTTTGTTGTAATTCTGTTTGTTTTGTTTGGTTGGTTTCGTGTGAGGACGAGTTGTTGTTTTTTATCATAAAGGTGTCGCTTTTCTTTTTGTCTGTTTGTTTGTTTTGCTCGATTGGTTTGTTGGCTGGCTGGTTGGTATTTTTATTTTGGTTTAGTTGTTGTTGTTTTATTGTTTGTTCTCCTCATTTTGATCATGTTTTCGTTAGATTAGGTTATTTATGAGTAGGCTTGATTTTATGTGCTTTGTTTTGGATGGTTGTCGAATGTTTTCTTATTCAGTATCTTTGTTTGTTTGTTTTGTTTATTTTGTTTTGTTTTGTTTTTTGTTTGTTTGTTTGTTTGTCTGTTTGTTTGTTTGTTTGTTTTTTGTTTCTTTGATACACATGGTGTCTGAACCAACGCTAATCACAGGTGAGAATCAATTAATTTTTGTTGTTGTTTGTCTCTTTGTTTGTTTTTGGTGTCTTCAATGCGCACTCTTGCCTCAGATTTGCATATGCGGACACACTCTTTCGACTTGGCAACTCGTCTATGTGTGAGAGAGCAATCGTTGAATTATGTATAAACAGTGTATCATCTCTCTCTCTCTCTCTCTCTCTCTCTCTCTCTCTCTCTCTCTCTCTCTCTTATCTATCTACTATCTATCTCTGTCTGTTTTTCTATCTCTCTTTTCACCCTCTCTCTCTCTCCCTCTTCTCTCTCTCTCTCTCTCCTCTTCCCTCTCTCTTCTCTCTCCTACTCTCTTGCCCTCTGTCTCCCTCTCCCTTCATCTATCTTTCTCTATCTCTCTGTTTCTGTCTGTTTAAATGTTTGCCTCTCTCTGTCTCTCTACCTCTCTCTATCTCTGTCTCTCTCTAGCCCTCTCCCCCGTCTCTCTCTCTCTCTCAATTTGTCATGGTTGTTCGGGATGAACTATGCATTTTCTGTGATTGTTATGCAATAAAGCATATCTCCGAGTCTCTCAGAGTTGAGTGCTCTGTCATATGTGTGTGGTGGGGGGGTGAGGGGGGGGGGGGGGGAGGGTTTTTGTATTTTGTGGTATGTTTTGGTGTTTGGTTTGTGTGTTGTTTTTGGTGTTTGTTTGTGATGTAGTATGTTTGTGTGTCTGCTCGTTGTTGTGTATGTGTTGTATTGTGTATTTTTTTTTTTGTGTGAGGGTGTGGGCGGTGTGTGTGTGTTGCTGTTGTGTATGTATTGTTTATGTTTGTGTATTTGGGTGTGTATGTGTTTGTGTGTGTTTGTGTGTATGTTTTGTGTGTGTGTGTGTGTGTGTGTGTGTGTGTGTGTGTGTGTGTGTGTGTGTGTGGATGTGTCTTAGTTCCCGTCTGCTGTGCGTTAGTTTGTGTACGAGGAGCACTCCTCGCAGCCACGATACTGTGTTGTATGGTTATTATGTTATGTACTTGTATATACTGTTGTCGATGACTATGTATTTTATATTGTACTATTTGTGATGATCTTATTGTTATGTGATCTGTTGCTGTTCTTACTGTGTCATTATCATAATATGTCATGTATCTTGCTATCTACTGCATAGTACTGTGACATGATTCTATCATTTACCGTACTCTTCTATAATACATTATGAAGAATACAAAAGCACATCTCGCAGACACACACACATACATACACATAATATATAATATACAACACATAGATCATACATACATACATACCATATAATACATACATACATAACATACATACATACATACATACATACATCATACATCATACATACATACATACATACATACATACATACATACATACACATACATACATACATACATACTATACATACATACATACATACATACATACATACATACATACATCTACATACATACGTGGTTCATTGTTCATACTTTACAGTCTTGCTGTTCACACAATTCTGGCTAATGATACAATCAAAGAACATTTCAAAAGATGAAAAATAGATGCCACGCACACACACAAAATCTTACTAGAGAGTTTTATTGACAAATTGATGTCTGTACAGCTTGTTTGTTTCTTTGTATGTTGGGCCTATTTATCGTTGGTTACATACACGAAAAGATAAGACATTCTCATACCAGTATAGATGAAATTGGTTGAAATAGTTTTTGTCTTTGTTCTCTTCTTTCTCTTTGTCTGGATTTTACGCATGGCAGCTCTTGCCATAGGTGCAACAGCTGACAATTGTTCTTTCATCAGCACTCTATTTTTACGGCTGGATTGTTATGTTGCTCAATCTTCTTTTGATTTCATTGACATATGAGCGGGTTTCGATAAAGAGTACACATAAAAAAAGGGGCACCAAACGCTCATATTTGGAATTAGTAATAGGCATAAATACACACCAAAATACGGGCAACAAGTACTTCTAATCCACAGTTAGGTATATAGATTCACTCCACAGAAGGGCATGAAACAGTTCTGTATATCTACAGTTGAAAGAAAATCACAAAATACTCTGAAAGACGGCACCAAACAAAAGAGTACATACAGCACGCTCTCAGCAGTCTTTTATATCCACAGTTAAAAAGTGGCACACAAGTATACTAAAAAACAAAAAGGGCACAGCACATATTTCTATTTGACTTAACACAGAAAACACACACAAAAAATTGATGAAAGTCACTTCTACACGATACTAAAGTGTGACAGTTGTAATTTGTATAGTTCTGCTTCTAAGCACATCAAAAGGAATGTATACAAACAGTACTATACCTGTATAACTGATGACTGTGGGTATTAACGCTCTGGCACTGACCACCTTCCACTCACAGCAGGGAGGAAAAGGAGGGAAAGGGAGAGAAAGGAATGCTAGAAATGGGGACTTGAGCTTCGTTCAGCCGAGCGAGCGGACATGTTTCTGCGGGCTCTCCACACTGTGAAGAAAAGAAACATGTGTTGAGTGGCCAGTGACATAAACTGCACAGATAGTATGTTTTGTTGCTGGTGTTGGTTTGTGTGTTTACGTGTTTAAGTCAACAGAGACTTAATTAAACTGAACAAATTGTCCAAATAATAACGCACGATTGTATAGACACTGAGTGCTAATGAATTTCAGAAACGATCGTGAATATATATTGAATCCAGCGGCAGCGTGTTTATCGGTGTGTCCAGCAGTGTGGTAAGCAGTGTGTGCCATAGTGTTTTGAGAAAATAGCAGCCTGCTAAAGGATGGCGCCACCCAAAAACCTACGAAGTCATGTCGAGCCGACATCACTGTAAGTAATAGTTCAGACAGTTCATGTAGCTCTGTTGATACAACACAAACACGAAAACAAAACAGCAAACAAACAAATCTGCTCTCCACACCAACAAGCAGTAAGCAGAGCAAACTGACAGAATTTGTGGAAGAAGGAGGAACGGAAGAAAATCAGGAAAGACAGGCAATAGAAAGTAGGGTGAAGGTGGACATGATGGGGACAGCACGTCAAGTTCTTTGATAGAACACATTTTCCGAATGGAGAAACAGCTTACAGAGACATTAAATAAATTAGTTTGTAAGATTGACACAACTGAACAAAATCTGTCAGCCCAAATCACAAAACAATTCGAAGACTTCCGGTCAGAAATCTTTACCCTTCAAAAACAAAACGATGTATTGAAGAAAAAGTTAGAAGATGCTGAGAAAAACATTGAAGATTTACAAGATGACATAAAACTATTAAGAAACACAATCGAACGGGAAAGAGAAGAACGCAATAATCTCGAACTGTATGGGAGAAGAGATTGTCTCCGTTTTCACGGAATAGGTCCGATGATGTTCGGGAGACAGCCGCCGATTGCGAAGAGAAAATACTGGCTGTAATACATGATGATCTTGGTCTGGGGCACATAGATTCCTCCCAGATTAGCATCGCCCACCGTGTCGGAAACAGAGGCAATAAGCCTGTATCGATCATTGTCAAATTCATCCCCAGAAAGTACAGGGATCAGGTACTTCAGAAAAGACGTCCGTTGAAAGGTACTAAACGAGGAATCACAGAAGATTTGAGCCACCTCAATGTGATTAGATTGTCTGCTGTCTAACAACACCATAAAGTACAGAACACGTGGACACGAGATGGAAAGATTTTTGCTCTTCTCAGAGACGGAAAAAAACTGGAAGTGCCTGGTGGAAATTTGAAAATTCTTGATCGGGCAGTGGCTGATTCCACAGCAACTGCTGGCGGCCGGGAGACTTCCAGTCCCCTCCGTCCTTCAGACAGACAGTCAAACACTAACCACTTCAGAGTTGCTAATGGACGTGGAAACATTCCCAGACAAAGGGAAGAACAGAGGGGGAAGGATGCAACTAGTACAAAGTCATCACAGTCCTGTCTCTCCCCAGCAGTGGAAGGAGAACCAGCTTGTACAGGAGACCTGTTGCTGTCAGAGAGCCAGGAATGATCCAGTGTGTTTACCCATGTACGATTCACCCACCATCATACTTGACGTCTGAACAGTGGAATGTTGAAGAAAGAAACATAATCGACATGTCAACATCAATCAATACGTTCCTGCCAGCAATTCTGTGCCAGGCTCCAGTTCTAGTTATCCAACCCCACCCACCCCCATTTCCTTATTCCTTACACCACCACCCGTACAATCACCCCCCTCACTCCCAACCCGTTTACACATGCCATCCCCCCAACTCAACCTGAACCCTACCACACGTCCATCCCAACCCCCACCCTCACCACGAACGCCCTCAAACGTCCCTTCCTTTTTTACTTATTTACATGGCCCATGGTCTGAACAACAAATCAGTGTCTGAAGTGCGCGTGCATGTGTTTTTAGTGGGTGTGCGTGCACTCGATTGTGCACGTAAAGATGCACAAACGCGTGTTTGCCTGAACACTGAACGCGGAGACGGGGAGTAGGCAAACATTACTTTCACTATATTGACAATTATTAGTCCGGATCTTAAGGTCTGCATTTATATCTGAAAATCAAGAGAAACTGTAAACCTGATTTCAATGTTACTGATACTCGAGTGCCTTGGTTGACAGTACTCAAGGGCTCTTCCTAAAGATGCGATGAAAGACATCTCTATTACTGCAACAACCATTGGTTGTTGTTACTGATACACAATACTGTCTTACGGAATACTAAGATATAGTTAACATGGTGTTTTGTGCAGGTACGAACCAGTACCTAAATATATGTATCGTGTTATGCACAGATGTATAAGAACGATATCCTGCCTGATCCCCCTTTTTCTCCCCCCCCCCCCCCCCCCCCCCCCCCCCGTGCTTTGTTATTTCGGGATGATGGGTGGTGAAAGGACTACTAAATGGGGAAAAAATAAAATAAAATATACATAATTCACAAAGTTGCATATTGTGCAGTTTGTGGGACACAAAGACTGATTAACTTATCAAAAAGGTTGGTGGACTCCCGCAAAAGGGGCAAGAGTGATGGCATTACAGTGATTTACGCCATGTAGAATGGCGAAATTGTACAGTGTGTTGGTTTTGTTTTTGTTATTTTCCTGGTTTTTGTTGTATTTATTTATACAAGGAAACATATATACATTTTATCATACACATATTCCTGTAATAAATGGCAAATAATCCACGAAGAATTTATTTTCAATATTGGTGGTAAACATAGGTCTACTGATGAGATTAATGTTTTCGTCCTAATCACATCTAAGCTCACAACAATATTATGATGAAATAATCAGAATTGTAGGTGGCTACAATTTTGCAGTATGTACTGTATGTTTAAATCATGTAATACGTAAATAACTAACTGCTGTGTGTCTGAATGTTCCTTTATCATAATGAAGAAATACATAATAAGTAAGGACGAAAACCTTCTGAGGATGGATGGGTGGAGTTTTGAAGGAAAAAAGGGGAGGAATTAGCAAAAAGGATTGTAGTTTCTGTTTTTTAATTAGTTTCTTTTTCGATGAAATTTGTACGTTCATCGTTTAAATAACCACGATGATTCATTATAATAGTGTACATATCTATAATGACGTATTCTGTCATGTTAGATGATACGTGTTGTGCAGTTGTCATAGAAGGAAGTTCACGAGAAAGACATGAATGAGCGTGAGAATGAATGTTTCAATTGTGGGTCAGTTATGGAAAATGGAGGCACGACATTTGAATCCGATGCATCTTTTTGTTGTGTGTTTTTTTGTTTATTATTAGCGTTCATAAAAAGGTATGATTTGTGTATCACTGTTTGTGAGTTGATGTTAACTTTAGTGTATATAATACAATTGTGCTTTATGTATCATGGAGTTACAGACAAACAATCACTCCTGGAGAAGATAGCTGTTACATATGATCAAATAAGAAAATGACCAACAAAATGTCATTCGCTTCTATGAATTGTAGAGGATTGGGTAATCTACAAAAGAGAAGAGATGTTTTTCACTACTTGAAACAAAAACAACATTCAGTCTACTTGATACAAGACACTCACTTTGACCCCAAACTTGAGAAGTATTATATGGCGGAATGGGGGGTATACTGCGTATTTTTCTTCTCATAATACACACTCGAGAGGGGAAGTAATACTTTTTGACAACAGCTTTGAGTTCAAAGTTAAAAATGTGTATAAAGACCCTGAAAGAAATTTTCTGATGGTATACATATATACAATGAACAGGGATATTTTATTAGCTAATGTATATGGACCAAACAAAGATAGCCCAGATTTTTACACACGTATCAATGGTAAAATAAAGGAAATGAAAATATGTAATGTAGTATTTGCTGGTGACTGGAATCTAGTTCTGGATCCAAGTACAGACTACTGTAACTATAAACACAAGAACAATATGAAGGCTCATGAACAAGTAGAGTCATCATTGAAGATCACTGCCTAGAAGATGTATAGAGAGAACTAAATCCTCAACTTCGGCGTTTTACATGGAAACGACTTAACCCATTCCAACAGGGTCGTTTAGATTTCTACCTTATATCAGAAAGCTTACGCAATGTTATTAAAGATGTTGATATCTTACCAGGGTACAGAATCGACCATTCACTGATAAGCTTGGATATAGAAAAAGGTGATGGTGGCAAAAAAGTACCTTCTGGAAATTCAATAGTTTACTTCTGAAATATTCCTAGTATGTCAAAGAAATAAATGAGCTTATTGAAAAACTCATTGCACAATATGCAGCACTTCCATATGCAAGAGATAACTTACCGAATATCCCAACTGAAGATATACATTTTATAATTACTGACCAGTTGTTTTTGGATGTGTTACTCATGGAAATTCGCAGTAAAACAATTGCATACTCTACCATGAAAAAGAAACAAAACCAGGAACTTGAAAACACCCTATAAAATAAAATAAAATATCTGGAAGCAAAGTCACATAAACATGAAGAGGATCTCATCAGTCTACACATTAAAAATGAGCAGTTGGTTGAATTGAGACGTAAAAAATGGAAGGTGTCTTACTACACTCCCGAGCTAGATGGGTTGGTGAAGGGGAAAAGATTACAAAATATTTCTGTGGAATAGAGAAAAGAAACTATGTTAGTAAACAAATGACAAAAATAGTGCGGAAACATGGACTTACTATTAAAAAACTTTTGATATTTTGAACGAAACAAAACGTTTTTATGAAACATTATACAAACAAAGAAAAACAAAAGACTGTAACATTACTGAGATGGTCGACAACTTACCAACACTGTCAGCAGAGGAAGCTATTGATCATGAAGGAGAAATATCTCTCGATGAAGCGACATATGTTCTAAGTAAAATGAAAAATGATAAAAGTCCAGGATCTGATGGTTTTACAGCAAAGTTTTTTAAAGTCTTCTGGAAGAAATGCATAAGAGTTAACTGTGCGAGCTCTAAATGATGGTTTCGATAAAGGAGAAATGTCCTCCACTCAGAAAGAAGGCATTATTATTTGTATACCCAAAGATGATAAACCAAGAGAATACTTGAGAAATTGGAGACCCATATCTTTATTAAACGTAGTTTACAAAATTGCGACTGAGTGCATTTCTGAAAGAATTAAAGGGGTACTACCAAAATTGATAAATGAAGATCAGTCTGGATTTATGGCTAATAGATACATTGGAAGCAATACTACACTTGTCTATGATTTGATAAACTATTGTAATTTAAACAAAATTCCTGGATTGTTACTATGTATCGACTTTGAAAAAGCTTTTGATTCTCTTGATTGGAATCTTATGCACAAAGTATTGTTTGCATATGGCTTTCCTGATGACATCAAGAGATGGATCGAGTTTTTTTTTACAATAACATTAAGTCTACGGTTCTAGTGAACGGTAATGCATCAGCATGGTTTGAAGTAAAACGACGTTGCAGACAGGGAGACCCTATATCCCCTTATTTGTTCATTCTGAGTGCTGAAATTTTAGCACTGATGATCAGAGAAAACAACATTATTAAAGGACTCACCTTTGGAGAAATGGAACATGAAATAGCACAATATGCAGGTGATACTGAACTCTTTTAAAATGGAGACAGATATACGTTCGAACAAACCATAATCGTTATAGAAGATTTTGGAGAAAAATCAGGGTTGAAAATCAATATTGATAAAACTATTGTGGTATGGATAGGAAGTATGTTGAATATTGACGTTAGATTCATGCCACACCTCAAATTTGTATGGAATCTGATAGCTTCAAATACTTGGCATATGGTTTACCAGTTATTTAAAGAGTGTGAAAAATTAAATTTTGACGAAAAGTTTAAAGAAGCAAAAGCTTTGTTTGCAATATATAAGTCGGTTAATAACTCCCTGGGCAGAGTTGCTGTTTTGAAGTCACTAGTTTTATCAAAACTAGTTCATCTATGGCTATTGCTGCCTAGCCAACCTGACTATATTATTGATCGATTGCAGTAAATGGTTTACATGTTTATCTGGAACAAGAAACATGACAGAATAAAAAGAACACCATAGTTAAATATGTTAAAGATGGAGGACTGGGTGTGACAAATATCAACAACTTTGTAAATGGACTAAAGTTAACATGGCTTAACAGACTTCATAAAACAGAGCACAAGTGGAAATATGTTTTATCATCTGTATCCAAAATGATACAAATAATCAATATGGTCCAAGTATATTACAAGACAACATCATCATACGAACGATTTTTGGAAGATGTTTTCAAAATATATGAAATATTTGGATACAGAATACAGCCCAAATGTTCACAAGATGTTCTCTCAGAACCCTTATTTTTCAATAATAATAACAAATTTGTGACAAACAGTGTCAAACATATTGATTGGATTAACAAACGTATTTATCAAATCAGACATCTCCTCGATGATACTAGCCATTTTTATTCATATGAAGAATTCACTGAAAAATACAACATACATGTGAATTTCTTAAATTATTTCAGTTGCATGAAATCAATTAAAGATTATTTAAGAAAATTAATATCCCTATTATTAATAATAAAACGCAGCTGATTCCGTGTTTTCTCAAAGCAATTAATTCACAAACGAAAGGAACAAAACTAGTCTATGAAATTTTAACCAATGACGATAAGCGTCCAAATTGTTGCAATAAATGGGAATTAACATTTGGAGAAGAAATTAATTGGACGCAATGCTTTACAAACGTACAGAACATTAAAGAAATTAAACTTACATGGTTTCAGATAAGAGTCATCCATCGAATACTGGCTACTAACGTTGTACTCAAAGAAATGGGCTTAGTACAAAGCAATTTGTGTAATTTTGCAATCGAGCAAGAGATAGTATACAACACTGCCTTTGGGATTGTCAGTATATACAGTCATTTTGGAATGAATTTGAAACGTATGTACAGACAAAATGTACAAATGTTAACAATTTAAAACTGTCAAAACAAATGATGGGATCTGACAAAACTTTTAAAATGATAATTTCTTTTTTTTATTCTGCTTTTCGCAAAATATTTTCATTTATCAATGCAAATGTGAAAAACTGACGCCAAATATACACATCTTTAGGAAAAAACTTAAACGGAGATATGATATAGAACTGTATAATCAAAAGTTGAGAATGATTGCACAAAAGTACGAAATGGATTGGACGTACTACGCCCAATTATTATTTTTTAATGATGGCTAACTCTTTTTGTAATACGCACAGCCATATTCTGCAGACTATGACTTAACATACCGCAGTATTACAGTTAGATGAATAAATAAGACGTTATATAAATATAATAACACAGCAAACAAACAATGGGTTAATTGTTGCTGTTGTTGATGTTTTCATCACTATTATTATAACTATTATAATTATTATATTATTATTATATTATTATTATTATTATTATTATTTCTACTGAGGAGTGTGTGTGGTTTCTTTTCTTAAGACAGGGTTGATACACTCATGCCTTTTTGTTAACATTATTGTTCGTGTCTTTATCAAAATATTCAATGTCAGCTTGAGACTGAGTGTACAGATGATTGTATTCTTTATGCAATCTGTATAACCGTGTGTGTGTATGTGTGTGTGTGTGTCTGCTGTGTGTGTGTGTGTGTGTGTGTGTGTCGTGTGTGTGTGTGTGGTGTGTGTGTGTGTGTTTGCGTGGTGTGTGTGTGTGTGTGTGTGTGTGTGTGTATGTGTGTGTGTGTGTGTGTTGTGTGTTGTGTGTGTGTGGTGGTGTGGGTGTGTGTGTGTGTGTTGTGTGTGTGTGTGTGTGTTGTGTGTGTGTGTGTGTGTTGCGTGGTGTGTGTGTGTGCGTGTATGTGTGTATGTGTATGCGCGCGCGTGCATGCTCACATACGCTCGTGCGTGTATGTGTGTATGTGTTTTTGATCATAAGTGAGTATACACACATATCTGTATATTTGGATTGTCATGTATAATATCCATTTCAGTGTGTGTTCTACAAAAATGAAGCTTACATTTATATTGTATGAATTTTACTCTAAACTTGATTGGGATTGTCATGTATAATATCCATTTCAGTGTGTGTTCTACAAAAATGAAGCTTACATTTATATTGTATGAATTTTACTCTAAACTTGATTGGATTGTCATAGTATAATATCATTCAGATTGTGTTCTACAAAAATGAAGTTACATTATTTGTATGAATTTTACTCAAACTGATTGGGATTCATTATAATACAATTACAGTGTGTTCTACAAAAAGAACTAACATTATATTGTATGATTTACCAAACAAAAAAATAAAAATTGAAAAAAAAAAGGAATGCCAGAAATAGGACAGATCAAGTGCTAGCCAACTAAAGAACAAACTATGTAGAAAAACAACACAGTTCTTAGCAACAAACCAAACAAAATACAAATCATTCCATACAACAAACACACAAAATACAAATCATTCCTAGCAACAAACCAAACAAAATACAAATCAATCATAGCAAACAAACCAAAAAAATACAAATCATTCCTAGAACAAACCAAACAAAATACAAATTTTCCAGCAACAAACCAAACAAATACAAATCATTCATAGCAACAAAAAAATATTTCTAGCAAACACAAAATACAAATCATTCCTAGCAAAACCACACAAAATACAAATCATTCTAGCAACAAACCACACAAAATACAAATCATTCCTAGCAACAAACCACACAAAATACAAATCATTCCTAGCAACAAACCACACAAAATACAAATCATTCCTAGCAACAAACCACACAAATACAAATCATTCCTAGCAACAAACCACAAAATACAAATCATTCTAGCAACAAACACACAAAATACAAATCATTCCTAGCAACAAACCACACAAAATACAAATCATTCCTAGCAACAAACCACACAAAATACAAATCATTCCCAGCAACAAACCCCACAAAATACAATCATTCCTAGCAACAAAACCACACAAAATACAAATCATTCCTAGCAACAAACCACACAAAATACAAATCATTCCTAGCAACAAACCATACACATAAATACAAAATCATTCCTAGCAACAAACCGAATTAAATACAAATCATTGTTATCAACAAACCACACAAAATACAAATCATTCCTAGCAACAAACCATATCAAATTCAGATCGTTCCTAGCAACAAACCATGACATACTATCAGGAAATGAGTATATCCAGTCTTATCATTCACTTGGAAAGAAGACTGTGTAAGAAAGAAATCGTGCAGGAAGAGCTAATCCAAGCACTTCATACTCTTAATGAAAACTCGGCACCACGCTGTGGTAGACTGATTCTTTTCCCTAAATCCTGTTTAGCTAAACATACTTACCACATCGTTACATTACTACCATCACTGAGTAGGCCGCTCTGTCTGGCCAGATTTCGGTCAATAGACGTTCCTGGGCTTACGTTATTCCCAGACCAATGAGCTTCCTCTGCGTTGAGCCAGCCCGTCCTAGACCATTGCCTTTCATTCTATGGCATTTCAGAACAGTTTTCTTGTGAAGACCAAAACAAGAATAGAAAATCACAATTCTAGTTCTTACTGATTGATTGATTTAGTTCAGTTTTCACGTCAACACCCACCTCAGGTGATATGACCGACGGGAATAAACATCCCACGGAAGTGGGAGAAGGGGGACTTATGTAATCCTATACCGACACAACCAGAACAACAATGGTGTTAAGATGGACAGTGAGAAGGCCAGTTTTCAACCCTTGATCCCACACCCTGTCCACCAGCATCCTGCATTGTCAACCATGTTAGCAAAGCAAAAACTTAATCCTCTGACTCCCTCATCCAGGAAACAGGTGCATAGCTTAAGGGGGGAGTCAAAGGGTTAATATTTTTGCAGTTGATGGATAGGGTGCGGGAGTCAAAGGGTTAAAGTAGCGAACCCCAGGATTCGAACCTACAACCATTAATATGTGAATCCGACGCTCAACCAACTGAGCTACTGAGGCCGCTAGCTCTAACAATCACCTTCTTCAAGTATGTCTATTTTCACTTAATCAGCGTCTTCATGTGTTATTGGCGTTCTTCTTCAATTAAGTGGTGTCTTTGTGTTGCTGTGTCCTTGGAGGGGAAAGTGGAATGTATGACGGTGGAAGAGCTTTTATTGTTTCTGAAATATGAACACACACACACACACACACACACACACACACACACCACACACACACACACACACCACAACACACACAACACACACACACACAACACACACACACACACACACACACACACACACACACACACACACACAAACACAAACACACACATATCATTATGCTTATTTTATATCATATCAACAAAATGTAGACGGAATCTAACACATACAACACTGGCATGACACACACACACATACACACACGCAACACACACACGCATACAAACATATCATTATCTATATTAATATATATTGCAAACAAACAAAATACAAGAAATTATTTATAAATATCACAAAGAATTAGAGAATTTATACCACACACATGCATGTACACACACACACACACACACACACACACACACACACACACACACACACACACCACAACCACACACACATCACAGAGTGAGTGTAGAACTCATTTTCTTAACAGCAGCTCAAGGCAAGTGATGTCTATTCTCATTTTTTCTTCTAACCCTGAAGAAGGAATCATAGCTCTTTTACCTTTGGACTTTATATCAAATGAGAAACGTGTAACGTGGTATGGAGGACAATGCTAGACTGTCACAACTGGAAAACAGATTTACACAAGCTCAGAAGTTCCTGAGAAAGTGCCGTTTATACGTCTTCCTCGAAAATCGCCGACTTTAGGCAATTTTTGTTCCATGTGACCTTGACACTGGTGCCTTACCTTTCAAACTTACCTTTTTACAACTTCTCAATGGTCCATACCTTTGGTTTTGATTCATTAACCTGGCAGAGAAACTCATGCACGCATATTTTTGTCACACACACACACACACACACACACACACACACACAACATACACACACACACAGCACACTTACACACACACACACGCACGCACACACACACATACACACACACATACTAACACACCACACACACTCACACACACACACAAACACACACACACACTCACACACACACACTACACACACAATTTTTATATACATATATATACATATTAGATAGATAGATAGATAGATAGATAGTATAGAAGATATGAAATTAGATAATAAGATAGATTAGATAGATAGATAGATAGATAGATAGATAGATAGATATGATAGATAGATAGATAGATATAGATATTTTATATATATACACCTCCAGTCAATATGAAATACTCTTCCTTTTCTAAGGGCAATTTTTAAAAAGTTGGAAATGAAAAACAAAGTTTCAGTTTCAATTTCTCAAGATGATATCTCCGCGCTCGGAATGAATTCCATATGCACTAACGTCACAGGTGCCATGTGTATGGTGATCATGGCACAAGCCTTAAGCCTGCATATAAACCCATGAGTTGGCCAGATCCAAGAGTTGATGAAAACAATTCCTGTAGTATACCCACATGTCCTGTGATAAACGCAGTTCTGACTGTACAGAAGACCGTGTCAGACTGCTAAATATCAAACAGACAGCCCACTTCCTGGAGGTGTGAATGCTGTCCCAACCTTCCAGGTTCACATGTGCCCAGATCTGCCAGTACCTGATCCTCTTTAATGTCAACACACGCATGCAAAACATCAAATACGCAAGCTCAATATGAACACAGCCCAGATTACCAAGAACACTGACTATCATTCAAGAAGAAACGCAGCATTCGACCATGTTTGGGGTGATTTCTTATAGCATTTGTCAAAACGAGTGGCAAATGAAGCAAAGAATTCAGCACGACGGACGTAACACTTTAACTGATCTCTAAATGAATGTTCTGGCCTGTTTGCTGTGAACAGACATAGTGAGAAAAAAGTGTCTTTCACGGCATGTTTGGGATGGGATTCAGTTTTAACCACACGCCACACCAGATCTACAAGTCAACCGGGCCTCATCATCATCATCATCATGTGCCCTGCCACATGGCGTTGGCGATCATGACCCTCCATACGAATTTATCCTTTGTCGCTGAAAGTACATCTCCAACCCTCTCTGTCTTCATTCACTCCGCAAGTCCGTCTGTCTATTGGGACTACCTGCTATGTTTGTTGACAGTTGAGGCACTGTTTCTCATAAATGGTCGGGTAACAAGTGAAAGAAGGCTTCTGCACTGCAGAAATCTGGAGTTGAACCCTAACAATGAAAATAACCACGTCGTTTTTCAGTCTAAATTTGGACAGGAATGCAGTTGACAGTTTATTCACCCTGGTGGTTTCATGTGCAATGCATCTGTGTGAGTCTTTTGTCTTCCAGTTTGTGCACAACTCGTGTAGATGAGTTTGCTGAAGAGGGAGCACATTCACACACACACACACACACACACACACACACACACACACACACACACACACACACACACACACACACACACATACACATACACACACACACATACACACATATATATACATATATGTATACATATATATACATATATATATACATATGTATACATACATATACATGTACAAAATTATACATACACATATATGTGTGTATTCATCTATCTACCTATCTCTCTCTATACACACACACACAACACCACACACACACACATAGAACGAAGACCGACCGACAGACATAGACAGACAGAATAAGAGAAAAGAGAGCGTTATTATACAGACATCAACATGCAGACATACAGATACATGTACACAGACACATAGTTACCTCCTTAAACCAAAGAATGATCCAGTGTGTGATCACATAAATCGAAAAAGGCGAAGCATGGCGATGTCAGCGGCCAGTCAATGACATCTGTGTCCTGACCATCAATAAACAGATGGAGACGACGTCAGAGTCCAGCATCACACCTACACGTGTACCTTGTGGCAAGTAGTGGAGCTGTTTCTTACGTGTGCCAGCAACCTGTAAGAACAAAACATTAAAACTGTATTCTCAGCCCCCATCCCCCCCCCAAAATAAAATAAGACATATAGAAAACTACAATAATCAAGGAATGCTATGAATCTGTTAGTTTTTCTTTTTTTATTTTCTCATCCAACATATCATCATCATCATGCGCCCTGCTGCATGGCGTTGGCGATCATGGCCCTCCGCACGAATCTATCTCCTGTCGCTGCAAGTATATCTCCTATCCTCTCTGTCTTCAACTATCCTACAAGTCCGCACAATATTTTCTCCCTGGGTCTACCTGGTGTTCTCTGTTTCCCTTCAACTTTCCTGTTGTGACCACGTGTTCTAATTCCCCTTTCCACATATGTCCTATAAATGTTGCTTGTGTTTTCCTATCTTTATTAATGATTTTCTTGTATCTGCCTCCTTCAAGACTGTCTCGTTTGTTTTCTTTGCTGTCCATGGAACTCTCAACATTGTTCTTAGAAACCACATTTCCAAACATATGTACGACCTTGACGGTGCTGACCCCAGGCCACTATTCCTTATTACAACGCACCACCAGACCCCAGGCCACTCATTCCTTACTACAACACACCACCAGACCCTAGGCCACTCATTCCTTACAAACACACCACCAGACCCCAGGCCAGTCATTCCTTACTACAGCACAACCACCAGACCCCAGGCCACTCATTCCTTACTACAACACACCACTAGACCCCAGGCCACTCATTCCTTACTACAGCACACCACTAGACCCCAGGCCACTCATTCCTTACTGCAGCACATCACCAGACCCCAGGCCACTCATTCCTTACTACAGCACACCACCAGACCCCAGGCCACTCATTCCTTACTACAACACACCACCAGACCCAAGCTCCTTCAATGGAAGTCCCAGTGCCGGGAAGCCCAGGGGAGCCAGAGATGTCAACTCACCATAGGGCCCCACGTCAGAAGACATCCTGCATTGTCGTAGGGTCACTTCCGTGCAGTTAACAGTGCTTATTGTGATCCAACATCAAAGGACACTGCCTTCTAAACCCCCTACTAACGTGTCTCACCTGTCGGCGTCACCGGGTTCGTTGCTGGCCGCTGCACATCTGGATGCCACCATCTCCCTCCAGGCCACTCTGTCTTGACTTTTGTGGACAATTTCTTGAATATTTAGGTAACTGATGTTGGTTATGTTCTTGATGTATGAGATTGGAGGTCTGCCTTTCTTCCTTTTTGCCACTGTTTTTCCTTGAGAGATGGTTGCCATGAGGCCCGTGTTCTCGTTGCGTGACACATGGCCAATGTATTTTAGTCTTCTCTTGTTTGTGTCTGCTAGTAATTCTCTGGTGGCATCAAGTTCTTCCAGGACACTTTCATTACTTCTTCTGTCTGTCCATTTGACACGTAGTAGTCTCAGATAAAACCACATCTCTGCTGCCTCAATTCTTCTGCAATCAGTTTTTTCTCAGGGTCCAGGCTTCGCAGCCATAAATCATGACTGGCCAGATCAAACATTTTTAGAAGTCTAACTTTCAGGCCATTTGGTATGCCTCTGTCTTTCCAGATGTTGTTGAGTTGGACCATGTTTTGCTGAAGTCCCCTACTAACTCAGTTGCAGAGCCAGACGGTATGAAAACCTCCACCTCCACCCCAGTAAGGAGACCACCACAACAGCCTTCCAACCACAAACCCCATGAACGCTTACAGCACTAACCCAACTTGAATTGAACTCAGGCAGGCAAGGGGAAAGGAAATCATAGTTGAGGTCAGCCTGTGTTCAGGGCATGAAGTACCACAAAATCGGGGACAATTTTCACAATGATGTAACGACTGATGGTACTGTGACAATGGGGATGATGATTATGATATTGTGGAGTTCTATCTAGGCCTGAGACTCATGACAGGGCTGTACTCTATGCTTACTTTCATAATATACCTTGGACATCAATATCAGGTCTGAGAGATGCAGACACATGCAGTGTTGGTCAGCAAATTTGAGCAACTATCCATGCAACCTTAAACTGAACCAGATTCAACTGTATACCAGTCGCCGTGGTGTAGTGGTTAACGCAAAGGACTACCGACTGGAAGGTTGTGGGTTCAGATCCCCAACAGTACTTCAAAAATCATTGTGGGATTTTTCGGCTCTAACCGGCTCCTGCCCACAGTTCGGCGTGCTATGGGCTCATTAGGAAGACTGGAACCATACAGTCGAGTCTCATCCACTTCGCGGATGTGTCACTGAGGGTGTTGCTCAAATCTTCTGACCAACACCGCAGGTGTCTTTATCTTTCGGGTCGGGTTGACGCCAGGATATATGCATGATAGTAAGTGTAGAGTACAAACCCTGTCACGCAGTCTCAATCCTAGATGGAACTGCATAGCATCATGATTATCATCCACATCGTCATCATCATCATCACATAATAAAAACTGTTTTCAGCTTCTGTGGCCATTAAAGTGGTGTAGAAAATGGGACGAAAAAATAAGATGAGCACAAAGGATAACCTCCCTCAGTGCAATGATCCTTTGAAAAATTCAACTGTGTGGTCCCAGTCTTCCCAAAGAGCCCATAGCATGCTCAGTACTAGGTAGGAGCCAAGCAGGGATGAAAAATCCTATAATAACATTTGGAGTTGGAGGACTGGTGGGGGTTCGAACTTACAACTTTCCACACAGTAATCCTTTGTGTTAACCACTATGCCATGCCAGCTGGATACACTGTAATTTTCGCCCAGAAGAAACATAATCATTTTTGTCGACGTCTTGATAGGAAGATCGTCTGTGGATCCGACACCAGAATTCTAATTTGAAGTTCTGAGTTTAACTCTGCCCCTAGTAACACCTGGTCAATAACGGGCAGCAGATTTCTTCCTGTTTTTCAGGTCAACATATGTGCAGATATACAAATACCAGAACCACATTTCACGTGCATATCCACACAAACATCAAACACACACGTTAAAGATCCTGTAAACTATGTCGCTTTTGGTGGTTTATGGAAACACAAACATACTCAGCATGTAAACCTCTGAGTATGACTGCCTGCATGGCGGGGTCCAAAACTGGCACTGCACATACAAGCTCTCTCGTAGACATGTATATGCTGTCCAAGAATGCGGAAGAGGTTTACCTTACGTCCACAAATGAAGTTTTGGTGAGAGAACACAACGGCGTGGTCCCATCCATTCAAAGCAGTGTCAGGCAGTGTGAAGCCATCTGCTGTCTCCTGAACAGCTCCACATGGAAAACGGTAGGAACACTTTCCACTGAGAATCTGCACCTGTTTCACAATTCACAGCAAGACAATGGTAAGGAGCTAGAAATATAAACAGGCCAGGAATGCTGCACACTAAACAAAAAACCAAGGTGGATTAAATCACCCTGGAAGACTGTGTCTGTACTGTGTCTGTTTGGGGTTTTGTTTTCATGTGTTTGGATGGTTGGTTGGTTTTCTCTCTCAAGGCTGGTGGTGGTGGTGCTGGTGGTTGTGGTGTTCCATGCAATATTGTTTTGATGCATGACGGGTCAGGTGTCACGTGGCTGCACAGTCTGCGTACTTCATCTGAAGGGAATATCCTGCCACATAGCTGAGCGTACTCGTTTTTCGGTGTGGGGATTGTACGGGGTATATGCTGGGTATTGTCATCTGTCCATTAGGTACAGGGTATATGCTGGGTATTTTGATCTATGCATTTTGTACAGGTTATGTGCTGGGTATTTTCATCTGCCCATTTTGTACGGGGTATATGCTGGGTATTGTCATCCGTCCATTTTGTACGGGGTATATGCTGGGTATTTTGATCTGTCCATTTTGTACGGGTATATGCTGGGTATTGTCATCTGTCCATTTTGTACAGGGTAATGCTAGGTATTGTCATCTGTCCATTTTGTACGGGGCATATGCTGGGTATTTTGATCTGTCCATTTTGTACGGGGTATATGCTGGGTATTTTGATCTGTTCATTTTGTATGGGGTATATGCTGGGTATTTTCATCTGTCCATTTTGTACAGGGTATATGCTGGTATTGTCATCTGTCCATTTTGTACAGGGTATATGCTGGGTATTTTGATCTGTCCATTTTGTACAGGGATATATGCTGGGTATTTTCATCTGTCCATTTTGTACAGGGTATATGCAGGGTATTTTCATCTGTCCATTTTGTACGGGGTATATGCTGGTATTTTCATCTGTCCATTTTGTACGGATATATGCTGGCTATTTTCATCTGTCCATTTTGTACAGGATATATGCTGGGTATTTATCTGTCCATTTTGTACGGGGTATATGCTGGGTATTTTGATCTGTCCATTTTGTACGGGTAATGCTGGGTATTGTCATCTGTCCATTTTGTACGAGGTAAATGCTGGGTATTTTCATCTGTCCATTTTGTACGGGTATATGCTGGGTATTGTCATCTGTCCATTTTGTACAGGGTATATGCTGGGTATTTTATCTGTCCATTTTGTACAGGTATATGCTGGGTATTTTCATCTGTCCATTTTGTACGGGGTATATGCTGGGTATTTCGATCTGTCCATTTTGTACGGGGTATATGCTGGGTATTGTCATCTGTCCATTTTGTAGGGGTATATATTGTCTGGGTATTGTCATCTGTCCATTTTGTACAGGATATATGCTGGGTATTGTTATCTGTCCATTTTGTACAGGGTATATGCTGGGTATTGTCATCTGTCCAATTTGTACGGGTATATGCAGGGTATTTTCATCTGCCATTGTGTATGAGGTATATGCTGGGTATTTGATCTTGCCCATTTTGTACGGGGTATATGCTGGTATTTTCATCTGTCCATTTTGTACGGGGTATATGCAGGGTATTTTCATCTGTCCATTTTGTGCGGGTATATGCTGGGTATTTGATCTGTCCATTTTGTACGGGGTATATGCTGGGTATTGTCATCTGTCCATTTTGTATGGGGTATATGCTGGGTATTTTGATCTGTCCATTTTGTACGGGGTATATGCTGGGTATTTCATCTGTCCATTTTGTACGGGGTATATGCTGGGTATTGTCATCTGTCCATTTTGTACGGGTTTATATGCTGGGTATTGTCATCTGTCCATTTTGTACGGGGTATATGCATGGGTATTTTCATCTGTCCATTTTGTACGGGGTATATGCTGGGTATTGTCATCTGTCCATTTTGTACGGGTATATGCTGGGTATTTTCATCTGTCCATTTTGTACAGGGTATATGCGGGTATTTTCATCTGTCCATTTTGTACGGGGTATATGCTGGTATTGTCATCTGTCCATTTTGTACGGGGTATATGCTGGGTATTGTCATCTGTCCATTTTGTACAGGATATATGCTGGGTATTGCCATATGTCCATAGGTGTGATGCTGAATTTACAGGGTTGTAATGTACGTATTTGGTATCTTTGATTGATTGTACGCCAAGTGGATTCAGGCCCAAAGTCGTGGATGTTATGTGACAGGCGATTTAACATTGTCCACTTTTCCACAGGTGCAAATGGCCGGATCATCAGCAGATTTTGACTGGGTGTCAGGACAGTCCTGACCACAGTGTACGTTCTGTGCAGTTGGCTGCCTGTCAAAGTGTACACAAACAGGGCATTGAAAAAACAGTCACGAAATCCCTTTCAAACCAGATGTTTCAAGCAAATTCACAAACAGCATTCTACGTGCCATTGTTTTTCTGAAGAACACCAACAATAACAACCACACACACGCTCTCCTCCTTTCTATCATTTTCTCCTACTCATACTTCCCATGTTCTGTCATTACTGAGTCAGGTTAGTCTCTTGAGACAATTTTAACGTTGGTTAACTGGACTGAAAAAAGGATTTTATTGTATTGCATTTAAAATAAGAATGGGACTTCACGATTCGTGGAAAATTCAATAGAAAATATGATGTTAATATGTTTTAATTTCATGATGTTTGTTGCAACTATGCTTTTCTAATAATACATACATATGTTTCTCTTTAAAATAAAAAAAATGTAAAGAAATTTGAGAAAGAAAATGACAATAAAACAATACAAAGGACACATTACTGGGTAACACCTCAAGACCCTGTCAGTGCAATACACACTTATTCAAAATATAATCAATAAATGATAAATAAAGCAGTTGATCAATAAGCAGATAAACAAAAATAAGCTAGATAGAGGTAACAATAGATAATTAAGTATCTTTAATGCACATCAGTCCTTGTGGCAAGCGTATCAAAGCGCATACAGTACAAACTAGACACCATGTGCTACAAAAGCCTCAATAACGCAGCCCCCGATTACCTGTCAAGCCTACTTGAGATCTATCTTCCCTCACGTACCCTCCGCTCTGCCTCTGATCCTCTGACTTTTCGCTTTCCACGCACTAAGCTCAATACCTATGGTCCACGAGCCTTCTCTGTTTCTGGTCCACTCTCCTGGAACAAACTTCCTCTCTCAGTCCGTCAGCAACCTACTTTTGTCTCCTTCAAGTCCGCTCTCAAAACTCACCTTTTCTCCTCTGCATAAAATCCTGACCTCACTCAACCCCCTCTGCAGCCTGTCTCCACTCGGAGGGGAATCACATTGTAATATATAATTGTATATAATATGCTCTCTATAATTTTCCATTGCTTTTATTCTTTCTCCCCATTTATAGCTATGCATGTGTGTGTGTGTGTGTGTGTGTGTGTGTGTGTGTGTGTGTGTGTGTGTGTGTGTGTGTGTGTGTGTGTGTGTGCGTGGTGTGTGTGTGCGTGCGTGCATGTGTGTCTGTTTCAGCGCTTAGATTTGATTTTATCAATATTTTGCGCTATATAAATATTGTAATTATTATTATTATTATAAGTCTGTGAAAGTAATGATTTCAAAAAGGTTTTTCTTTTTTGTTTTGTTTGTTTGCTTCTTGTTTTATTTTGTTGTTGTTCTTCTCTTCTACTTCTACTTCGTCTTCTTCTTCTCCTCCTCCTTCTCCTTTTTCTTCTTCTTCTTCTCCTCCTTCTTCTTCTTTTTCTTCTTGTTTTCTACTTACACAGTGCAAATGCAGACGGAGAGAGAGAGAGAGAGAGAGAGAGAGAGAGAGAGAGGAGAGAGAGAGAGAGAGAGAGAGAGAGTCACCTTGCCATGTCAATATGAAATTACCTCTCTTTTACAAGCAATGTTAGTCTAGACGGGAAAACACTTACACAACCCTTAATCTATACAAAGAAATAAAATCAGGGCAAACAAATCAACAACAACATCAATAATAGCAAAACACAAACCAACAAAACGGTCCATTTAAAAAACCTCGTACAATTCACTCATCATACAGTGAGAAACAATGACTGGGAAAAAATCACTAAACCAAGAAACAAGCAAAATTGATTTCAAACTAACCTCAAACAATTCATTGACCATCATTGCTTGGTCAGCAACAACGAGGGCACCATAGAAACCCTCCACCTTGTGTGCTGTCATCCTGTCCTCACTAAGCTGATATCCTGGCCATGATTCGGCTGGAAACGCCATCTGGGCATCAGTATCTTCGTAAAAGGAAACAAAAACAAATACAAGATCATAAGAGTAATAACATTTCAACTAAAACTTTTTCATTAACCAGTCGCCATGGTGTCGTGGTTAACGCAACGGACTACCGGCCGGAAGGTTGTGGGTTCGAATCCCCATCAGTCCCTTCAAAAATCACTGTGGGATTTTTCGGCTTCAACTGGCTCCTACCCAGAGTTGAGCGTGCTATGGGCTCATTGGGAAGACTGGGACCATACAGTTGAGTCTCATCCACTTCACGGATCCGTCATTGAGGGTGTTGTTCAAATCTTCTGACCAGCACCGCAGGTGTCTGTATCTCTCAGGCCTGGTAAATGCCAGGATATGATACTAAGCGTAGAATGAGGCCTTGTCACGCAGTCTCAATCCCAGATGGAACTCCATAGCATCATGATTATCATCCTCATCGACATCATCGCACTGTTAAAAAGTGTGCCAGCTTCTGTGGCCCTTAAGATAAATGGGGTGGAAAAAGGTGAGCAGAAAGGTAACCTCCCTGAGTGCGATGATCCTTAAAAAAATCCATTAAAACTCTGAAAATAACATTCATACACAAACACCAGACTTCCCATGTACTACTATCTTGACACTGGTTAGGGGGGGGGGGGGATCTCTGTGACTTGAACAGCTATGCTGACAGAAATACCTGTGCTCTTGACAGGTTATACAAGCCAGACAGGTCAAACGATACAGACAGACAAACACTGATCCAACCACCAACGACAAAGTATGTAGAAAGTATGTAGAATTCGCAGCAACGCATATCGCAGGACGAGACAGCTGAGATAACACAACTACATGTATACCTTAAGTGGGATTTTCCCGTAAATTTACGTTAAATAAACATACTATAGCATGATTCACGAGTGCCAAACATCCACAGCCATTAGCTGTTCCTGTACCTGTAAAAAGATATGTTACACTGACACCAATGAAACATGAACACCAGACACCACCAACATCGCAGGTGGCGACGTATGCACATAGTGGTATCTTCCCTTTTTGAGGCTACTCACTTTGAAGATCTATCAGAACAAGTGAACAAAAGGAACTGTTCCCGCTGCCAGATGGGAGGCTGGGTAGGAATTAAACGTGAGTCAAAGAATGTATGTCAGTCACAGAATC
>JAPXFY010000025.1:52959114-52974114 GCA_030674185.1 Monoplex corrugatus
AAGCCTATAATGAATTTTGTAGTGCTTTCCACAAAGTGGTTAGGCAAAGTGGGTGGTGCTTGTGACTGTGAATATCATTCTGGGAAAAAAATATGACATTTCTGTGATGCTTGCAAATGCCTGCAGATAAAACATGAATCTTGTCTATTCTTATCCGAGACCAAAATGCATACCACAATAAAACTTAATATCCATTTTTTCCTTACCTGATGCTGGCTTCGAGGTGTGGTGGGAGTCAGTGTAAACTGACAAAGTTCAGATATGGTCTGTTCAATACGAGCAACGGCTTCTGGATCTATGGTGCATGTTACCTCCACAACAGGCTCCGTGTGAGATGGTAGCTCTGAACTGGTGTTCAAGCGTTCCATTTGGGCTTTGAGTGAAGGACTGATTTCACAAAGCGACTGATCTGTAGATGATTTCACCACACAGCTGACAACACGATGGTTAGACATCAGCTTTGCACGCTCATCAAGCAGCAGATTTTTGACAGCAAGAGCAGAATTCTTGGCTTTGGACTTGGCTTCAAGTTCCTCTTCTTTCACACGTCTTCTACGGGTCTTCAGTGAGTTTTCCAGCTGGTCAAATAGCTTGTCAATCTTTGTGATGGTACGTTGACTGTGTTTCTCAATATCATCTATCTGACGATCCAGCTCAGAAACAGCTTCTTCAATGCTCTGTTTTCCCTGGAGCAGGGCTGATAGTAGTTCAGTCAGCTCGTCTCGTGATTTTCCTGCCGCTTTTTCCAGCTCTGTCACACTGGAACATGAACGATGCTTGGTCATGGCACACAGCGAACAAACAGCTTCTCGGTGGCTTTGACAGAAAAACTGTAAAGGGTTGCCTTTGTGTGCAGCACAGTGATCCAGCTGACTGGCAGCTAGACGTTCTGCTGTCATGGTGGCCAAGTCTTCAACTTTGTGATGGTGTGAGACTGCAAAACGCTTGTGGGAATTCTGGCAAAACGAGCACATCATCTCTGAGCAGTGCAGGCAGATAGAAACAGCAGCTGACTGCTGGCACCTTCCACACATGTGATCCTGGCTTAGAATGCGCATACATTTTATCAATGCTGCCAAAGTAGCGTAAGTGGGAAGACTGTCCACCATCTTACTTAAGTTGCCACGGTCTGTCTGCTGTGTTTCCATGTCGCCAAAGATGGCACATCGGCACAGAGGACACTGGTGTTCACCACTAGAGGACAGCCATGACACAAGGCAGTGACGACACAGAACATGTGCGCACGGAAGAAGTTTGGGTTCTGTGTACTGTTCATGACAGACGGAACACTCTGTTTCTGTTTCACTGTCTACAGCACTTGGCTGGGCTGTTGCCATGGTTACAACTGCAAGACAAAAAAAATGATAGTTTATAACAGAATGATGCACACATGAAATTTAGCTGGCTTATCAGGATGGCAATGTCTTAGACTCCTCTGGGACTTTCCTCAGTTTGCAAACGTCTGAGTCATTGCCCAACCCTGTCACACTGCAAGTCACAATCAAAGACTTGCCAACCAGTTCACCCAGGCTTTCCACTGTTAATATCGTTAGTGCTCATGTACCAACATGTACTTCAACATCCCCTGTGTAATCATGCATATATACTTACCAGCCAGTTCATACAAGTCTTCCACTGTTGATATCGTTAGTGCTCATGTACCAACATGTACTTCAACATCCCCTGTGTAATCATGCATGTATACTTACCAACCAGTTCATACAGACCTTCCTCTGTTGATATCGTTAGTGCTCATCTACCAACATGTATTTGAACATCCCCTGTGTAATCATGCATGTATACTTACCAACCAGTTCATACAGGCCTTCCACTGCTGATATCGTTAGTGCTCATGTACCAACATGTACTTCAACATCCCCTGTGTAATCATGCATGTATACTTACCAACCAGTTCATACAGGCCTTCCACTGTGTATATCATTAGTGCTCATGTACCAACATGTACTTCAACATCCCCTGTGTAATCATGCATGTATACTTACCAACCAGTTCATACAGGCCTTCCACTGTTGATATCGTTAGTACTCATGTACCAACATGTACTTCAACATCCCCTGTGTAATCATGCATGTATACTTACCAACCAGTTCATACAGGCCTTCCACTGTTTATATCATTAGTGCTCATGTACCAACATGTACTTCAACATCCCCTGTGTAATCATGCATGTATACTTACCAACCAGTTCATACAAGCCTTCCACTGTTGATATCGTTAGTGCTCATGTACCAACATGTACTTCAACATCCCCTGTGTAATCATGCATGTATGAATACGTGTATGACCACTGGGACCCGTGTGTGCATGCGTAACCCTTTGATTCCCGCACCCTGTCCACCATCATCCTGCACTGTCAACCATGCTAGCCAAGCAAAAACTTAATCCTTTGACGTCCTCACCCTTAGGCGAAGGAGTCAAAGGGTTAAGCATATATGTGACCCGTTTTGACAAAAGGTACAATATGTCGTCCGAGGCCTTTTGCTGCTGTGGGCTGAAAACTCTGAACAGGAACACATTTTGAGTTTTCTGCATGGTCATGATCTATAACAACTTTTACACCATGTCCTAACACAATAAAGTCAAATTCAATCGATAAGTATCATTTTTTGTGTTTTAATGTGTGGTAAGTGCTACTATCTCCTTTCAAAATATTCACAAGTTCCATAACATTTTGGTGATTAAAGTACGCTTTTCTTCAATCTATTTTTTTTGGGGGGGTTGTTTTGGATGGATGGACAATCAAGTAAACAAGAGAAATATGGAATTTCAGCTGATTTGGTTGATATTTAATGCTTGTTGCTAAGGAGTTTCTGACTATACCCTTTCAACTCAAACCTATTCTATTCAACACTGTTTTTCTCAAAATGGCTGACTTGACCCCTCTCATTTTGAAAGCCCATAACGTTTTTGTTTTTGTAGCCTGAAACTCAACTTTAGTACCATATAAAAGCTGAGATTCTAAACTTTATAGTGATACCAAAATCGTAATGCCTATAATGAGACTTATTGTGCCTTTTGTGAGAATGGGCCACATATACACACACGTGTGTGTGGTGTGTGTGTGTGTGTGTGTGTGTGTGTGTGTGTGTGTGTGTGTGTGTGTGTGTGTGTGTGTGTGTGTGTGTGGTGTGTGTGGATAGCTTGATAATAAGCATAGAGTACAGCCCTGTCAGTCATCTCAATCCTGAATGGTCCTTCACTGCACTGTGGTTTCGTCCCCATATTCATCACAGCCACATGAAAAAGCCCAGAGTTTGTGGCTATTAATGTGGAGCAGGAAATGGGGCAGTAAAAAGAAAACATTTCTGGAACAATAAAAAGTTATTTATCCAACAAACACAAAGGAAAATACTTTTTCCAACAAGATTATGAAATTTACAATCCAAGACAACACAACTTTAATGAGAATATTCGCCTCTGTTTTTGGAGAGAAATATGTGTGTGTATGTGTGTGTGTGTGTGTGTGTGTGTGTTGTGTGTGTGTGTGTGTGTGTTTTGTGTGTTGTGTGTGTGGGGACAGAGAGTTTGTGTGTGTGTGTGTGTGTGTGTGTGTGTGTGTGTGTGTGTGTGTGTGTGTGTGTGTGTGTGTGTGTGTGTGTGTGTGTGGTGTGTGTGTGTGCGTCTGTGTCTGTGACAAAAATATGCACACAAGATTTTCTCAGTAGTCTCAGTTCCGAACACTAAAACAGCATGCACACCCACGTTTTCTCTGTTATGATAGTCTTCAATAGCGCTGGCTTCATGTCAAATTTCATTTCAATTGAAGATTTTCCCGAGTTACAGTGACCTTGCAAAGTACAAAATCTCGCTCTTCTACAATAATGTTTTGTATAGAAAGACAAACTGTGAGAATGGCTACACAAAAGCAGTTCTACGCTAATTTTCTTACGCCCTAAGTTTGGAGTTTCGGAGCTTGTAAAGGACGAATTCATTGCACTCGGGCATTCCATATGTAGTCCACCCAACTCTCCCCACTGACTGCCTGAACGTGTGCAAAAACCATACCAACTGGCAAGATCTTGAAATGGAAGGGGGGGGGGAGGAGAGTGGAGGGAATGTACTTATGAAATAATAAGCCGACACCCCAGAATGATGGAAAGTTAAAACAACCTGTGAACAGGACAGATTTTAATGTTGCCAGCTGGGATGGAACTGGAGATCACATCCTGAATCAACGGCTCTGTCAAAACAACAAACCAACCTGCGCGAAAACAAAACAACAACAACAACAACAACAGAGCAACTTCAGTTTTAGTAAGCAGATTGGTTGAACCCACAAACACTTCCGTAAGAACATTGTGCTCTAACAACTGTAACAACAACAACAACAACAACAGAGCAACTTCAGTTTTAGTAAGCAATTGTTGAACCAACAACACTTCCGTAAAGAACATGGCGCTCTAACAACTGTAACAACAACAGCAACAACAACAAAACGCGCACAATTGCACGCTTACCAAACACGGAGAATACAGATTGTGCAGCAGCATACATACTCAGTGCATAGGCCTACACATTCTACAAAACTCGAAACCGAAACTACACCTGACGGCTTGCTAAACAAAGGAGATCGCTCAGTGCATAAAACATCCCTTCGCTACAGGTTCGAGAGTTCTCTGCCTTGCACCGATAATCCTTATCTGAAACACCCACTACATGGCAATATTGAAACAGTAACTGAGCAATATTCTTTCGAGGTTTCAAACACAATGTTACCTGTACGTTCGCCTCTAGTGTTTACGTTCCTGAGCATGGATTTAGTACTGACTTGGTATGGTGTCCAAGATCACAAGTAAACTTCCGTCGTTTCGCGTGATTTCTACGACGAACATACCAAATTCCAGGAAGACATTCCCAAAAGCAAAACTTCAGTGCACAAAACAGTGCATCAACCTTTCCCTTCGGTCAGAGTCAGTAAACCATTTCGGTAAATAGGCACCATTACCAATTAATGAATAAAAGCATAGTGGTCACTTACCTGGGGATGTTTAAATAGCAATACGTCAAGGATTTGTTTTGTAGATAGGTAATCGCTCTCTTACGCCTTCGAAACTGTAGTCTATTGATTCACTGTCATGTGACACGATCTATGGGCTGTGTGCACAGACATCCCAAATATAGACGGCGCACGCTGCGTGTGCAGCTGGCCCTATCGATTCACCCTTAGGAAAACCGGTCTGCTCGTTCTCGGCAGCTTGGCATTACACATCTGAGTAATGACTGGCGTGTTTATTTGACTGACAAGCGGATTTTTCCTATCGCTGTACGACTCGACGGGGAGTGCAAGGTTAATAGGTGAGTACATTAATTGTCAGATGATCGTTTTGAGAAATTCTACAATATTTGTTCACTTATGAATTGAATAATTCCATTTAGAGTCAGTAGAAGTGGATGTGAGAAAGTGAAGGGGTAGTATAAAGATAATTGCCATTTCATCTGCATGGTGTCAAATGCTGATTTTTAAGTCACTGAATTATTCTCACAAAACACAAACAGAACTCTTCATTATGACTGAGAATAGAAAGTCTGGTGATTAACTTAGGTCTTTGTTATTACATAATTAACAGAAAGTACTGCAATAATTTCTCTGTGTGTGTGTGTGTGTGTGTTTGTGTGTGTTTGTGTGTGTGTGTGTGTGTGTGTGTGTGTGTGTGTGTGTGTGTGTGTGTGTGTGTGTGTATGTGTGTGCATGCGTGTGTCTGTGGTGCATGCGTACGTGAGTTGATCAATAGAAACACCCAGCCACAATAATCGTATGTAACATTCTGTTTTCTTTTTCAGAGAAAATTTGAAGTACAGAAATCTCTGGAACATTTAATGTGGCATGGGGCTGTTCACACAGAAAAAGAAAAGAGAAATCGTTTTATAGGTAAATGTGTGTATGCATGCATGCATGTGTGTGTGTGTGTGTGTGTGTGTGTGTGTGTGTGTGTGTGTGTGTGTGTGTGTGTGTGTGTGTGTGTGTGTGTGTGTGTGTGAGTGTAGTGTGTGTGTGTGTGTGCACCTGCACAGGACTGTTTCAAAGAATGCTGCCAATGTGAGTGTATCATGAAATCGTTTATGATATAAAACAAATATTCAAATCTGTTTTTAAAAAAATTCATTAAAAAGTTGTATTTTCAATCAACATGCTACAGTGTTGATGTTGATTGGCATATGCAAGACTTACAGACCAGGTGAATCTGATGCTTTGTGTATTTATTTGTTTCTAGATTCCCAAACAATGAAGAAAGATGAAAGCAGTGGATTGCAGCGCTGAAGAAGGACAAGTTCCAAGTCACTGAATACTCCAGGATGTGTGCAAATCATTTGAAGAATCCTGTTTTGATCACACTGGCGAAACCCACCTGCCTGAAAGACACTACAGTTTCCTACTATTTTCAACTTCCTGCACACTTGCAGAAAGTAAGTTGCAAACCTGTTTATGAACTTGGTATAAACAGTGAACACTCGATGTTTAATTCAAATAGGCCAAAGTCCCTTATGAAAGTTGTGAACAATAGTCATCACAAATATCATATACATAACGCAAGTTCGTAACTTAGAAGTATACACTGGCACAACTGAGTTATATCATATATGACTTATGTTTGTGATGCAGTTTTTCCTAGTCGCTTTTGACATTTGTATATAAATATTGCAAGCTTCTTGTTATCTTCTTCATCTCTGAACAAAAAACAGCAACAACAACACAAAAACAAAACAAAAAGAGAACTTGCATTTTTATGATATCTAAATGGAATTTATTTTTACGTAAATCATTTCATCTCTCCCTCTCTCTCACGTGAATACATGTACTTATGTCGTTTATGGAAAACATCACAGAAAGACAAAGTGCAATTCTTGTTATGTTGTCCAGCTTTAAGAGATCTCAGAGTAAAACTATTGCAAAGAAAAACATCTTCAGCCAAAAAATATTACAACAATCCTTATAATTTTACAGTGTCAGATTGAATTTACTCATGTCGTGGAGAAAGAGAGAGAGAGAGAGGAGAGAGAGAGAGAGAGAGAGGAGAGAGAGAGAGAGGAGAGAGAGAGACAGAGAGAGAGAGAGAGGAGAAGAGAGAAGAGAGGAGGCAGAGAGAGACAGAGAAGAGAGAGAGAGAGAGACAGAGAGAGAGACAGAGACAGAGAGAGAGAGAGACAGAAGAAGAGAGAGAGACAGAGACAGAGAGAGAGACGAGAGAGAGAGAGAGACAGGAGAAGAGAGAGAGAGAGACAGAGACAGAGAGAGAAGAAGAGAGACAGAGACGAGAGAGAGAGAGACAGAGAGAGAGAAGAGACAGAGAGAGAGCAGAGACGAGAGAGAGACAGAGACAGAAGAGAGAAGAGAGAGAGAGAGACAGAGGAGAAGAGACAGAGAACAGAGAGAGAAGAGAGACAGAGAGAGAGAGAGAGAGACAGAGAGAGAGAGAGAGATAGACAGAGACGAGAGAGGACAGAGAGAGAGGACAGAGACAGAGAGAGAGAGAGACAGAGAGAGAGACAGAGAAGAGAGAGAGGAAGAGACAGAGAGAGAGACAGAGAGACAGAGAAAACAGAGGGAGACAGAGAGAGAGACAGAGACAGAGAGAGACAGAGAGAGAAGAGACAGAGAGAGAGAAGAGACAGAGAGAGAGACAGAGAGAGAGACAGAGACAGAGGAGAGAGACAGAGAGAAGAGAACAGAGACAGAGAAGACAGAGAGAGAGACAGAGAGAGACAGAGACAGAGAGAGAGACAGAGAACAGAGAGGAAGAGAGAGACAGAGACAGAGACAGAGAGAGAGACAGAGACAGAGAGAAGAGAGAGACAGAGAAGAGAGAGAGACAGAGACAGAGAGAGAGACAGAGAGACAGAGAGAGACAGAGAAGAGAGACAGAGAGAAACAGAGACGAGACAGAGAGAGAGACAGAGAGACAGAGACAAGAGAGAGACAGAGAGACAGAGACAGAGAGGAGCAGAGACGAGAGACAGAGAGAGAACAGAGAGACAGAGACAGAGAGAGAGACAGAGACAGAGATAGAGACAGAGACAGAGAGAGAGAGAGAGAGCAGAGAGAGAGAGACAGAGACAGAGACAGAGAGAGAAAGAGAGAGAGACAGAGACAGGGACAGAGAGAGACAGAGAGAGAGACAGAGACAGAGAGACAGAGACAGAGAGAGAGAGAGATTCCTTTCACATTAGGAACGCATGACTGTGACCGGCCTAAATATCTTATAAATTATTTCAGGTCACTGTTGGCTGCACTACCCGGTTCGACTGTCTGTCCCATGCCATTATGCCACCCAGGAAGAAGATGCATTCTGTTGAACCAGAAAGACCAGGCAGAGCACGGCAGTATTTAATTGATAATTTCAGTTTGTCATCAGATAGCAAACATGATAGGTGCCTGAATGGCATATTCTATTCCTTTTCACTGATAATGGCAACAGCAACTAGCAAGATCAAAACGTGTAATGCTATTAACAGCATGGAGGAGAAAACTACGTACAATTCTGAAAAACTTGAATATAGAAAATATTACCGAACAGTTCCCACAACTTGAAAGAAAAGGCACTTGCAGATCTTGTCGACACACTGACACAGTTGCCGGTAGAAACATGTGTCACCTGTGGTATGACAATGTATCACAGGATTTTGTCATATACCATGGCAGAATTGAAATATTAAAGAAAAAAAAAACGGGTAACATGTAGGAAGAGTATACAAATGCAATTGATCATGAGGTCTCAAAATTTGAACTTGTAGCTGATCTTACCCACTCCTAGTGCTATGCTGAGTTGCACCATTGTTGACAAGATGAAGAAAACTGACAAAGGTGCGTGTTGTAATTGACAATGTGTGTAAGGATTGATAGTAATTTTTGTTGCCTAATGTGAAATAATGATTTACACATTCATGGAAAATAAGTCACAGAGAGAAAGAGAGAGACAGAGAGAGAGAGAGGGAAGAGAGAGAGAGAGGAAGAGAAAGAGGGTGAGAGTATGTGTGTTGTGCATGTGCTTGTGTGTGTGTGTGTGCGTGCGTGCGTGCGGTGTGTGTGTGTGTGTGTGTGTGTGTGTGTGTGTGTGTGTGTGTGTGTGTGTGTGTGTGTGTGTGTGTGTGTGTGTGTAAACAAGCCTATATTACCTGAAATTATTTCTGCACGTCACATTTATATGCACATCACATGTCCCCAATTCTCAATCCTAAAAGAAAGTGTAAAAGGCTTTATAGAACACATACTGGTAATGGACCTGCAAGGCATTAAATAATAGGAAGACATGAGAGAAAACAAACGAACAAGGCAGAAAAAAGGAAGTGACAGAAAAGAGGAAATCACTGGCACATAATTTACTGAAGATGGGGTACTACTATACTGTAGCGTACGTCGGACCCGTGTGCCTTCTGGCAAGCACACGCTAAAGATCCCACGGCAGTTGAAAACCAAGCAAAGCAGGGCATTCGCCCAGCTGCATTGGCAAAAAACTATTGGAAAAACAGGTTTATTTGCTAGGTCCCTCCCCTTGAGGCCCAATTTTGTGTTGTCAGCGAATGAGACTTTATTTCCCTGCGTCATTTACAAACTTAAAACAGAAACATACTGATTTCACTCTGTATTTACACATTGCTAGACGTTTACTGCGCAGTCCTGTAGGTCGTTTCCTTTGATTCAGCCCAATTGTTTTATACCTGTAACTCCCACACAGCCCCGAGAAATCCGATGAAGCCTGACTGATATAATGTTCTGATTGTTTTTCTTTTGTTCGTTAATTTGTTTGATGTTACATTAATTGTTACCTTAATTGTTACCTTAATTGATACAATGCCTTCATGATTATATAGATTCATTCATTCCTTACGCACCTTTTTTTTTTTTTCTCCCCTGTCTAAAAGCACATATGTGAATAGACGTTAAAAGAAATAACGAACATACATACAGACACACACACACACACACACACACACACACACACACACACACACACACACACACACACACACACACACACACACACACACACACACACACCATACACACACACAGATTTATTCAGTCAGTCAAAAAGGTTTGTGTGTGTGTGCGTGCGCGCGCGTGTGTGTGATGTGTGATGTGTGTGTGTGTGTGTGTGTGTGTGTGTGTGTGTGTGTGTGTGTGTGTGTGTGTATGTGTGTGTGTGTGTGTGTGTGTGTGTGTGTTCGTGTGTGTGTGTGTGTGTCTGTGTGTGTGCGTGTGTGTGAATGATGTGTGGGGTGGTGTGTGTGTGCGTGTGTGTGTGTTGTGTGTGTGTGTGTGTGTTGTGTGTGTGTGTGTGTGTGTGTGTGTGTGTGTGTGTGTGTGTGTGTGTGTATGTGATGATAACCCTCCAGAATGAAGACGATGTATGGGAAAATAGTTGCAAGGGAAACTAACGCTGATATCTTAACGCTGCTAGAAAAATATAGTAGTTGTTTCCCTTAGGCCGCTAGAGTGGCAGCCGTGTTATCGTCTTTCATTTGTGGCAAGATATTTATTTATTACAGTAAATCAAACTGACTGACTGACTGACTGACTGTATGAATGAATGAATGAATGAATGAATGAATGAACGACTCACTGACTGACTGACTGACTGACTGACTGACTGAATGAATGAATGAATGAGTGTCTGACCGACTCACTGACTGATCACGTGAATGACTGATTTATTGAGTGACTGATTTAATGACTGACTGACTGACTGACGACGTGACTGAATGACTGACTGACCAACTGAGTGACTATGTGACTGATTGACTGACTTACTGACTGACAGACCACGTGACTGAGTGACTGATTGACTGACTGATTGACTGACTGACTGACTTACTGACTGACTGGGTATGTGACTTACTGAGTAACTGAGTGCCTGACTGACTGATCACGTGACTGATTGACTGACTACGTGGCAGTCTTACTGACTGATTGGTTTGTTGATGGTGTGGGAGGTTGGTTGTTAGTTATGTGAATGGGTGGATGTTTTATACATTGTTTAGTTGATTTGTTTACCTGTTGATTGAATGATGGGGTATGTGTGTGTATGTGTGTGTGTGTGTGTGAGTCTGTGCGTGTGTGTATGAGTGTGTTAGTGTGTGTGTATGAGTGTGTGTGTATGAGTGTATGAGTGTGTGTGTGTGTATGAGTGTGTGTATGTGTGTGTGTGTGTGTGTGTGTGTGTGTGTGTGTATGAGTGTGTGTACGTTTGTGTGAATGTGTGCGCACGTGTGTGTGTGTGTGTGTGTGTGTGTGTGTGTGTGTTTGTGTGTGTGTTTATTTATGCGTATGTGTGTGTGTGTGTTTATTTCTCTGTGTGTTTATTTCTGTGAGTGTGTGTGTTTATTTATGTGTGTATATGTGTGTGTGTGTATTTGTGTGTGTGTTTATTTGAGTAAATGTATATGTGAGTGTGATTATTTGTGTATGCTTATTTATGTGAGTGTGTGTGTGTTTATCTATGTGTGTGTATATGTATGTGTGTCAATGACAGATGTGATGCGTCTAGTGTGTCGGCTAGTGACTGCGTGCTTGTCACCCCTCACTCTCAGCCTGTACCGCTGGCTAGCACTGCTGCTTGCAGCTACGCGAAAAGAAGAGCAGAGCGTAAGTCTCTTCCTGTCAGTACATAGCCTCTCCATCAGCAATCCCTACGTTATGCTTCCTCGTGGCGACATGCGGTAACTGAGCACCTCACGGACTCAGGCTAAATCTCGAGGGACTCTGAGGAGGTCTGGCCCCCAGACGTGCGGCACGCAGGCCCACCGGCGTGTGGATATGCCCTGGTACCCACGAACCAGACATCCAGCTACGGGTAAATAGCTCCACTGCCTTGTGGACATCTCGGGAGAGAATAAGGCTAGCGGACAGACCGCAAAAAAAAAAAAAAAAAAAAACGATGAAAGGCAACGGGAAACCACCATCGTAGTCTCCCAAGAACATTATGGATAGAACAAAGAAGGAAAATGAAGATAACGACGTGAATAGGTGCTCCGATGGAGCACCTTCGTCCGATAGGGACCATCATGCAGCGCAGGTGACACCAGACCGTCAGCCAGATACTGCGACCAAAATCAAACTCAAAAATACCAAGATCGCAATATGGAATGTGAAGACATTGCTGCAAAAGGGAAAATTAGAGAATGTCAAAATGGAGATAGAAAGGCTTAACATTAGTATTTTAGGACTCGCGGAAGTGAGATGGAAGGGGGCAGGCATGATAACATCCGGAGAGTATACAGTGATATACTCTGGTGGAAACTCACATGAAAGAGGAGTAGGCATTGTAATGGACAGGGACAAATCAAAAGCAGTTAAGGGATACTGGGCTGTGTCCGACAGAGTCTTGCTGGTCAAATTGGGAGGCAGACAATTTGATATCAACATCCAGGTGTATGCACCAACATCCACAAGTACTTAGGAAGACATCGACAACTTCTACGAAGTATTAGAGATGGCCAAGGCCCAATGTAAATCACAAGAAGTTACCATGATAATGGGAGATTTTAATACTAAAGTGGGAAAGGATATTGTAGAGGATATAGTTGAACCTCATGGCCTTGGTACACAAAATGAAAGGGGAGGGAAACTTGTAGAATGGGCACAGATGAATGAGTTCATAGTAGGAAACACCTGGTTTGAACAGCCTAATAGAAGAAAATGGACTTGGATGAGTCCAGGAGATAATACCAAAAATCAGATTGACTACGTCCTGATTAATAAAAGCTTTAAAAAATCTTTACTGTCAGCAAAAACACTACCAGGTGCAGACTGCGACAGTGACCACAATCCTGTAGTGGGAAGGGTTAGGTTGAAATTACGAAAAAAGGAAACAGACCAAAAGCAACATCAAACTAGATCTTGAACTCTTAAAGACAGATGAAGTGATACGTCAAAAATTTAATGTACATGTTCAAAACAAATTCAGTGCTCTGGAAGACGTTGGTGACAGTGAGGAACAATGGACAAAGTTGAGAAATTCGATAAATGAAGCTTGTGAAGAAATCCCTGTAGTAGATAGAAAAGCAAAAAAGAACTGGATGACAAAAGAAATGTTAGGTTTAATGGAGGAACGGAGGAAGGCAAAGAGAAACGAGGAAATACACAGGAAGATAAACAAAGAAATCAGGAATGGATGCAAAGAAGCTAAGGAAGCTTGGCTGAAAACAAAATGCAAAGAAATAGAAGACCGAGACAAAACGGATCCTCAGGGTATGTACAGACGAATTGAAGAAATTGTCCACGGGAAAAATACATGTACATCAACTGGTTGCTTAAAATCGAAAGATGGTACGATTCTCGTGGAAAAAAAACAATATTAGACAGATGGGGAGAGTACATTAAAGACCTTTTTGAAAATGACAGAAACGCAGAACACATTATAAGAAAGAACTTTGAAGGACCACCCATAATGAAAGATAAAGTTAGAGCAGCATTGAAAAAGATGAAACCAGGAAAAGCCCCAAGACTAGACAACATTACTACAGAGATGATTGAAGCCCTGGAGGAATTCGGTGTAGAAAAAATAACAGTCCTCCTAAATCAAATTTACGACACTGGAAAAATCCCCAAAGACATGTTAAAATCAATTTTCATTGCACTTCCAAAGAAGACAGGGGCTATAGAATGCGAACTCCATCGCAATATCAGTTTGATGAGTCATGTAACCAAGATCCTATTTAGAATAATCATGATGAGGACAAGGAATAGAATCAAAAGAGAAATAGCAGAGGAACAGTGTGGATTTGTGGAAGGGAAAGGAACTATTAATGCCATATACAGTACGTCCTAAGAACTATCATAGAGAGGTCAATCGAGATGAACAAGGATATATATTTATGCTTTGTTGACTATACCAAGGCTTTCGATCGGGTAAAACATGAAGAATTGATCAACCAACTAGAAAGACTCAATATTGATGGAAAAGATCTACGAATAATCAGAAATATGTATTGGGAACAAACAGCTCCAATGAGAATAAAAAAAAACGATATAAGCTCTTTCCAAAACATCAAAAGAGGAGTCACCAGATCTGTTTTCACTTTACAGCGAAAACATCATGAGAAACGTAGAGGAAGACCCTGGATTAAAGATGGAGAAAAAATGATTAACAACATTCGATACGCAGATGACACCGTGCTAATTGCAGAAAGTGAAAGGGACCTACAAAACCTTGTGAATATACTTGAAATAGAAAGCAAAGATAAGGGGTTGGAACTAAACAGCAGGAAGACTGAAGTCATGGTGATCAGCAAAAAACATGAAATCCCCTCATGCAAAATAACAGCAAACGGCACAACCTTGAGACAGGTTGATAAGATTAAATACATGGGAACGATCATTTCATCAGACGGCAGATGCACATCAGAAATAGCCAGCAGAATTGGCCAAGCCAAAACAACATTCAAGAAGATGGAAAGCATTCTTACCAACAAATGCCTATCAACATCAGGAAGAGAGTTCTTGAATGCTATATAGAACCAATACTGTTGCACGGTTGTGAGGTGTGGACAGTCAACAAGCAAAGCCAGAACAAGATTGAGGCTGCCGAGATGTGGTTTCTAAGAAGGATGTTGAGAGTTCCATGGACAGCAAAGAAAACAAACGAGACAGTCTTGATGGAGGCAGACTCAAGTAGATCATTCATAAGGAAGATTAGGAAAAGGCAGGCAACATTCATAGGCATTTTATAAGGAAATGGGAATTGGAACACCTGGTCACAACGGGAAAGCTGGAGGGAAGGAGAGCACCAGGTAGACCCAGGGAGAAGATACTAGACGAAATAGCAGAGTGGCTGAAGACAGGGAAGGTGGAAGAGATGCTTGAGGCAACAAGAGATAGAGACAGATGGAAGTCCATAATCGCCAACGCCATGCGGCAAGGCACCTGATGATGATGATGATGATGATATGTATGTGTATGAGTGTGTATGTGTGGATATGTGTGTGTATGTGTCTGTGAGTGTGTTTATTTGTGTGTTATATTTATGAGTGTATGTGGGTTTA
>JAPXFY010000025.1:52976614-52979114 GCA_030674185.1 Monoplex corrugatus
GACGAACAATTCAGCAAGAGATCGAAAGATGCCCAGAAGCCATGGAATGAGGTGAAAGAATTCCTCTCATCTCCTCTCATCTCATCTCATCTCTCTCCCTCGCTGGGATCGGCGGTATGAGCCACGCTCGACGTCACGTTTTCCCCAGGTAACACGATAATGTTATACAGTTGTGGGGCGTGGAAAGTCAACACGCAAAGCCAGAACAAGATTGAGGCAGCCGAGATGTGGTTTCTAAGAAGAATGTCGAAAGTTCCGTGGACAGCAAAGAAAACAAATGAGACAGTCTTGATGGAGGCAGACACAAGAAGATCATTCATAAGGAAGATCAGGAAAAGACAAGCAACATGTATAGGCCATTTTAAGAGGAAAGGGGTATTAGAGTACCTGGTCACAACAGGAAAGCTGGAGGGAAGGAGAGCACCAGGTAGACCCGGGGAGAAAATATTGGACGGACCTGCAGGGTGGCTGAGGACAGAGATGGTGGAAGATGTGCTTGCGGCGACAAGGGATAGATGCATATGGAGGGCCATGATCGCAAACACCTGGCGGCAGGGCACATGATAATAATGATGAACACGATTGAGACATCTGTGAGCGACCTCCTGGATCTCCAGACCACAGATTTCAGCGCTGTTGTTGAAATAGGAGGTGTGCGGTCGTCTCTTTCTTCTCCTCGGCCTCGACTTTCCCCTGCAGGACCGTTGACATCAGATCAGTTTTGATGTTTCTTATCTCATGGCCTACGTATTTCAGCTTTCTGTTGTTGATCTCTGTCAGCAATTGGCGCCTGACATTCAGTTCCTTTAACACACTATCGTTTGTTCTTCTGTCTGTCCATTTGACTCTGAGAAGTCGTCTATAGAGCCACATTTCTGCTGTACTGATTTTATTTTCTTCGTCTTTTCTTAGTGTCCAGGCTTCACAACCATACATTAACCCTTTGACTCCCGCACCCTGTCCACCAACTGCAAAAACTTAACTCTTTGACTCTTGCAGGAAGCTGGTGGACAGGGTGAGGGAGTCAAAGGGTTAACTTGTTGCTTTGCTAGCATTGTTGACGATGCAGGAAGCTGGTGGACAGGGTGCGGGAGTCGCAAGGTTAAAACAGGCCAAATCAAAATATTCAGGATTCTTAGTTTTAAATCTTTGAGAAGGAATGGATCCAGGCTGTCTCAAGACCGTTGTGGTGCTGGAGCACACTGGTTGACACCTTACGATCCGTCTGGAATGAAGAGACTTTGACTGAGTTGCTTAATCATGCCCATCTGACCCTTCCTTCTCTGGCACACCTCTTACTACTTTTACCCCAGTCTCACAAGAAGAAATTTTCAACACAATCAGATCCATGTCGTTCAAAACCTGCGAACCGGATCCTCTTCCAGGTTCTCTCTACTCCGACTGTCTCCCTACTCTCCTCCCATTCATCACTGACATCATCAACACTTTTCTTCAAACTGGAACTGTCCCAGATTCTTTCAAGTCTGCTATTGTTCACCCTCTCCTCAAGAAACACAATTTAGACCCAAATGAACTGAAAAATTACCGGCCTATCTCTAATCTCTCTTTCTTGTCAAAACTCCTTGAAAAAGTCGTCCTCAACCAGCTGAACTCTCACCTGTCTGCCAACAATCTCCTCAATCCTTTCCAGTCAGCCTACCGCCAGTGCCATAGCACTGAAACTGCCCTACTACACATTCTCAACAATCTCCTCCTTGCAACTGATACTGGCAAAGTCTCTCTCCTCACACTCCTTGATCTGTCTGCAGCCTTTGATACCATTGATCATGGTATTCTCCTTTCTAGACTTCATCATACTTTTGGCATCTCTGACATTGCTCTCTCCTGGTTCACTTCATACCTATCAAACAGAAAACACACTGTTCTCATCAATGGCACTTACTCTCAACCTACATACCTGTCCTGTGGTGTTCCACAAGGATCTGTCCTTGGCCCTGTTCTTTTCACTCTTTACACCTCCCCCCTGTCCACCATCATCAACTCCCACTCTATAAAACACCACTTCTATGCTGATGACACCCAACTTCAAGACAGTGACTCACCTGATAATATACAGCGCCTGTTGACTCGCACCACTGAGTGTTACTCGGACATTAAGAACTGGATGACGTTCAACAAACTTCAGCTTAATGACGACAAGACAGAAGCTATCCTCATTGGCACCCGTCAGAAACTTTCTCAGCTGCCTCCTCTTTCTCTCCCATTATGTAACACATCCGTCCCAATTTCTGATTCAGCTAAAAACTTGTTGTCTCGGAGGGGAATCACATGGTTAGAATATATAATTGTATATGCTATGCTCTCTATAATTTTCATTGCTTTATCTTGCTTTTATTGCTTTTATCTTTCTATTTTTCCCCATTTATAGCCATGCGTGTGTGTGTGTGTGTGTGTGTGTGTGTGTGTGGTGCGTGCGTGCGTGTGTGTGTGCGTGCGTGTGCGTGCGTGCGTGCGTGCGTGCGTGCGTGTGTGTCTGTTT
>JAPXFY010000025.1:52989114-52994114 GCA_030674185.1 Monoplex corrugatus
TAAAATACATTTGATACTTACAACTTTTCAAGCAGCTAGTCCCTTCAACGTCCCCATTCCTTGCTACTCTACAACATACCTACGATAAATACTATATTCAAAACATGAACAATATAATACATCTGATTACTTACACAACTTTTCACAGCTAGCTACGTCCCTTCAACTCCCCATGGCCGAACTCCTTTAAGAATGGCCACGCTTAGAAGATAGGACGTAGAGTTCAGAAATGCCAGAATTGTACGTTGACCATCGTGGCTGTCACACACACAACCCATCCCCACCCACCCTCTGGGGGGTTCTCCTCCTCCTCCTCCTCGAGTGCTACTCCCTCTTGGGGATCAAACTCGAGGCTAGTGCCATAGTTCTGCTGGTCTGGAGTCTGGAATTGTTGTTCCTTGTGTAACGGTAAGTCCCCGTTTGGTTGGTTGTGGTCACCATATAATTTCAGTGCGACGTATTCCTCGTCTTTGATTTTGCCCATTGTTTGGTTTAAAATTTCTTACGTTTCTATAACGTTCGTTACCCGTTTCTTTGTTCCAATCTTTTCTAGTTCGCCTTATACTTTCATTGTTCTCTGGTTCTCCTTCTTTGCTTTTGTGGGGTTTTTTTTCTTTTCTTGTTAGCCTTATACTTTCATTTGTTCGTCGTCGTTTTTCTTCTGTGTTTCTGTTTGTTGTTATTTTTTTCTAGTTAGCCTTATATTCTTTTCATTTGTTCTTCATCCTTTCTTCTTCTTTCCTTCCTTCTTTTTGACTCCACAGAACAAGACGTCAATACCAGACTCGGAAATGCCTTGGGCACTCTAAATCAACTGGGCAAAATCTAGAAATCCAATCTACCAGACAACCTAAAAAGGAACTTCTTCCGAGCAGCAGTAGAGTCCGTTCTTACATATGGCTCAATCTCTTGGACCCTAACGACGACATTGGCGAAGAAGATTGATGGAGCATACACACAAATGCTGCGTGCAGCCCTGAACAAATCCTGGAGAGAACATCCAACTAACTAAGAGTTATAGGGTAAGATCCCACCAATCAGCAAATCAATATGTCAACAAAGGCTGCGTTTCGCGGGACACTGCTGGGTAGCAAAGAAGAACTGGTGGGAAATGTTCTACTATGGAGACCCAGTCACAGCAAACAAAGACCAGGACGTCCAAAGAAGACCTTCATCGACCAAATGATCGATGATACGGGCTGTCAGTATGATGAACTACCTACTGCAATGTCTGACAGAGAAGGCTAGAGGAAACGTGTTATGGATAGCCGAGCAAGCTCGACATTGATTGATTGATTGATTTTGACAAGGTTACAAATTCTTAATGAAAACTCCTGTCTTATGCTCACAAGCGGTTCTGTTATTAGTCATGGCACTGAGATCATCAAAGGTCTTTTCACTCTGAGCCTTCAGTTGTTACACAGCAATTCTTTCAGATCTTTCATAACCACATTCTTGATTATTAATTTTTCGCCTTATGTTTTGAATTCAGTCTACGAACAAACAAATCCCGAGCCACTCACGGTGAAGTTCGATATTTCTGATTTGGTCAGCTTCGACTAAAGTTTAAAATGTTTCGAGTCTAATATTGATATATTTCGAAGGTCAATGTTAAATACAGTGATTTTATACTAAATTGTAAATAATGAAAATAATAAAAAAGAAGAATTCCCTTTGTGCAACGTAAACAGTTTGTGTCAAAGCAAGATCGTTGAACTTTGAATAGTAACAACAAACGTAACAAAACACGAAACAAAATGCACAACAACAATTTGAAAGTTTATGATGATCCACTTTAGTGTTTACATGTTTTGTTTTGCCGGGAATATTCTAAGCTTTGATACAAAATAAACAACTCACACACACACATACACACACACACAACACACACACACACTCACACACACACACGTACACGTACAAACACATGTACACGCACACACACACGTCCACACACACGTACACACACACGCGCGCACACACACACACACATACACACACACACATACACACACACACACACGCAACACACACACACACAAACACACACACACAACAAACACACATGTGTACACATACACACACACACATAACACACACACACACACACACACACACACACACACACACACACACACGTAAACACACAGTGACACTGACATTGACACTGACACGTAGGCTACTTTATTTGTAAAGGCCACCGATCCATACGCAAAATCATCTAGCCGTTCTAACAGCTGGAGGAGGAGAGGAGAGGGGGAGCAGAGAGAGAGAGGGGGGGAGTGACAGACAGACAGACATACAGACATAGGAAGGGACAGACACATAGACAGAGAGAGAGAGAGAGAGTGGTGTGTGTGTGTGTGTGTGTGTGTGTGTGTGTGTGTGTGTGTGGCTGGGTTGGGACGAGAGGACAGAGAGCACAGAGAGAGACAGAGAGACAGAGAGAGACAGAGAGAGAGACTGACGCTGACACATGGTTTTTATTGTGAAGGCCACCGACCCATACACAAAGCAGGGATTGCAGGGAAGGGATTTCATTGTTAACATACATCTTGCTTACTTTTTATTCGTCGCCCGTTTTGTAGTAGCAATGTACAAACATGTGTGAGAGACAGACAGAGACAGAGATAGAGCAGACAGACAGACAGACAGAGACAGACAGACAGACCACAAGCTTTCGTGTGAATGTAAAAATATATTATATTAGCACGATATGGCAGAAAAATCTCCCTACACCAGCAGCTGGCTGAAGATCACATCAGCATTTCACTCCAAGAGCGTTTGTTCAGTGACTAGCAGAAACAATAAGGCAACACTTCATTTGTGTTGATGTGTTTACGTACATGATCTGTGTATGATTGTGTGGGGGGTGTGTGAGCGGGTGTATAGAGAGTCGTTGTGTGCAGTGTGCTTGTGTGTGTGCGTGTGTGGGTGTGTTGTGTGTGTGTTGTGTTGTGTGTGTGTGTGTGTTGTTGTTGTGTGTGTGTGTGTGTGTGTGTGTGTGTGTGTGTGTGTGTGTGTTGTGTGTGGTGTGTGTGTGTGTGGTGTGTGTTGTTGTGTTGTGTGTGTGTGTGTGTGTGTGTTGTGTGTGTGTGTGTGTGTTGTGTGTGTGTGTGTGTGTGTTGTGTGTTGTGGTGTGTTTGTGTGTTGTTGTGTGTAGTGCTGTTTGTAAGAGTGATGTGTGTGTGTTTTTTGTGTGATACGTGTGTTGGGATTGTGTGGGGGGGGGGTAAGTGTTGTATGTGGTTGTGATGTGTGTGTGAGTGTGTGAGTGAGTGTGTGTGTGTTGGGTGTGTGTGTGTGTGTGTGTTTTGTGTGTGTGTGTTGTGTGTGATGTGTGTGTGTGTTTGTGTGCTATGTCCACACGCCAGTGCTGTAATTAGATAGATGAGATGTGTGTTGGGGGGGGGGGTGTTTTGTGTGTATGATACTGTGTGTTCGTGGAATATGTGTGGGGGGAGGGGGTGAAGGTGTGTATGTGTGGTGTGTTGTGTGGGGGGGGGGTGTGAGTGTGTATGTGGTGTTGGGTGTGTGTGTGGTGTGTGTGTGTGTGTGTGTGTGTGTGGATGTATGTGTATTGTGAGGTGTGTTTGTGTGCTATGTCCACAACAGCGCACAGTGCTGTAATTAGATAGATAAGAGAAGTGTGTGTTGGGGGGGGGGGGGGGGTATTATGTGTATGATACTGTGTGTTCGTGGAATATGTGTGGGGGGAGGGGGTGAAGGTGTGTATGTGGGGGGTATGGAGTGTGTGTGTGTGCACGCGCGCGCGCGCGCGCGTGTGGAACTGTAGAATTGTTTATGGGTTTGTGTCGGGTGTGTGTGTGTGTGTGCGTGTGTGTGTGTGTGGTGTGTGTGTGTGTGTGTGTGTGTGTGTGTGTGTGTGTGTGTGTGTGTGTGTGAGCGCGCGTGCACGTGTATGTGTGTGTTTGTGTGTGTGTATGTGAGTGTATGTCTGTGTGTGTATATATGTCTCTGTGTGTATGTGTATGCTGTGTGTCTATATATGTGTGTGTGTGTGTGTGTGTGTGTGGTGTGTGTGTGTGTGTGTGTGTGTGTGTGTGTGTGTGTGTGTGTGCGTGTAAGGGCGCGCGTATGCGTGTGAAATTACAAATCAATAGTTTATTATCTAACGTAATTACGAGAAGTGGCCACAGTCAGCCCCTCAATTATTAATAATGGTTATGTGAGTTCAAAGTGTTTGCCAGCTTCAATGTACGCGTTCTCATCATTGTTTCAGTCTCTCCAGTTCACGACAAAGGGTTGTTCACTCTGCAGACTAAACACACACCTAGACGCTTTGTTTTCTGTGCATTTTCAGCCGTTTGGAGCTTTCGGGTTTTTTCAAAAGGGATCTATCACACTCGGACAATTCGATATGTATGCGCAACACCCGTGCGCCACCTCTTATCTGATAGACAACTTAACCCTTTGACTCCCGCACCCTATTCACCAACTGCAAAAAAAAAACTTAACCCTTTGACTTCCTCCTTTGGAAGAGGGAGTCAAAGGGTTAAGTTTTTCCTTTGCTAGCATGGCTGACAATGCAATATGTTAGGGGATAGGGTGGGGAAGTTAAAGAGTTAAGGGTTTACTTTGCTAGAATTGTTGACAATGTATGATGCTGGTGGGTAGGGTGAGGGAGTCAAAGGATCAAGTTTTTCCTTTGCTAGCATAGGGTGACAATGAGGAATGCTGGTGGATAGGTGTGAGAGAGTAAAGTTAAGTTTTTGCTTTGCTAGCATGTTGACAATGTAGGATGCTGGTGGATATGTGAGGGAGTAAAGGGTTAAGTTTTTGCTTTGCTAGCATGGTTGACAATGTAGGAGCTGGTGTAAGGTGAGGGAGTCAAAGGGTTAAGTTGTGCTTTGTTGCATGGTTGACAATGCAGGATGTAGGGGATAGGGTGGGGGAGTTAAAGGGTTAAGTTTTGCTTTGTAGCATGGTTGACAATGCAGGAAAGTTAGGGGATAGGGTGGGGAGTTAAAGGGTTAAGT
>JAPXFY010000025.1:53021614-53039114 GCA_030674185.1 Monoplex corrugatus
TCTCTTGTCTCTTCTCTTCTCTCTCCTTGTCTCTCTGTCTCTCTTCTCTCCTCTCTCTCTCTCTGTCTCTCTGTCTCTCTCTCTGTCTCTCTTCTCTCTCTCTCTGTCTCTCTGTCTCTCTCTCTCTCTCTCTGTCTCTCTGTCTCTCTCTCTCTCTTCTCTCTGTCTCTCTCTCTCTCTCTCTGTCTCTCCTGTCTCCTGTCTCCTCTCTCTCTGTCTCTCTCTGTCTCTCTCTGTCTCTCTCTGTCTCTCTTCGTCTCTCTCTCTCTCTCCTTTTCTCTCTGTCTCTCTCTCGTCTCTCCTGTCCTCTCTCTCGTCTCTCTTCTCTCTCTCTCTCTCTTCTCTCCTGCTCTCTCTCTCTCTCTCTGTCTCTCTGTCTCTCTCTCTCTGTCCTCTTGTCTCTCGTCTCTCTCTCTCTCTCTCTCTCTGTCTCTCTCTTCTCTCTCTGTCTCTCTCTCTGCTCTCGCTCTCTCTGTCTCTCTTCTCTGCTCTCTCTCGTCTCTCTCTCTCTGTCTTCTCTGTCTCTCTCTGTCTCTCTGTCTTCCTCTCCTCTCTCTCTCTCTGTCTCTCTGTCTCTCTCTGTCTCTCTCTCTGTCTCTCTCTCTCTCTCTGTCCTCTCTTCTCTCTTCTCTCTGTCCTCTCTTCTCTCTCTCTGTCTCTCTCTTCTCTTCTGCTCTCTCTCTCTCTCTCTCTGTCTCTCGTCTCTCTCTGTCTCTCTCGTCTCTCTGTCTCTCTCTGTCTCTCGTCTCTCTTCTCTCTGTCTCTCTGTCTCTCTCTGTCTCTCTCTCTTCTCTCTGTCTCTCTCTGTCTCTCTCTCTCTCTCTCTCTGTCTCTCTCTGTCTCTCTCTGTCTCTCTCTCTCTGCTCTCTCTCTCTCTGTCTCTCTCTGTCTCTCTCTGTCTCTCTCTGCTCTCTCTCTCTGTCTCTCTGTCTCTCTCGTCTCTCTGTCTCCTCTCTCTCTCTCCTTCTCTCTCTCTCTCTGTCTCTCTCTCTCTCTGTCTCTCTCTCTCTCTCTCTCTCTCTGTCTCTCTCTGTCTCTCTTCTCGTCTCTCTTCTGTCTCTCTCTGTCCTCTCTCTGTCTCTCTCTCTGTCTCTCTTCTCTCTCTCTGCTCTCTCTCTCTCTCCTGTCTCTCTGTCTCTCTCTGTCTCTCTCTGTCTCCTCTCTCTGTCTCTCTCTCTCTGTCTCTTCTCTCTCTCTTCTCTCTCTCTGTCTCTCTCTGTCTCTCCTCTCTTCTCTCTGTCTCTCTCTCTCTGTCTCTCTCTGTCTCTCTCTCTCTCTCTCTTGTCTCTCTCTGTTCTCTCTCTCTCTCTCTCTCTCTCTCTGTCTCTCTCTCTCTCTGTCTCTCTCTCTCCTGTCTCTCTCTGTCTCTCTCTCTCCTCTGTCTCTCTCTGTCTCTCTCTGTCTCTCTCTGTCTCTCTCTGTCTCTCTCTGTCTCTCTCTGTCTCTCTCTGTCTCTCTCTCTCTCTCTCTCTCTCTCTCTCTGTCTCTCCCCTCTCTCTCTCTCTCTCTCTAAAACATACGTGCGCGTACATACACACACGCACTACTCCCGATTTTGTACACAGAGATAGATAGGGAGGGTAGTAATACTATATCCAATCAACCAACCCAACCAACCAACCAACCCAACCAACCAACCAACCAACCAAACAAACCAACAAACAAACAAACCAGCCAAGAAACCAACCAACCCAACCCAACCCACGTAGCCGGCCCTGATATGGCTCTAGTAGTCGGCTGGGCCATAAGCAATATGAACTGAACTGTGAACCCAGCCCAACAAACCAACCAGCAACTCACCTGAAACATGGAGCCGATCAGAATGATGCACATGGAATGGATAGGAAAGAAGGGGCTGATGACGTAGAACAGGGCAGCGATGATGATGCCCAAACTGGGGGTCATCATGGGCAGTTTGCGGCCGTTGCGGTCACTCCATTCCCCGCAGATGATGCCCTGCAACACTGCCGGCCCGTACACCAGGAACTGGTTGATCATGAGGAACAGGGCTGCACGTTTTTGCACCTGAGGACATGATACACAAAAGGTGTGAGAAGATGGATTGCGGTAACAGTCATTTCTGAAAGTTACGTTTTTGCACCTGAGGACATGATACACAAAAGGTGTGAGAAGATGGATTGCGGTAACAGTCATTTCTGAAAGTTACGTTTTTGCACCTGAGGACATGATACACAAAAGGTGTGAGAAGATGGATTGCGGTAACAGTCATTTCTGAAAGTTACGTTTTTGCACCTGAGGACATGATACACAAAAGGTGTGAGAAGATGGATTGCGGTAACAGTCATTTCTGAAAGTTACGTTTTTGCACCTGGGGACATGATACACGAAAGGTGTGAGAAAATGGATTATTACGGTAACAGTTATTTCTAAAAGTTACGTTTTTGCACCTGGGGACATGATAAACAAAAGGTGTAAGAAGATGGATTATACGGTAACAGTTATTTCTAAAAGATAAAATCTTAACCTTTTGACTCTCTCACCCAATGGGGGACAGCTTAAACAGCATTCAAGAAAATGAAAAGCGTTCTCACCAACAAACGCCTATCAATTAGCATCAGGAATAGAGCCTTCTTGAGTGTCATCATCATCATCAGGTGCCCTGCCGCATGGCGTTGGCGATCATGGACTTCCATCTGTCTCTATCTCTCGTTACCCCTAGCATCTCCCCCATCCTCCTCATCCCCAGCCACTCTGCAAGTCCGTCCAGCATTTTCTCCCTGGGTCTACCTGGTGCTCGTCTTTCCCTCCAGCTTTCCCGTTGTGACCAGGTGCTCCAAATCCCCTTTCCTCATAAAATGGCCTATAAATGTTGCCTGTCTTTTCCTAATCTTCCTTATGAGTGATCTACTTGTGTCTGCCTCCGTCAAGACTGTCTCGTTTGTTTGAGTGTCATATGGAACCGATACATTTATACGGATGTGAGGCGTGGACAGTCAACACACACAAGTTGATAGGGTGAGGGAGTCAAAGGATTCAGTTTTTGGCTATGCTTTTGTGGTTGACGATGCAGGATGCTGATGGACAGGGTGCGGGAGTCAAAGGGTTAAAAACTTTCAAAACCTCAGCTATCATTGAGGAGGCAGGGAGAAAAGTTGCAGAATGGTTCAGACGTTCGCCTGTAAATAACTAAACTCGAGGTTCCAGGGTTCGCCTCCCGTACAGGCCTTGACTTTTCCCCTCAGTTTGACTGGAAAATCGAACTGAACGTCTAGTCCTTCGGAAGGAGACCAAAAACGAGTCAGACCCGTGAGCCTTCTGGCTGCGCACGCTAAAGATCCCGCGGCAGTTGAAAATTGTGAAGAGCAGGGCATTGCCCGGCTGCCTTAGTATGAATCATTAGAGAGATAGGTTGATTTCCAAGGCCCCACCCCTTGAGGACCAATTGTTGTCTTTCTGAAGTCTTTGTTTAAAAAATGTGAATATGAATATAAATTTGAAGCCAGGGAGAGGGGATGGGCGCCTCCCTTGTGGTGCTGGCCCTGGGAAAAGTTGAGGTCTGTGCCACCTCACTCCCCTACGACCCTAGGTTTTGGAACTATCTAGGTAGGACTTCAGGACCTGGCCAGCTCATGGGTTTATGTGTAGAGTGGGCTTAAGGCTTGTGCCGTGATCATTCTGGATCTTCTCCATCACATGGCCCTGTGATGTTAGTGCATATGGAATTCATTTCGAGCGCGGAGACGTCATCTTGAGAAACCAAAACCGAAACTGAAACTGAGGAGCGAAGTGTTTGAGACCTCTTAGGGTTTTCCCCCTCCCAGGATCACCATTATGAGAGTGGTGTAAATCTCGTCTCCCTCCCCGCTTTACCTTCTCCGGCTCTCAAGAGGGCAGGTATCCATTAAATCCAAAACAAGTGTGACTGTCAGTGTTCAAGCAAACAGGATCCAGAAAAACCACGAAAAAAGAATCAGAACGCGTATTTAATACAACCAGACGAGACAGGCGCAAATCTTCGGCCAACTGGTCTTTGTCAAGCCAGACGGAGTAGCATGGAAGTTTCAGTCTTTTTCTCCTAATTTCTGTATTTGGTGTGTGTTTGTTTGTGATCCTATGTCTACGCTTGACGAAGGCCAGTTGGCCAAAAATTTGCGCTTGCCTTTTCTAGTTGTATTAAAGACGCGTTCTGACTCTATTTTCGTATTTTACTGGTTCAAGGTATCCATTAGTTGATTTGACTAGAGGCCGCACACATAAACCAGTCTCAATCCCTGCTGTCAGACTGACAGTACAGAGCTGTTTGTAGCCGAACCAGGCCTCTTTGCATTTTAGTCCTTTACTCTCACTGGACGAAGCAGCAGGGAAGTTTCAGTCTTTTTCTTCTAATTTTTGTATTTGGTGTTTGTTCGTTTGTGATCTTACGTTTACGCTTGACAAAGTCCAGTTGGCCGAAAATTTGCGCCTGTCTTGTCTGGTTGTATTGAATACGCGTTATGATTCTATTAACGTATTTTTTCTGGTTCTTGATTGCTTCAACGCGGTCGGTCGCACTTCTTTTCGATCTCATTGCATCTGTTGTAGACATTTTCTGGTGATATCAAGTAAGTGTGCCTTGGTCAAAGAAAACTGGAGAAAACAGATAGGTTAACAAACAACTCAAACAGGCTTTAAGACAAATTTGACTGTATGATCGGCAACAAAACAAAACAATACAAAAAAACTTTGAGACAGAATGAACTGAATGGCCTATGAATAAACTGGTGGTTTCTGGACGAAAAAAAGACTATCTTTCAACGACAGTCAGCCGAGTGGACCGTGATTAAAAAAAATAATTCATTCCAGAATTAACTGTCTAGTCTTTGACAAAGCAAAAGTTTTTGAAGCATAGTGAACGATCTGGACTTCTTGTTGTTGGTTTGGGGGTTGTTGTTTTTGGTTGGTTGGTTGGTTGGTTGGTTGGTTGGTTGGTTGGTTGGTTGGTTGGTTAGTTGGTTGGTTGGTTGGTTGGTTGGTTGGTTGGTTGGTTGGTTGGTTGATTGCTTGCTTGCTTGCTTGCTTGCTTGCTTGCTTGCTTGCTTGCTTGCTTAGCTGGTTGCTTGGTTGGTTCGTTGGTTGGTTGGTTGGTTGGCTGGCTATTTGCTTGCTTGCTTGCTTGGTCGGTCGATTTGTTGGTTGGCTGGTGTTTCTTTTTTATGTTTTTTTTTTTAACTAAACAGGAAAAGGGGAAAAGTCGATTTAAGACAGAGGTAACTGCCTTGCCTGTGACAAAACAAAAGCTTTGACGCAGAATTAATTGCTAATAATCAGAGAGCCGCGTGGGTGGGTGGGTGGACGGTTGGGTATTGACAAAATGAGGCGCGGTGTTCTTTGATGCGTATGTATAACGGGAAAGAGCAGCGGGGTGTGGCGTATCGTGTCAGTGTGTGTGTGTGCATGTGTGTGTGTCTGTGTGTCTGTGTGTCTGTGTTGTGTCTGTCTGTCTGTCTGTCTGTCTGTGTCTGTCACTCTGTCTGTCTGTCTCTGTCTGTGTATGTGTCTGACTGTCCGCGCTCTGTCTGCCTGCCTGCCTGCCTGCCTGCCTGTCTGTCTGTCTGTCTGTCTGTCTGTGCCAGTGTGTCTGTGTGTGCGCGCATGTGTATGTAGCACGACTTGCTGGAGAGAGCTGTTTTGGGGAGTGAGGTGTGTGCAGGTGTACGTGGGGTTACAGTTAGATTCACAGAGACAGATAGACAGACAGACAGACAGAGACATAGAGAGACAGAGACAAAGACAGACACAGAGACAGACAGACAGACAGAGACATAGAGAGATAGAGACAAAGACAGACAGACAGACAGACAGAGACATAGAGAGACAGAGACAAAGACAGACACAGAGAAAGACGGACAGACAGACAGACAGAGACAAAGACAGACAGAGACAGACAGACAGACAGACATAGAGAGACAGAGACAAAGACAGACACAGAGACAGACAGACAGACAGAGACATAGAGAGACAGAGACAAAGACAGACACAGAGACAGACGGACAGACAGACAGACAGAGAAAGAGATAGAGAGACAGAGAGAGAGAGAAATGGAGAGACTGAGACGGACAGCAGAGAGACAGACAGACAGGGAGATAGTGAGAGAGACAGAAAGAGAGACAGACAGACAGATAGACAGACAGAAACATACAGACACACAGACAGACAGAGGCAGAGACACAGAGAAGTTGGTGCAGGGGGTGGGGGGGGGGGGAGGGAACGACACGATACAATACAAAGCAATCAGATAAGATCCGACGTAGCATAACACAAGGCAGATATGCTCTCTATAATTTTTCCATTGCTTTTATTCTTTCTCCCATTTTAGCCGTGTGCGTGTGCGTGTGTGCATGTGCGCGTGTGTGTGTGTGTGTGTGTGTGTGTGTGCGTGCGTGCGTGCGTGTGTGTCTGTTTTAGCGTAGATTTGATTTTATCGAGATTTTGCGCTATACAAAATAGTTGTATTATTATTATTTTATTAAGACGATGACATCAACCCCAAATCAACATGACCACATTCAAATGATAGAATAACCACGTAACGCACGAGACGATAAATGTAACGTTTACGATCGTATACATTAAGACACATAAACACACGCACACGCACACGCACGCACGCACGCATGCACGTTCACACCCTCTCTCTCTCTCAGTCTCCCCCTCTCTCTCTCTCTCAAACTCTCTCTCTCTCTCTCTCTCATTGTGAGGGGCTGTTAGCCTTATACAATGCATTTCGTGTTCGTGCTCTCTCTCTCTCTCTCTCTATATATATATATATATATATATATCGCTCTCCCTCTCTTTCTCTCTTCTCTTTCTCTCTTTCTCTTTCCCTGCTCTCTCTCTCTCATTCTCTCTCTCTCTCATTATCTCTCATTCTCTCTCTCTTTCATTCTCTATCTCTCATTCTCTCTCTCTCTCTGTTTCTCTCTCTCATTCTCTTTCTCTCTTTTTCTCTCTCTTTCCCTCTCTCTCTCTGTCTCTTGTCTTCTCTCTTTCTCTCTCTCTCTCATTCTCTCTCATTTTCTCTCTCTTCCACTCTCTTTTCTCTCTCTCTTTCACTCTCTCTCATTCTTTCTCTCTTTGTCTCTCACTCTCTGTCTCTCTCTCTCTGTTTCTCTCTCTCTCTCATTCTCTCTCTATTCTCTCTCTCTCTCTCTCTCTCTCTCTCTCTAGCTCCATCACCCCTTATTTCATACACACGCGCGCGCGCGCGCACGCACGCACGTACGCACGCACACACACACACACAGTACTCACCACATCTTCAGCCAGAGGATGCTGCCCCAGGTCATCACAGATCGCTGTGTTGTTGATATAGTAAGTCAAACACGTCGACCTGACGATGAAAGGTTTCAGAGTGATGTCCACCAGGTTCTTGCCAGCAGCGTAGAGGAAGAAGATTACCTCTGGCAGAAACGTCAGGTAGTACTTCCGTTCCTGTTTCTCTCGGACCAGCTGGATCTGGTAGAAGCATTGCCGAGTGATGGAGGCTTTGTTCACCTGAGCTGGGGTGGGCCGTTCCACACTGGATTCTGATACCACCATGTTTGGTGGTAGATGATAGTGACAGTTGTTAAAGAAGTGCAGAAAAAATATCGCGATGCACAGAAAGGATTTCCAAACTCTGGTCCTCGCACCCTTAAGGACACCTGAATACCGGTTGCTGAAAACGAGGGGAGAAAACCACTACAATAAATGCTCCAGTTTTGGTCTAACCAGCAGCACGAAATGTTTCTAACTTGAGTCCAAAAGGTGTCACAAGAAGGTGTTGCAGCTGTGTGGCTAAATGACCACAGGAACCTTAAAAATCTTGAATAGGTAAAGTATCACAAAGTTTTTAGTTTTCAGTTTAGTTTTCAGTTTTGGTTCAAAAACCAACACAGAGATGTTTCAGCTTTGATCCCAAATGTACCAGAAGATGATATTTCTCACATCCGTCCAAAAGTGATCGGGAGAAGATTTTTTTCTGGTCCACAAAGAATCACTAGCAATATTTTCAGATCTTGTCCGAAAGTTATCACAGAAAGACTTCGAGTTCTCGCCAAACAAAAGCACCACTTGAAGATTTCTAGCTCCGGTCTTCAAAATGTCACTGTTCAAGATTTTCCTGGCTCAAAATGTATACGAAAAAAAACCCAAAAGTTTTCTTGCTCCGGTCTTCAAAATGTCACTTTTCAAGATTTTCCTGGCTCAAAATGTATACAAAAAAACAAAGTTTTCTTTCTAGTTCAGGTCCTACAGTTTTTCCAGTTGCTGAACGTCAAGTACTGTCGTCAGCCATAGTGTCCCAGGCAAGTTGTTGCTGCATACGGGTGGAGGAGAACAGGGTCACAGGCTGCATCAGGTGGTAACTGCTGCCTCAGCAAGATAGATGGCGGCGAGTGGTGCGGCAAACGGTAGGCGGAATCAGTGCGCGCTGTACAACAGCTGCCTTCCGCTATATAACCTCGCCTACGTCACGGACCATCCTCTTGATGTACGCCATTGATTGGTTGGGACGTCAATCGGTTTACAAACGAGCATCGCCATGTTTGGACTCGGCTGGTTTCGTCTTGTTTCTGGACCTATCGTCAGAGAGAATAACGTCAGTGTACGATGGTGTTGTGTATTGTTCGTGGACTATTCATTAACAATGAGGATTTGGGGGGAACAGCGAGTTGTTTGTCATGTCGTTCGGGTTTGATGGTTTATTGATAAAGGTTTTATCATTAGTTCCTCGTCAGAGGTCAGCTGTTGACCTTGTGCGAGACGTTTACGAAAGAAACTGATCTACTCCGGAGTCTGGAATTTGATCAAGAGGGGTTCATCTCCATGAGCACTCCAGCCAAGTCTGTCAGTCATCAAATGGCAGACTCCTTCAGCCTGCGCAAAACCCTATACGCTGACAAAATCTTGAAACTTGAAATGGGGAGGGAAGTGGGTGGGGACGGAATGTATGAAACACTAAGCTGGTACCACCAGAATGATTGGAACATTAAGATGGGCGGTGAACAGGCAAGATTTATGTTGCAAGCTGGAATCGAACTCCAGACAATCAGATCTGGAGTCCATCAACAGAATCAGCCAGCCTAGCCTGCAGTTATTAGAAAAGAAATACATACTCGCTCTCTCTGACCCTGTCTCTGTCTCTATCTCTGTCTCTGTCTCCCTCTCTCTCTTTCTGTCTCTCTCTGTTTCTTTCTCTTTCTCTCTCTCTTTCTTTCTCTCACCTCTCTCTCTCTCTTTCTTTCTTTCTTTCTCTCACTCTCTCTATCTCTCTCTTTCTTTCTTTCTCTCTATCTCTCCCTCTCGGTCTCTCTCTCTCTGTCTTTGTCTCTGTCTCTGTCTCTCTGTCTCTCTCTGTCTCTCTTTGTCTCTCTCTGTCTTTGTCTCTGTCTTTGTCTCTGTCTGACTGACTGTCTGTCTGTCTGTCTGTCTCTCTCTCTCTCTCTCTCTCTCTGCCTGCATGTCTGTCTGTCTATCTCTCTTTCTGTCTCTGTCTCTCTCTGTCTCTGTATGTCCCTCTCTCTGTCTCTCAATCTCTCTGTCTCCCTCTCTCTCTCTCTCTTTCTCTGTCAATTTGTCTGTCTCGCTCTGTCAGTCTGTCTGTCTCGCTCTGACTGTCTGTCTGTCTGTATGTCTGTCTGTCTGTCTGTCTCTGTCTGTCTGTCTGTCTGTCTCTCTCTCTCTCTCTCTCTCTCTCTCTCTCTCTCTCTCTCTCTCTCTCTCTCTCCCCTTCACACACGAAAACACACAAACACACAAACACAATCACGACACCTCCACACTCACACTCACACCACACACACACACATCACACACACACACACACACACACACACACACACACACACACACACACACACACACACACATAAACACAACAAGTCCGCCTGATGTTCGACCCTATGACCCCTTCTACTTTGAAAGTTTCGTTGGTTAGTTGAAAGCTGGAGGGAAACAGAACACCAGGTAGACCCAGAGATAGAATATTGGACGAAACTTGCAGGGTGGCTGAGGACAGAGAGGGTGGGAGATGTACTTGCAGCGACAAGGGATATATACATAAGGGATAGATACATAAGGGCCATGATCGCCAACGCCATGCGGAAGGGCACATGATGATGATGATGAGTAACAGAATTCAGAAATGCCATTTCATGTTTCTTCCTGTTCCCAGGTCTACTTGATTCGTTGCACTGGGCACAATCCACTCCCTTACCTCTTGGCTCTTGCCCTGTACCTTCTTCAGAACAGAGCGATACCGATATGGCATGTCCACTTCTCAAAAGTGCAGAACTCATCTCACTTCCCCTTTGACATCCTAGTTGCCTCCCCTCTCCCCACTTCTTACTACTGCTCATAAAGACATGGGCATTCCATTGGGTCCCTTTTTAGCCACTGGACGAGGCGGCAGGGAAGTTTTTAGTCCTGTTTTTATTATCCATTGTTTGGTGTTTGTGGTCTGTTTGTGACCGTGCGTTCGCGCTTGACAAAGGCCGGTTGGCCGAAAATGTGCGCTTGTTTTGTTGAATACGCGCTTACATTGGTTTTCTTGTTCTTCTGGTTCCGATGATGAGTAAGTTAATTCATTTTCACTTGGTTGGTTTGTTGACTTATCAACTAGCTGGTTGGCTTGTTATCACCCAAGAGCAGTGCGCAGTCTTCTCCGGTTAGTGGTCTCATGGCAGCTTGACGGATCAGACTCCCGTAGGCTTTCTGGCGTTGGGACTTGAATGAATAAACTTGGGGTTGGTGGTTTGGTACAGAGTCGGAATGTGTGTGACGAGGGACAAAAAAATTGTTGGTTTATGGGTTTGACACGTTTGCTGGCTATAACTGTTATTGTTACTGTTATTTTTGTTTAAAGCCCAGCCGACTGCGTACTGCCATATCAGGGCTATAACTTTCAAAACATACACGGAACTTCAACAGAAAAAAAGAAAAGAAAGTTAAGTACACGTATCAATGCATTCGCGCACGTAATCTACGGAGACGCCCCCTGCGTTGACCACTCCATCCAATTTATCACACGGCGGATTTGAAAAACACACCTGAATACAAATTTAAACATAACTGAAGACACTAAAACATGTATAAAACAGGCCTTTTTACCTAAAATTGCTTCCACATATCTCAAATCCCTAGAGCCAAAGATGCACCCAATACATGTACCCAATTATCAACCCAAAGTACGTAAGACTTTATCGAACATTTACATACAGGTGAATAGACCAGCGAGGCAGAAAATGATAGGAAGAAATGACAGAAAGTAAAGGAATAAGGCAGAAAGAAACATAGAGAGTGATAGAAAAGAGGAAATTTCTAGCACAGGATTTCCAGAAGGTGGGGATACTATTTACACTGAAAGAGCCCCCGGCATCCCCACGGGGGCAATTTGGTTGGTTGGCTATTTGCTTAGATTGCGGATGGTTGGTTGGTTGGTTTGGTTGGTTATTTGGTCGGTCAGTTGCTTGTTGATAGATAGTTGAATGGTTGTTGATTGGTTTGTTAGGCTGGTTGGTTAATTGACTGGCCAGTTACTTTGCTGTCTGGTCGGTTGGTGGAAGTGCAGGTAGGTGGGTAAGTAGGTAGGTAGAGAGGTATGTTGTTTATTTGGTTGGTTGGTCAATCGGGCAATCGGTTGGTCCGTCCGTCGATTGGTCTCGTAGTTGGCAGGTCGATTGACTGAGATGATTGATTGTTTAATTGGTTAGCCAGTTGGTTGGTTTGCTGGTCGGTCGGTCGATCGATCGGCTAGTCGGTCGGTCGGTTTTGTTGGTTGGTCAATAGGTAGGTCAATCGGCTGCTTGGTTGGCTGCAGGCTGGTTTGTCTCGTTGGTTATTGATAGGTTGGTTGGTCGGTCTGTTGGTAGTTTGGTTGGTCAATCTGTTGGTCTATCACTCGCTGGGTCAGTCAATCGGTCGATTGGTTGGCTCGCTGGCCATTGGGTTGGTTGGTTGGTTGGTTGGTTGAAGGAGTCAGAAAGATCAATATGACATGTACTTACTTATTCCTTTCGTCACAGAACTTTAACATAAAGGATGTACAGGGGTAAGACCAAAAGAAATCTTGACCATTTCCATTGAGTATTCTGTCAGACAGTCTTGATGGAGGCAAACACAAGTAGATCACTCATAAGGAAGATTAGGAAAAGACAAGCAACATTTATAGGCCATTTTATGAGGAAGGGGGATTTGGAGCACCTGGTCAGAACGGGAAAGCTGGGGGAAAGAGAGCACCAGTAGACCCAGGGAGAGAATGCTGGACGGACTTGCAGAGTGGCTGGGGATGAAGAGGGTGGGGGAGATGCTGGGGGCAACGAGAGATAGAGATGGTTGGAAGTCCATGGTCGCCAACGCCATGCGACAGGGCACCTGATGATGATGATGATGATTCTGTCAGTGATTTATATCTGGTCACCACTACAAAGATTTACCACAAAAATTAGATGGATTTACTTTTTCACGAATCATTTTTTCCACGTGAAATGCTGGCGGCTCTCCCAGTCTAAAATCAGCGCTTTTTAATTCCTTCGTGATTTAAGCAAGTTTTTTTTGCGTTTTATTTACTTACTTGTGATCATAATTTGTTTTTTTTAACCCCCTTTGGTGATAGATAGGACGGAATGGTCAACATCAGGCGCGTCCTTTGATTAAGTGCACGAATGTGCTGATTTGTATATTAACTTTTTCCATGTGATTTTTTTCAGAGTCAACGAGGCGAGGTTTGTCTCATGAGGTAATTAAAGCCCTGATATGGCACTGCACAGTCGGCTGGGCTTTAACTCTTTGACTCCCTCAGCCTATCCACTAGCAGCCTGCATTGCCAACCATGACAGCGGAGCAAAAACTTAACTCTTTGACTCCCTCACCCTATCCACCAGCTTCCTGCAGGAAGTTGGTGGCTATGGCAAGGGAGCCAAAGGTTGTTGTTTTTTTCTGGTGGTAGATATGGTGTTGGAGTCAAAGATTTGTAATGATAACTCTCGAGAATGTTCGTTCCCTTACGACGGTTTTCAATTTGTCTTTCTGTCTTTTGTCACTTACTTTATTTTCTCCTTTCTCTCTGTCGGCGTAAGTGCGTAGGTGAAGCAACCTTACCGACACGATGAATGAAAATGAAAGATGATTTGGAAAACTAAAGATAAGGCGAAAAGCGCGTAGACAAAACGTGGCTGTCTTCTGACTGCGCTTGTTGAAAACAAAGACATTTTTAACAAACAAGACGATGAAGCCATACATTACTTTTCCTTTTTGTCAACCTGACATGCAGTATGCGACGAAAAAGACAACTGATGTCAGGAATTTATCATCTCCCCTGTTTCCCATTTGTACCAAACATGTGATGATATATCATTTTCAACGCGAAAATTTGATCATTACATTTTCATAAAATATATTTCTCGAGTTTCATTTACGATGTGCTTTTGATTATTTCCTCGTCGAGTTACACGTATTGTTTCATATGCCAGTATAACTCGAAAAAAATCAGAACGCGTATAAATTTTAATACCACCGGACAAGACAGGAGCAAATTTTCGGCCAACTGGCCTTTGTCAAGCGTAAACGTAAGATCACAAACGAACAAACAACAAATACAAGAATTACGAGAAAAACACTAAAACTTCCCTGCTGCTTCGTCCATTGAGAGAAGACTTAAATCACACTTGTTTCTGATTGCCAGTACAGCTGTTATGTTCATCTGACAATAAATGATTTTTAAACAGACGAAAGGCTATTAGGTTACGCGTGGTGTTTTGCAATCTGCTCTTGCCTATAGTTATAGAACTTCGCTGATTAAAAGATCAATTAAAGAAGAAGAAAAAAACACAACAATATTTGATTCAAATTGGTTCGTAGAGGTCTGATACGTACGTATAATCAGTTTTAAAAGCTGTGTGGTTTGTTGTTGTTGTTCTTGTTGTTGTTCTTGTTGTTGTTCTTGTTCTTGTTGCTGTTGTCGTCGTTGTTATCGTTTTGTTTGATTTTGCTTTTTTAACACAGTGGCCCAGATACTGCTGTTTATTTTTGGACGTTATGAAACTAAAACCCTGCACTATTCTGGGTGTGAAATTGTCTCAACGTGGTCAAAACCTTTCGATAAATGCCTGCAAGGTCTTTCATGAAATATGTAAAAAAAAATAATAAATAAATAAACTGACCGACGGCCTTGACCACGTTGAAAATGTCGGCTGTCATCCAATCATCATCATCATGTGCCTTGCTGCATGGCGTTGGCGATCATGGCCCTCCATATGTATCTATCCCTTGTTGTCGCAAGAACATCTTCCACCCTCTCTGTCCTCAACCACCCTGCAAGTCCGTCCAATATTTTCGCCCTGGGTCTACCTGGTGCTCTCTTTCCCTCCAGCTTTCCTGTTGTGACCACGTGCTCTAATTCCCCTTTCCTCATAAAATGGCCTATAAATGTAGCTTGTCTTTTCCTAATCTTCCTCATCAATGGTCATCTTGTGTCTTCCTCCATCAACACTGTCTTGTTTGTCTGTTTGTTTGTTTCTTTGTTTGTTTTTTGTTTGTTTTTTTGTGTTTGTTTGTTTGTTTTTGCTGTCCATGGAACTCTCAACATTCTTCTTAGAAATCACATCTCGGCTGCATCAACCTTGTTCTGGCTTTGCTGGTTGACTGTCCACGCCTCACAACCGTATAACAGTATCGGTTCTATACAACATTCAAGAACTCTCTTCCTGGTGTTAATTGATAGGCGTTTGTTGGTAAGAATGCTTTTCATCTTCTTGAATGCTGTTTTGGCTTGGTCGATTCTGCCGGCTATTTCTGATGTACATCTGCCGTCTGGTAAGTTTAAATATCTGGGAACGGTCATCTCACCAGCTATCATTCAATCACAGGTGTTAAAAGAACGTACCTGGTTAGGACTTGGATGGGTGACCAACTAGAAATACAGGAAGGCATTACGGAAAGAAATGCAAGAGGTACGAAAAAAAAAGGAAAGAAAAATAGAAACAAACGCACACGTGTTTTACCTATCAATGACTTTGACATCTAACTGAACTTTACGAAAATTTAATTAATGAAGTAAATTTCTGAGAGCAGTTTTGGTTGGTTGGTTGGTTGGTTGGTTGGTTGGTTGGTTGGTTGGTTGGTTGGTTGGTTGGTTGGTTGTTTGGTTGCTTGCTTGCTTGCTTGCTTGCTTGCTTGGTGGGTGGGTGGGTGGGTGGTTGGTTGGTTGGTTGGTGTTGGTTGGTTGGTTGGTTGGTTGGTTGGTTGGTTGGTTGGTCGGTCGGTTGGTTGGTCGGTCGGTCGGTTGGATTTGTTTGGTTGGTTAATTCGTCGGTCGGTCGGTCGGTCGGTCGGTCGGTCGCGGTCGGTTTGTTGGTTGCATGCCTGCTTGCTTGCTTGTTTACTTGGTAGCTTGGTGAATGTTTTTGCCGTTATTATTGTTTGTTTTGTTTTTCTGTTGTTTTTTGTTTTTGTTTTTGTTTTTGTTTTGTTTTTTACATTTAGTTTGACTATGAAAGACTCGTTTACAAACAGCTGCATATGTTTTCAAATAAACATCTTCAAAGTTTGAACCATGATATTCCAAACGTCGGGCAATTCAGGTCCTTATTCATACGTTCACCAGTATGTGACCCGAAAGGGAGCCATACACAAAACGAAACTATGCAAAGAAGAAGCAATCACAGCGGTGCGGTTGTTAGCGCATTGAAATAAAGACTAGAAGGTTGTGTGTTCAAATCCCATCGGTGTTGTTAAAAATCATTGAGGGTTTTTTTCAACCCTAGCCATCTCCTACACAGTGTGCTATTTGGCTCATTGCGAAGACTGGGACCACACACACTGTCGAGTCTCATCCACTTCACAGAGGCGTCATTCAAGGTGTTTGTTAAAACGTCCTGACCATCACTGCAGGTGTGTGTCTCTCTCGAGCGTGGTTGACGCCAGAATATAGTATGAAAGGAAGTGTAGAGTATAGCCCTGTCATGCAGTCTCAGTCCAGAGTGGAACTCTATAGCATCATGATTATCAGCACCATTTTTCATAGCACGTGTCAAAAATAATTCAAGACTAAGTGGCCACTGATGTGGTGTAGAAGACGGTACTACAAATATTGGAATAAAAATGAATAAAGAGAAAAATCCGTAAAACAAATCTAACGACAGGCATTCAAGAGATCTTTGCTGAAACGATTTCCTCACACAAAGTCTAAACCATTCAAACCTTTAACCCTTTGTGGGGATATGGAGGTTAACCATCTTTAACCCTTTGACTCCCGCGCGCTATCCACCAACCACAAAAACTTAACCCTTTGATTCCCTTGCCCTGTAGGAAGCTTGTGGATAGGGTGAGGGATTCAAAGGGTTAACGATAGTACTTCAACGAAACAAATGAAACGTTGCAAAAGAAAGTCATAACTGCAACCATTAAACAATTTTCTCCATCTTGATGTACTGTGCTAAATTCAGATAAAACATAATTTTTAACACTCAAAAAATTCATAATATGGCAATGTCCCGGTGTTTGTCAACTCCTCATCTTGCCATTCGCTTTGTAAACAAGGTGACTGGTGACTGGGTCCGAATGGGTCATGCAGCGCCGTGGACAGCCCCCACTCCCCCTTTCCATCGATGAATGACTATCGAGTGGCGTCGGGAGCTTGGGAGGTGATTGTCCGGAGAGTGGCGAGGCATTGGTGCTCTGGGTCCTAGCCACACCTTCGTAGTATTTCTTGTTAACGTTAAATAAAACTTTTTTTTTTAAATAATTAAAAAAAATAACCAAAAAAAATTGACACTCAAAAGATTCATAAGGAAAACGAAGATTGTAGGCGACAATATATATTTGAAAACAGACGAACAAATACAAAAAAATTGTTTCGACTTTTAGAGATTATCGTCACATCCGAAAAACTAGGATCCAGTAGAAAGAGACAGATCTCTGGGTTCAACACTCCCTCGTGATAAGCTCCCACAAATATTTTACTAACACAATACTAAATGAGCTACGTGCTGTCTTCAGTGTTTATTAATTAAAGATTGAGGCATGGTGTGTTGTGTGTGTGTGTGTGTGTGTGTGTGTGTGTGTGTGTGTGCGTGGTGCGTGTGTGTGTGTGTGTGTGTGTGCGTGCGCGCGCGTGTGTGTGTGTATGTGTGTGTGTGTGTCTGTATGTGTGCGTATGTTTGTGTGTGCGTGACTGAGTGAGTGTGTGTGTGTGTGTGTGTGCGTCTGTCTTGCTCTCTCTCTCTCTCTCTCTCTCTCTCTCTCTCTCTCTCTCTCTCTCTCTTCTCCTCCTCTTTCTCTCTCTCTCTGTCTCTCTCTGACTCTCTCTGTCTCTCTGTCTCTCTGACTCTCTGTCTCTCTCCCTCTGTCTCTCTCTTTCTCTGTCTCTGTCTCTCTCTCTATCTATCTATCTATTTATCTATCTATCTATCTATATCTATCTACCTGTCTATTTATCTATCTATCTATCAATCTATCTATCTATCTATCGATCGATCGATCGATCTATCGATCTATCTATGTGTGCGTGTGAGTGTGTATGTGC
>JAPXFY010000025.1:53049114-53071614 GCA_030674185.1 Monoplex corrugatus
AATTGGAGAATGAGAGTTGGGCGGGTTGGATGGTGTGTGTGTGTGTGTGTGTGTGTGTGTGTGTGTGTGTGTGTGTGTGTGTGTGTGTGTGTGTGTGTGTGTGTGTGTGTGTGTGTGTGTGTGTGTGCGTGCGGTGTGGTGCATACAGATGGATGTAATTATAGGACAGGTGTCCTCGGGGTTTTCATAAGATCGAAGAAACGGTTATGAAATATGAGACAGTCAGACAGACAGACAGAGATTTACATGGATACAGATATAGGTACACACAAACGCGCGCGCACACACAACACACACACACACACACACACACACACACACACACACACACACACACACACACACACACACACGAGTCTGAGTAGTAATTATGAGACGTGCTTGTGTATCGCGTTCAGGGGTTGCAACTCACATTTTTAGCGTTGGCTTGCCCATTGCAACGAGTTACCTCCCTTAAGATCAGTGCCGCGTGTTGGTTTGGAGACATCCGCAGCATGAGTTTCTGTTGCCCATTTGTCAGACTGTTTGGTTTGACTTTGTTAGTTTGACTTTGGCAACTTGTATTGTTGATTGATTGTTCAGGGTGGTGTGTGTGGTGTGGGTGTGGGTGGTGTGAGTGTGGGCAGTGTGGAGGTGTGGGTGTGTGTGGGTGTGGGTGTGGGTGTGGGGTGTGCTTGTGAGTGGGTGGTGGGTGGTGTGGGTATGGGTGGTGTGAGTGTGGGGGTGGTGGATATGTGAGTGGGGTGGGTGGAAGGTGTGGGTGTGTGATGTGGGTGGTGTGGGGTGTGGCTGATGGGGGTGTGATTGGTGTGAGTGTGTGTGGTGTGGGTGTGGGTGGTGGGGTGTTTGTGGTGTGGGTGTGGGTATGGGTGTGGGGTGTGTGCGTGGTGTGCGTTCAGGGGTGTGGGTGGTGGGAGTATGGGTGGTGTGGGTATGGGTGGTGTGGGGTTTGGTGTGGGTGAGGGGGTTGGGGTGTGGGTGAGGGGGTTGGGATGTGGGTGATGTGGTTGTTGGTGTAGGTGTATGGGTGGTGTGGGTGTGTGTTGGTATATGGGGGTGTGGATGGTGTGGTGTGGATGGTGTGGGTGTGCATGCTGTGGGTGTGCATGCTGTGGGTGTGCATGCTGTGGGTGTGGTGGGGGTGGAGGTGGTGGGGGTGGAGGTGGTGGGGTGGAGTGTGTGGTGGTGGGTGTGTGGGTGGTGGTGCATGGATGGTGTGTGGTGTCTGTGGTGTGGGTGGTTTGATGGTGTGGGGTGTGTGTGTGGGTGTAGAGGTGTGGATGTGTTGGGGTGTGGTGTGGGGTGCAGGGTGTGTGGGGTTGTGGTGTATGTGGTGGCGTGTGTGTGTATGTGTGTGTGGAGGTGTGGGTGTGGGGTGTGTGGGGGTGTGGGAGTGGGGGTGGGGGTGTGGGAGTGGGGGTGTGGGTGTGTGTGGGATGTGTGGGCATATCGAACCTGGGATGCGTCAAACCTGGGACGCGTCGAACCTGGGGACGTAACGAGATGTCCCCAGTTTTATAAGTGCCTGTGTGCGTCTGTCTGTCGGTGTCAGTCTGTATGTCGTTGTGTAATTGATAGTGCCAGTCTCATATAGATAAAAAAGCATTTCATCATCTAGAAAGAAAGAGAAATAGAGAGAGGATAAAATGAGGGATGTGTGCACTGAGGACAACACTGAAAACAGTGTATAATCCAAAATGAATATGCTCCCTGTTACAACGCCAATTAAAGTAAGCAATGTAATGTGAAACACAAACAGACCAATAACTCAGAAAATGACATAATTAACTGTGTTCCTCTCTGAGAAAGAGTTTGCAGTTTGGAATTTGTTCAAGATGGATTCATTATACTCAGACAATTCCATATGCGCTCCATTCAAATCCACCAGCATCTATTCGCAGACTCCCTGAGCCTGTGCAGAACCCTAAAGCATTTTAAATGCTGGTAAGGTCTATGAATGGGAGGGAGAAGGGGCCTGTGAAACATTAAGCTGACACACCTAGAATGATAGAATCACTAACATGGGCTGCAAACAATCTATTTGTTAAGGCTACAGGCTGGGATTCGACTTGAGACATTAAATATTAAGTCTATATAGCCTTATTTAAAAATGAAGAAAAAACGCGCACACACACACATGGAGAGAGAGAGAAAGAGAGAGAAAAAGAGAGAAGAGGGGACAGACAGACAGACACAGACAGACAGACAGACAGACAGACAGACAGACGGAGAGACAGTAATAGCTCCATGGTTAGAATAGAAATACAAACAATAACAGAAACACAAAAAAACATGTCAGCAATGATAACAATAGAAGAAGAAGAAACAGGCCAATTTCTTCATCTCGTTGGTGTCGTCAAATCACACTTTACTGCACAGTGTCACCAATGAACCTGTACAGAGTCCTCTTCATCAGTTTGATATCGCGGACTGGTAGGGGGAGAAAGCAAACTATTCACCCATCTGGGAGTCAAGCGCAAGTCTTGGCCAGGACCGAACAGTTCAATTAACACGCCTGGAGATGTCAAAAGCGCGACACCGACTTGAGTAAACAAAGCGTAACTCTTCCACGCCTGTCAACCAGCTGACAGTGGACATCAAAGGATCTTAATCTACCGCCAGTACTTCTCTTTGTGGCCTTGTCCACTTCAGATGACGGTGCATTGGCTACAACAATTTTATAACACCCACAGCTCTTCTCCCCCATTCTTACCTAGTGTTAATCTTAGTCTTGTCTGGTTACTGAAGTCTTTGTCCTGTCATATTTCCTTGTTTCTTTCTCTTTCTTTTTGATCTTTCTTTAACCCTTGTCTGTGCATGTTTTTCTTCTTCTGTATTTCATGACTTTCAAAAAAGAAATTAAAAGTCCATAGCCGTCAGGCAAGTTTTATTTGTGCTCACTTTTTTATTGCTCCTTTTTCTATGCTACATTAATAGTACAGAGCTCGAAAAATAATGAAAATCAATAAAACATAAGATTGCTGATCCAAACTACAAATTTTCTTATTATTTGTCATACTCTCCTCGCTGTATTTCGTATTTAGTTCAAAATTGTACATGTATGGTTTACAGCCAAACCCATCCGTTAAACCTTTTGAATCCCTCACCCTAGCCATTAGTATCCTGCATCATCATTAATGGAAGCAAACACTGAACCCTTTGACTCCTTCACCCTGTCCACCAGCTTCCTGCAGGAAGATCACTCTTAGACGTAGCGTGAGTGAATCCTATCCTTTAGCTGCCACCTTTGTGTTTGTGCCTGGCAGGATAGACCCCATCAAGAGAAGAGTCTTCTACATTTCTTTGGATACTGTCACACACATACACACACAGACACACACACAGACACACACACAGACACACACACACACACAGAAGCACATACTTACACACACACACATACTCACACGCACACTCGCACATACACGCACATATACACAGTTACACACACACATAGTGAGAGAGAGAGAGAGAAAAGAGAGAGAAACACGCACACACACACTCGCACACGCACGCACACACACTTAGACACTTACCGACACACAAACACACACACACACACACACTCCGTCACCCCCCCCCCCCCCACCCACCCCGTACACACACACATTATGTTGGCGTGTCATTGTACAGTCTCGTTTGGCAAGTTGTTTCAATGAACATACGTACTTTTCTTTTTCTTCTTCTTCTTCCTCTTCTTCTTCGTCATCTTCTCCTCCTGCTCTTCCTTCTTTTCCTCATCCTTCTTTTTCGTCTTCCTCTTAATCTATATCTTCATCTCCTTGTTCTCCGTCATCTCATCTTCCAACCTCCCCTCCACCCCCCCCCCCACTCCCCCTTCCCTTCTTTTTATTCTGCCAAACACCATAATGAATGGATTACTAAGATGGGGAGCGAACCAACAATTTTATACCGTGTGCTAGGATTGAACGACATGCTATCATCATCATCATCATCAGTCCCATAGTCTGGTTGACCGTTGGGGCACCACTGAAGATTTTGCAACCAACTTCCTCCATTCCTCACGGTCCTCAGCTTTCCGCAGAATGATATTCCTTTCAAGGCCAGTCCACTCCGATATTGTCTTCCCATCTTTTTCTCTGTCTGCCTCTTTGTCTCCCTCCCCGAACTGTTCCCTGAAAGACGGTCTTGGCCAGTCCAGATGACCATGTGACGTGCCCGTACCACCTCAGTTTGCGTCTTTTCACCGAGGTCAGATCTTCATACGGCCCGATGGCGTTTTCGATTCGGGTTTTCACTTCCTTATTGGTTATATGATCTTTGTACGAGATACCAAGGAGTTTGCGGAAGCATCTCATCTCCATTGCCTGTATCCTCCTTTCAATGTCTGCTGTTATGATCCATGTTTCGCATGCATACAAAAATATTGACATGACCAGGGAACGCATCAGTCTGATCTTGGAGCCGATAGCGATATCCTTGTCGTTCCAGATGACTTTTAGCTTGGTCATTGCAGCTGTGGTCTGGACAATCCTGGAAAGTACTTCGGGCTTTGATCCTTCATCTGATACTATAGCTCCCAGATATTTAAATCTATGGACGGTCTCAAGTTTTTTGTTGTCTATGGTAATGTCAGTGCTGATGCCATTGGTATTATTTGTCATCAACTGGGTTTTCTCTGCACTGATCTGCATGCCATATGCTGTGGAGGCCTCATCAAGATGTTTCATCAAGCTGACTAGCTCTTGCTCTTGCCCAGCTAGTCCGTCAATGTCGTCAGCAATACGCAAGTTTGTGATTATTCTACCTCCGATGCTGACTGTTCGGAGGTAGAATAATCTTTGCTTAATAGCCAGGAAGCCTGCTTTTAATCTGTGGCTGCCCTATGTGTCAAAGTCAAATCCCAGTCTTATCAATATGATACTATGTTCGACGAAATACAGAGAGAAAGAGAGAGAGAGAGAGGGAGGGAGGGAGGGAGAAGCACAAACAGGAACAGAAACAGAGACGGAGAGACAGTGAGAGAAGACAGTGATAGAGACAGAAAAGAGACTGGGACAGAGAGACAGACAGAAAGAGAGAGAGAGGGACACAGAGAGAGATAGACAGAGACACAGAGGCAGACAGAGACACAGAGAGACGGACAGAGACAGAGAGAGAAAGAGAGAGAAGAGAGACACAGAGAGAGACAGAAAGACAAAGACAAAGAGAGAGAAGAGACACAGAGAAAGAGAGACAGAGAGCGAGACAGCGAGAGAGAGGGAGAGAAAGAGACTGAGACAGTGAGACAGAAAAACAGACGGACAGAGACAGATAAAGACAGAGACAGAGACAGACAGTGAGATGATAGACAGAGAGACAGACAGAGAGGCAGACAGAGACAGAGAAACAGAAAGAGGGAGACAGACGGGGGAGAGAGAGAGAGAGAGGTAGCACAGACATGAATTAATAGAGAGACACATTCAAACTAGGCCATTCTTGTCGAAGATTAGCCCTAAATTATACATGCGTGTATCGGTGTTAGTAGCCGCGTGCAGGTATCCTATCCACTGCGATAATCTATCCCTTGTTACCGGCAATTCATTAGCTCTTTGTCATTAAGTCAGTGGAACATCGCTTACTCTTCCTTCCAGTGTGGATGCATAGAATTTAAGCCTGTTAGTTAACCTTGGGCGGAAATCAATATAGTGATTTTCTTCATCCAATTTGGGATACACTTATCACACACATGCACACACACACATACACATGCACACACACATACATACAAAAGAAAACACACACACACACACACACACGCGCGCGCGCTGAAACAAGCACACATGCAGAAACACAGAGACACATAAACACAATCATACACACAAAATCGCATACACACATACTTACGCACACACGCACACACACACACGAATGAATGTACACACACAAACACACACACACACGCACGTACAATCATACACACCTCACACAACCGCGCAACACACACACACACACACACACACGCTCAATTACACACACACAAAACCGCACAATCACTCACACGCACAATCACACACTCACACTACACATCACACGAATGAATGTACACACACACACGTGCAATCATACACACACACACACACACAAATCACACAAAACCGCACACTCACACGCACAATTAGACACACACACACACACACACACACACACACGAATGAATGTACACACACACACAAACAAACACACACACACACTCACACACACACACACGTACAATCATACATACAAGGATACATACACCCACACACACACACTCGCACACACATATACACAAACACACACACGCAAAAACAAAGCACAAAATCAATGACAATATACTAATAAGCTTACGCTGAAAATATATTCAAATGTATTCGGTCTGACCTGGCTATTTCAATCCTACCCTAATCGTCAATATATTTCAAGCAGAAGATACGTGCAACTCTAAATAGGTCAACAGGGTCACACTGCAGTCATTCCCTAATGTACAATATGTACAAAACACGTACAAATAATGAAAATATAATAATAATAACAATAATAGTAATTACAATAAAAACAATGATAATCATAATAACAATAATACCAACAATTATCATCATAATAATAATAAGAACAACAAAATAATAATAATAATAATGATAATACTGATGGCCCTTCCCTGTTGTTAGACCTGCACACAGCACGTACTACAAATCATTCTCTCCCTCCCTCTCTCTCTCTCCTTCTTGTCTTCCTGTTCTCTCCATATTTCAATTTATCGTCGTCCACTTATATTGACAAAGATTCTCTATCAGCATATACTTGTATTATTGTAGAACTTCCACAAACGAGGGCTGATAGTAAGAAAAAAATAGGAAGAAAAAGAAAGAAAAAAAAAAAAAAACAGATTCATGTGCTCATGTCACTCTTTAAAATGAACACGAGTTCTTGTTCTTTTTCTCAAAGACCTCTTCTTCCAGGGAACTCTGGAGGTTTATAGTTTGTGCGTTATCTTATAACAGGGAATAACCGCAATATGATTCTGACCGATTCTGAGTTGCCCGCGACTTCTACTCGGAAATGTGTGTAAAGTTAGGATAGGATTAAAAATAGCCCGTGTCAGACCGAACATGTTTTCAACGTAAACTTATTCGTATACGGTCATTAATTTTGTGGTTTGTTTTTGCTCGCGTTCATGCGTGTGTGTATGTGTGTGCCTGTGTATGTGTGTGCCTGTGTATGTGAGTCAGTGTTTGTGTGTGAGAGAGAGAGAGCGAGTGTGTGTGTGTGTGTATGTCTGTGTGTGTGTGTGTGTGTGTGTGTGTGTGTGTGTGTGTGTGTGTGTGTGTGTGTGTGTGTGTGTGTGTGTGTGTGTGTTGTAGGAGGGGATAACTTAACTGTTACAAAGAAAGTTTTCCCGAGTCGTCATAGTCTTCCATTCACTTGGAGTCATAGTCCTCCATTTCCCTGGAGTCGCCATAGTCTTCCATTTCCCTGGAGTCGCCATAGTCTTCCATTTCCCTGGAGTCGTCATAGTCTTCCATTTCCCTGGAGTCGCCATAGTCTTCCATTTCCCTGGAGTCGTCATAGTCTGCCATTTCCCTGGAGTCGTCATAGTCTGCCATTTCCCTGGAGTCGTCATAGTCTGACCATTTCCCTGGAGTCGTCATAGTCTCCATTTCCCTGGAGTCGTCATAGTCTTCCATTTCCCTGGAGTCGTCATAGTCTTCCATTTCCCTCGAGTCGTCATAGTCTTGTCCCTTTCCCTGGAGTCGTCATAGTCTTCCATTTCCCTGGAGTCGTCATAGTCTGCCATTTCCCTGGAGTCGTCATAGTCTGCCATTTCCCTGGAGTCGTCATAGTCTGCCATTTCCCTGGAGTCGTCATAGTCTTCCATTTCCCTGGAGTCGTCATAGTCTTGCCATTTCCTCGAGGATCGCAGTCGCCATTCCCCTGGATCGTCGTACTCGCCATTCCCCTGGAGTCGTCGTAGTCGCCATTTCCCTGGAGTCGTCAAGTCGCCATTTCCCTGGAGCAGCCATTTTCCCGGAGTCGCCGTAGTTGCCATCTTCCTGGAGTCGCCATTTTCCTGAAGTCGTAGTCGCCATTTTCCTGGAGTCGTCATACTCGCCATTTTCCTGGAGTCTTCATTTTCCTGGAGTCACTGCAGCCATTTTCCTGGAGCCGCCATTTTCCTGGCGTCGTCGTAGTTGCCATTTTCCTGGCGTCGTCGTAGTTGCCATTGTCCTGGCGTCGTCGTAGTTGTCATTTCCTGGGTCGTCGTAGTTGTCATTTCCTTGGGTCGTCGTAGTTGTCATTTCCTTGGGTCGTCGTAGTTGTCATTTTCCTGGCGTCGTCGTAGTTGTCCATTTCCTGGGTCGTCGTAGTTGCCATTTTCCTGGCGTCGTCGTAGTTGTCATTTCCTTGGGTCGTCGTAGTTGTCATTTCCTTGGGTCGTCGTAGTTGTCATTTCCTTGGTCGTCGTAGTTGTCATTTTCCCTTGGCGTCGTCGTAGTTGTCATTTCCTTGGTCGTCGTAGTTGTCATTTCCTTGCGTCGTCGTAGTTGTCATTTCCTGGTAGTCGTCAGTTGTCATTTCCTTGCGTCGTCGTAGTTGTCATTTCCTTGGGTCATCGTAGTTGTCATTTTCCTTGGGTCTCGTAGTTGTCATTTCCTTGGGTCATCGTAGTTGTCATTTCCTTGGGTCATCGTAGTTGTTTTCTTGGGTCGTCGTAGTTGTCATTTCCTTGGGTCGTCGTAGTTGTCATTTCCTTGGGTCGTCGTAGTTGTCATTTCCTTGGGTCGTCGTAGTTGTCATTTTCCTTGGGTCATCGTAGTTGTCATTTCCTTGGGTCATCGTAGTTGTCATTTCCTTGGGTCGTCGTAGTTGTCATTTCCTTGGGTCATCGTAGTTGTCATTTCCTTGGGTCGTCGTAGTTGTCATTTCCTTGGGTCGTCGTAGTTGTCATTTCCTTGGGTCATCGTAGTTGTCATTTCCTTGGGTCATCGTAGTTGTCATTTCCTTGGGTCATCGTAGTTGTCATTTCCTTGGGTCATCGTAGTTGTCATTTCCTTGGGTCATCGTAGTTGCCATTTTCCTGGCGTCGTCGTAGTTGACATTTTCCTGGCGTCGTCGTAGTTGACATTTTCCTGGCGTCGTCTAGTCGCCATTTTCCTGGAGTCACCATTTTCCTCAATCCACCATTTTCCTGGAGTCTCCATTTTCCTGGAGTCTCCATTTTCCTCAATCCACCGTTTTCCTGGAGTCGTCGTAGTCGCCGTTAACCCGAGTCAGTCACCTTAACCTGGAGTCGTGGTAGTCGCCATTTTCCTGGAGTCGTCATAGTCGCCGTTTACCTAGAGTCGTAGTCGTCGTTCACTCACAGTCGCCGTAGCCGCCATTTCCCCAGAGTCGCCATTTCCCTGCAGTACATATACAAATAGTTTGTGGGCTGCACCTTTCATTAGCACTTTAATAATTCAGGGGCCCTTTACGTGCACAGCTAATTTCAAACCCAACCATTAAGACTAATTATCAGTTTTCGAGGTGTGAATGCTTAATGATTTTACGTTTGCATAAGCGTTATAATATATAAGCCACAATGGCCGACATAGTTTACAGGATCTTTAACGTTATATTTAAGGATGAACATATTTGCTTTACATGTGTCTGCCTGTTGTCTCATCTTTTATAAAGCACTTGTGGTTCATCTGTTTTGATCATAACGTTTGAGTTGATATGCCCTTCCCTCGTTTGTTCATTCTTCCTTTCTTTTCTTTGATCCTAAAGAAAGGGAAAGTTAACGTCTCTACCCTCAGGACCTGGCCAGCTCATGGGTTTGTGTGCAGGCTTAAGACTTGTGCCGTGATCATTTTGGATCTTCATCACATGGCACCTGTGCCGTGTGTATCATTCCGAGCACGAAGACATCTTGAGAACTTGGAATTAGAATTTGAATCTATGACTATAGAATATATGTACTTTTTTACCCTACTGTTGGGATTTTCAATCTTTTACTGTTATTTTTTCTTTAGAGCCCAGCCGACTGCGTAGGGCCATATCAGGGCTATAACCCATTTCAAAACATACTTCAACAAGGGGGGAAAGTACACATAATGCATTCGCGCACACAATCTAAGGATTATGCCCCTGGAATCGACCATTCCAATTTATCGCACAGGGGATATGGAAAACATACCTTAACACACATTTAACATTACCGATGGCACTTAAACATAAAAACGGCCCTACATTACCTAAATTGCTTTTGCGTATCGCATTTCCCTACAGTCAAAAACCCCCTTTATATATGTACACAATTATCAGTCCTTACAGAAAGTACGTAAGACTAACATACAGGTGAATGGACCAAAGGCAGAAATTAAAGAAACGAAAAAGGAACAAGAGCGACAAAAAGATGAAAATTTCCAGCACAATTTCCAGAAGGTGGGGATTTAATATACTGAAAGAGCCCCTGGTATCTCCACAGGGCCGTTGTTAAGGGCTGACGTGTACTTCCTTTACATATGTAACAGGGAAACGCCAAACCAACTAGCACATAGAAATCATTGTTTTATTACAATGTTCCCTTTGTCACCGTGTTACGGTTCATCTCCGTTCATCACTGACAGTTAATCCGTTTCACCCCTCCCTCGGTTGTGGTGCCTTCTTGTCTATTTGTGCTTCTTTTTTTTTTTAATATAAATGGTATAGGAGTAGAGAAGATAGGACCATCTGTAAACATCCAATGGGACCCAATGATACTATCCTTTAATACGCGTTTTTAATTTAAGGGGCATATTCGATCATACAAATGATTTGGTACTAGCAGGTCTGCCATTAAACCGAACACTACACTCGTTACCATTTACACCTGCAATATCATTTCACACAATACATACAATATTTACATTTTAACACAACTCCTACGGTATTTGCCTTTTCAACACCTCCTGGTATGTCACGTTTTACAAACTTATCTGGGCAAGCCTACAGCTTCAGTGTAATCTGAACCACTCAACCGTCACAAAATTCAGGTGTCTCGAAGACAACATGCAACTGACATGACGTGACGGCGTCCTTTATGTGACGTCGTCCCGATGTCATGTCGTCCTCGACGACGAACCAAACGTGGTCCCTGGTGATGTGATCCTTGATGACGTGGATCTCATTGTGGTCCTTGGTGTGGTTCTAGTTATCTGAAGATGTTCTCCCTTCAAAAGTGTTCCACCATGTCTTTTGCTCCGAAACGTAGTTCTTGTAGTTCTAGAAGGCCGAAATGTCCCGACACTTGTAGACTAAGATCCATACTCTTGTCCTTGCCTCGATAACGAAACATCGACGTCCTCGATGGTCGTTCAGATTGGTTCAGCTCAGGACTACAATAATCTTGGGGTTTTCTTTTTTTCTTTTTTTTTTTTCTTTTTTTTTTTGGAGGGGGGGGGGTGTTAGTTGTAGCATCGTGTCCAAGTCTGCATACAGAGTCAGGCAACACTGCTGGTAGACACCGAGATGGGGCAGTGGGTTTTAGTCTGGACAGGATGATGAACATGGGATGGGACTGTACAGATCAGTGGGGCTGGATGTGAAAAGGAAGGGGGCGGGGGGAGCGGCAAGTTAGGCGCAGACAGGATCAAGTGAGGGCGAGATGGGTCAGGACAGAGGATGGACTGGGGAGTGGCGATCCAGCTTCAGATATTCCGCAAGTCCCAGTCTTTTTCCCCAAATGTTTTGCGTCCTGTACTGCTTCAGTCTTTGGAGACAGGGAGATGCTTGGTCTGCCGATCTTTTTGTTTGCTGTGGCGTTTTCGTCGTCTTTCTGGTGACTTGTCTTTTGGGAGGGGTCGGGAGGATTTAAGGGAGGGGCTGAGTGGGCTGGAAGGACAAGACTTCAGTAAAGAAACAGATGAATAGAAGGGATGAATGGAAAGAAAAGAAAACTCATTTTACTGTTCTGAATACTGGAGCGACTTACTAATCTAACAAAAACGCATGAAAATGACTAGGAAAAAAACTCCGCATTACAACTATCAGGAAAACAGGGTCACCATCATGTCACCACCATGAAAAGAAAGATGGACTGGGCACATTATTCCAAGAGAGCAGGCTACCATCCGGATTTGGTTCTTATACTGTTTCATATTGCTTACAGCCCAGCCGACTACTAGAGTATCACCCAAATTGCCTTTCTCTGAACACCAGTAGGAAAGAACACCTGGTGACCAACAACAGACCCTACCTTAAGGCCCTTAAACACGCACTGTGTAGCTGGTCCACAACAGATATGAAGAAACTCTGCCGCTGCCTCATATGCCAACAGGATAATAGTAAGGATGGTCCATCTGACGAATCGACGAAAGAAAAAGCAAAATAGCACGAGAAAACGAAACGAAGACCATTAGAAGCACCGACCATCCACCTCAGAGAATGTAATACTTTCAAAACAAAGCAGTTACAGCTCATAGTTTAAAAAGCCCAGCCGACTGCGTTGAGACATACCAGGGCAAGGAATAGAATCAAAAGAGAAATAGCAGATGAACAGCGTCGATTTGCGGAAGGGAAAGGAACTATTAATGCCATATGCACCCTAAGAACTATCAGAGAGGTCAATCGAGGTGAACAAGGATTTATATTTATGCTTTGTTGATTATACCAAAGCTTTCGATCGGGTAAGACATGAAAAAGATCTACGAAAAATCAGATATGTATTGGGAACAAACAGCTGCAATGAGAATAAAAATAGATATAAGCTCTTTCCAAAACACAAAAAGAGTCAGACAGGGTTGTGTTTTGTCACCAGGTCTGTTTTCACTTTACAGCAAAAACATGAGAAACCTAGAGGAAGACCCTCGATTAAAGGTTGGAGGAAAAAATATAAACATTCGATACGCAGATGACACCGTGCAAATTGCAGAAAGTGAAAGGGACCTACAAAACCTTGTGAATATACTAGAAATAGAAACCAAAGGTAAAGGGTTGGAACTAAACAGCAGGAAGACTGAAGTCATGGTGATCAGTAAAAAAAACATGAAATACCCTCATGCAAAAAAACAGCAAACGGCACAACCTTGAGACAGGTTAAGTTTAAATACCTGGGAACGATCATTTCACATGAAAGATGCACATCAGAAATAGCCAGCAGAATCGGCAAAGCCAAAACAACATTCAAGACGGAACGCATTCTTACCAACAAATGCCTATCAATCATCAGGAAGAGGGTTCTGGACCAATACTGCTGTACGGTTGCGAGGTGTGGACAGTCAACAAGCAAAGCCAGAACAAGATTGAGGCAGCCGAGATGTGGTTTCTAAAAAGGATGTTGAGAGTTCCATGGACAGCAAAGAAAACAAACGAGACAGTCTTGATGGAGACTGACACAAGTAGATCGTTCATAAGATTAGGAAAATGCAGGCAACATTCATAGGCCATTTCATGAGGAAAGGGGAATTGGAACACCTGGTTACAACGGGAAAGCTGGAGGGAAGTAGAGCACCGGGTAGACCCAGGGAGAAGATACTGGACGGACTTGCAGTGGTTGAAGACAGGGAGGGTGGAAGAGATGCTTGAGGCAACAAGAGATAGATGGAAGTCCATAATCGCCAACGACATGCGGCAAGGCACCTGATGATGATGATCTAAAGATTTACCCCTGTCGCAGACCACTCCGTCTTATCGCACAGGGGTTTTCAAAAAACACCTGAACACAAATTTATGCATAACTAAGGACACCAAAACATACGCCAACCACCAATCCCAAGAAAAAGCACGCCAAGACCCCACCGAACACCCAAGTGAATGGACCAGCAAGCCAGAAAACAAGAAGAAATGGAAGCAAAGGAACGAGGCAGAAACGGACAGAAAACAAATGTAGAACTGAACTTCCAGAAGAATCTTAGCCAAAATGTCCAAGTTCTCTGAACTGAAATGTAGATATTTTTTATGGAATGGCATGATAACCACAATATCATTTGGGTTCCATATTATTGTTTCTATATAAAACTGTCCTTGTTTAATTTTATCTATTTAAAAATATTACGTAAGCGGTAAGGCATAAAATAAAAGGTTTGCGTTGTTCCGTTTTTTCTTTTCTTATTTCATAGGGTTTTCCTTATTTTACGTTATGTTTTGAATTATTTTGTTTGAGGCTTTTTGCTTTCATTATTTTTTTAGTTACTTTTTTGTTTCGTTTTCATTTAGTTTCAGTTAGAGTTTGGATTTGGATTTCAATTTGATGTTTCTTCCTACGCGTGATTTCTATACCGGGCATTTTTTTTTTAAAGTGTGGTTCAGTTTTACTTTTCAATTGGTTTGGGTATTTGTTTTAAGGCATTTGTTGAATGTTCGCATTAGTTTAAGGTTTTTTATGTTTTCAGATTACGTTTGGTTTTATTGATTACAGGTTTTATTGTCGCTTCAGTTTTGTGTAGTTTTAAAATTTCGCTTCAATGTTTTCTTATTGTTTAAAATCTTTAGATTTCGTTTTATGTTTATAATGTGCAGATTTCGTTCTATTGTTAAGAATCTTTAGACTGTTTTTTGTTAATGTTTAGATTCGGTTTTAATGTTTAGCTCAGTTTAAGGATAGTTTATACTGGAGTTTAGTTTCAGTTTGGGTTAGGTTCGGCTTAAGTTTTGTTTCGGTTTAAGTTTAGCTTTTGAGTTTTGAGTTTAGCTTTGAATTTCAAGTTTAGCTTTGAGTTTCAAGTTTAGGTTCGAGTTTCAAGTTTAGGTTCGAGTTTCAAGTTCAGGTTCGGGTTTCAAGTTCAGGTTCGGGTTTCAAGTTCAGGTTCGGGTTTCAAGTTCAGTTTGAGTTTCAAGTTCAGTTTGAATTTCAAGTTCAGTTTGAGTTCTGTTTGTGTTCAAGATTATTACAAGTTTAGGTTTGGCTTTTAAGTTCATACCCTTAAGTTCATTTTTAGCTTCAATTTTATCTGTTTTGAATTTAGTTCTGGTTTAAGTTTAGTTTTGGTTTAAGTTTACCTCTGGTTTACGTTTGACTCTAGTTCAAGTTTAATTCTGGCTTAAGTTCAGTTTAGTTCTGGCTTAAGTTCAGTTTAGTTCTGGCTTAAGTTCAGTTTAGTTCTGGTTTAAGTTCAGTTTAGTTCTGGCTTAAATTCAGTTTAGTTCTGGTTTAAGCTCAGTTTCATCATTATCATCATGTCGAGCTTGCTCGGCTATCCGTGACACGTTTCTTCCATCCTTCTGTCAGACATTGCAGTAGGTAGTTCATCATACTGACAGCTCGTATCATCCATCAGTTGGTCGATGGAGGTCGTTGTTGGACGTCTGGTCTTTGCCATGGCTGGGTCTCCATATAGGAACACCTCCCCCCCCCCCCCCCCCACCAGTTCTTTGCTCCGCCAGCAGTGTCCTGCTAAGCGCAGTCTTTGTTGACGTATTGATTTACTGATTGGCTTATCGTTCAGTTCTGGCTTAAGTTCAGTTTAGTTCTGGCTTAAGTTTCAGTTCTGTAAGTTTCAGTTCTGGCTTAAGTTTTAGTTCTAGTGTAGGACTGTTGATTTATCGATCAGTTTAATGTCTTATAACAGTACCGTTACACAAATACATGTGACATCAGTACTAAGAGTTTATTCATGGAACCCAACTGATCCTGTTGCTGGTGTCAGTCTTGACATGAATTTACTGAAATTGTTTTTTTGAGTTCGTGACGAAGGCTGGTCAGAATCTGAGACCGATTTTTTCTACTCTCGACAGGTAATTTGGCCAAAAACTGGGCATGTCTTGTTTCGTTTACGCGCCTATATCATTTCTAACGGCCATTTCACCGTTGGCAGTCGGATAAACAATTAGTACTGAATATTACACGAGAGTGACTCAGTCAGGCCACCTGACCTGGATGTCTGTCAACCAGCAAGCCCTTCGAACTTGCACTAGATCCTCCAGAGCCATGTGAAAGACCACAGCAGCGCCAGATGGAGTAGCAGAACACTACATCCACACTAAGACTACACTACTTTTCCCTCTAGCTGCAGAACGCCAGTTTAATTTCCCCATGCCACAGTTACCAGTACAGGTGTAGGTAAAAAAAAAGTAGACCAAGCAACTACAGAAAATGCATCTGGCTCAAGAAGCTTATCGACCCTCCTTTGGCCTGGACAACGGCAGATAACCACTGAAGAAAAAGCAAGACTTTATCGAACAAATACAGGTGAATGGACCATTAAGGCAGAAAATGACAAGTAGAAATGACAAAGCAAAGCAGCAAGGCAGAAACAGTGACAGAAAAGAGGAAATTTCTAGCACAAAATTTCCAGGTGGGGACACTATTTATACTGAAAGAGGCCCTGGCAACCCAACGGGGGAAAAATGCATGTAATACATGTACCCAGTTATCAATCCTAAGAAAAAGTACCCAAGATTTTATCAAATACGCACAGGTGAATGGACCATTAAGGCAAAAATGATAGGTAGAAATGACAAAGCAAAGAAACAAGGCAGAAAAAAGTGACAGAAAAGGGCGTTTCTAGCACAGAATTTCCAGAAGGTGGGGATACTTTATATACTGATAGAGCCCCGGCATCCCTACAGGGGGGGGGGGGGGGGGGGGGCTTCAGACGAGGCAACACCAAATGGAAAAAAATAATGCCCACAACGACGTAAGCTGGTGACCGTGCACGTAGAGAACACATTTCAACATACAACAGCTGCTATCCAACAGAAGCAAGATCAAAAGAAGCAAAACCAAAGCAGCGTTTGTAACCACAGTTGGTAGAGGGCGCCTGCAGGCCAGGTTCCTCAGACGCCATCCTTCGTTTTGAACTGATCTGATGAGTAACATAGTAAAATAGCGACTGGCAGGACAGAATAATGGAGAGGCAAGGAGAGGGAGGGGGTAAAGGGAGGGGAGGGGAGAGAAAAGGAGGGATATAGAAGTGCGACGTCAGGGAAGGAGTAGCGAGATGGAGGGAAAAAGAAAAGGGAGGTAAGTTGAAAATACCGGGCTACTGGCGATTTCACCTGCAAAAATGAAGTCAATTATTGAACAAAACCACACTGCAGGCACGCACACGCATGCATACAGACAAGCATATAAACCACGCATGCATTCCATTATGAACACAAATTTCTAGGAATCAATGGACAAAAGTGTACAAATCGGTCAACATGTAAGAATCACTTTGCAATGATAATGATTAAATTTAATCTCACTTTTATTGGAATGCTTTGTGATTCTGTACAAAAGGTCGTTTTAAATATCTTTTGCAACTATTAGTCCTGGAAACCAAAATTTGTTTAAAATTCAAATGTCGGAGAGGAGACAGCATAGTGACAGTGATACCAATCTCTCAGCGTTACTTTCCCTGACCCCAGAGGGAACGATTTCCCATTTACAGCTGGGTGTTTCTAAAGTAGCCTAATTAAACATGGACTTTTCAACGCGGTGTTAATATTTGAGGTGTGTGCATACTGATCTCTGTACTGGACCGATACGGTTCTTGTGATCGGCCGAGCTACATGCAATATGAACTTAACTGGTCAAACTGTTCTCATCAATGGCACTTACTCTCAACTTGCATACCTGACCTGTGGTGTTCCACAAGGATCTGTCCTTGGCCCTGTTCTTTTCACTCTTTACACCTCCCCCCTGTCCACCATCATCAACTCCCACTCTATAAAACACCACTTCTATGCTGATGACATCCAACTTCAAGACAGTGACTCACCTGATAATATACAGCGCCTGTTGACTCGCACCACTGAGTGTTACTCGGACATTAAGAACTGGATGACGTTCAACAAACCAGCTTAATGACGACAAGACAGAAGCTATCCTCATTGGCACCCGTCAGAAACTTTCTCAGCTGCCTCCTCTTTCTCTCCCATTATGTAACACATCAATCCCAATTTCTGATTCAGCTAAAAACCTTGGTGTCTGCATTGACTCTACCCTCTCCATGAACAACTTTGTTTCTCAAACTGCCAGATCCTGCTACTATCATCTCCATCGTATAAGGCTGATCAGGAAGTATCTCTATCGAAACTGCAAAACTCGTTCTCTCCTTCATAATGTCTCGCATTGACTATTGCAATTCATTCCTGTCTGGTCTTCCTGCCTCCACCTTTCACATCCTACAGTGCATTCAAAACAATGCTGTACGCCTTGTACTCAAAAAGAAAAAAGCTGACCACATATCTCCTCTCCTGGCACAACTTCACTGGCTCCCTGTATCAAAGCGCATACAGTACAAACTAGACACCATGTGCTACAAAAGCCTCAATAACGCAGCCCCCGATCACCTGTCAAGCCTACTTGAGATCTATGTTCCCTCACGTACCCTCCGCTCTGCCTCCGATCCTGACTTTTCGCTTTCCACGCACTAAGCTCAATACCTATGGTCCACGAGCCTTCTGTTTCTGGTCCACTCTCCTGGAACAAACTTCCTCTCTCAGTCCGTCAGCAACCTACTTTTGTCTCCTTCAAGTCCGCTCTCAAAACTCACCTTTTCTCCTCCGCATAAAATCCTAACCTCACTCAACCCCCCCCCCCCCCCCCCTGCAGCCTGTCTCCGCTCGGAGGGGAATCACATGGTTATAATATATAATTGTATATGCTATGCTCTCTATAATTTTCCATTGCTTTTATTCTTTTATTGCTTTTATTCTTTCTCCCCATTTATAGCCATGCGTGTGTGTGTGTGTGTGTGTGTGTGTGTGTGTGTGTGTGCGTGCGTGCGTGCGTGCGTGCGTGCGTGCGTGCGTGCGTGCGTGCGTGCGTGCGTGCGTGCGTGCGTGCGCGTCTGCTTCAGCGCTTAGATTTGATTTTATCAAGATTTTGCGCTATATAAATATTGTAATTATTATTATTATTATTATTATAACTGAATTCCGGCGACGTCCAAAGTTCCCCTCGCCCATTTCCATTTCAAACCCTGCCAACGCATAAACTTTTACACAAGATTAAAATATTTATCTGGCCGATATGGATAGATCACCTATGGAATTGTCCCGAGTGCGATTAATCCTTAAAAACCCTGTTATTTACATATGGCATACTACACATTTACTCTCCTCCGTGCATACACAAGTACACACATATGCATATATATGTAGCCAGAAAGTGAGAAAGAGGGCGGAGGGATGTTTAGTTCAGTTCATATTGCTTACAGTCCAGCCGACTACGAGAGCCATATCTGATATCAGGGCGAATACGTCAACAACCGCCCGTCAAAAGATAAGTAAAAAAAAAACATGCTCACCTTGCAAGTCTAAATTGCAACTGATTAATCCTTATAAACCCCATTCTTCACATTTGGCGTACTACACATTACCTCCATGCATACACAAATACACATGCATGCATAACCATAAAGAGGGTGGGAAAGGTGGAGGGAGGGAACACAAGAGTGGAGACGGACAATAATTGTACATTTACCAAGACTGCAGCAAGGCAAGAAGGCCAACTGGTCTTCAAGGGGTGGGACCTGGGAAATCAACCTATCTCTCCAATGTTTTATACCAAGGCAGCTTCATGATTTTCAACTGACGTGGGATCTTCAGCATGCGCAGCCAGAAGTTTGATTTTCCAGTCAAACTGAAGAGAAAAGTCGAGGAACAGACCATGACAGCAGGTATAGCAGTAATACAAAACTTACCTCCATTGAATGTGACCACAGCTCTGGTGGTGCCCGTCTGTAGAAGCAGGACTGGTACTTGATGCCAGCAGACGTCCTCCTGGAAACAGCTAATTCAGAAAATAGGACCTGATCCCGACTTTGGAATCTCCATTGTCTTCGTGCTGCTTTCATTTCTTTGAGTGGTCATCGTCACGATTTCTTGGCTGGAAAAAGAATTTGGATTTTTAACCTGCTCTGGACAGTACATACATATTTTCATGAAAATTATTGTTATTGTTCAAAAGCTCAGCCGACTGCGAAGAGCCATATCAGGCGTACAACCGCTTCAAAACATACAAAACAGCGACGGGAAAAACGAAAAGTACACACATCAATGCATTCGCGCACATAATCCAAGGACATGCTCCGGCGTTGAACACTCCGCCCAATTTATCGCACAGGGGAGATTTAAAACACACCTGAATACAAATAATTGAAATATAAGCATACATGACCTTATAAAAACAGGCATAAATTACCTAAAATTACTTTCGCATATCACCTCCCTAGAGCCAAAAATGCACTTAATACATGTACCCAATAATCAATTCTAAGAAGAAGTATGCTAGACTTACACACAGGTGAATGGATCATTAAGGCATAAAAATGATAGAAATGACAAAGTAAAGAAGAGGAATTTTCTAGCACAGAAGGTGGGGATACTATACTGAAAGAGCCCCCGGCATCCCCACGGCAGTAAGAAAATTCGCTTCTCAAGATGGCGTATAAGCGCTTAAAATAAATTCCATTTACGCTGACACTGCAGATGTCACGTAACTGGTGAAATCCAGAATGACATAAACCGTATACCTGCACACAAGCCCTGGAGAGGTCTTGGCGCTCTCTTTTCTTTATATCAGTCACTGAAAATTTGCATTGTTGTGAAATGCATTTCTTCATCTGCCATGTCATTAAAATAAAGTATTTCTGCATTGCACTATCATCCTATACGTCATAGAGACCCATGCACGGGTGACCCAAACAATGAAACATGCCATTGCTCAGTTTCTATTAATTTCCACCTTAAGTTTCTTAAAGACGTCTACTACCCTTTCCACACCACAGAGGGGGGGGGGGGGAGAGAATTTGAATACATTTTAAAAGGGCATGACTCAAAATGGTAAGAACACTTAACCTTTAATACTGATCGATTTGATTCCGTTTACGTCAGCACCCATACCGGGTGATATGTTCGACAGGAATAACCATTCCAGGGAAGTGGGGGAATGAGGATCTTATCTATCTTACACCGACATCAGCACATTGTGTTAAAATAGGCAGTAACTGAGTAAGGCCAGTCTTCACGTAGCACACCTCATGGTTCGTATCCGCAACCGTTTGGGTTGTTATTCCACACGAAATGAAAATAGAATTTTAAAAAGCGAAATACAAGTGCTTAGAAAGAGGAACTGTCTATAGACACCAAATCAGTTTTTATTTAAAACATGGCACCAGAACAACCAAAGCAAGCACTGTGTCTACGGAATTCTGAACGCAGTGTTTGTATGAAAAAAATATAGGCCTACAGCAGAGAGGAAGCATGGATTTTAGGTGAACATTCTTTTGAAAGTAAGCCAATGTTACAAGCTGATTAAGGCGCTTGGTCTTTATGGAAATCTCTTCAATAAATACATCCTTATGTTCAGACAAAGTTTGATCATAAATTTGTTGGATTTTGAACCACATCCGGTTTTTCTCCGTTTCCGCGGCATTTTTCTCCCCCTCCCTCTTTAACCACTGTCATGCCGCTTTTTCAGCATTTCCACAGAGGAACGGTTTGGCGCACAATAAGCCCCGCCCAATTGTTGGAAAAGTTCTCATGCGAAAGTCAAGTTTCGATACCTCGTGCGGGGGAAAAAGCAAAATGTTTAGTAGCAAAGACCTTTCTAAATTCAATGCTCATCCAACTGAGATTTCAAAGGCCGTTTCTGAAAACATGTACTGAGAGATTGTTCGAACTGTAATCATGCTCGACAAGAAAAAATTGAAGTCAATCGAAAAGACACTGTCACGCATTTCAACGAATAAGACAATATAAAAAAAATCAAATGGCTTTATCAGCGTGTCATCACTTAAACTGTACACTCTTAAATCCTGCGATTCTGTAGCTCACCTGGTTATTACATCTTAACAAACCCACCTGTCTAACCAGTTATAAACGGGTACCTACACATGTGGGGATGCCGGCGGCGCTTTCAGTATATATAGTATCCCCACATTCTGGTCATTCTGTGCTACACATTTCCTCTTTAATGTCATTTCTTTCTCCTTTGCTTTGTCTTATTTTCTGCCTTGTTGGTCCATTCACCTGTGTATGTTCGATAAAGTCATGTACTTTTTAAGATTGATAATTGGGTACACGTATCAAGTGTGCATTTTGGGCTTTAGGAAAAGGATATGCGGAAGCAATTTTAGGTAATTAAGGCCCATTCTTATATACGTTTTAGTGTCCTTAGTTATCTTTAAATTTGTATTCAAGTATGTTTTTTTAAATCCCCTGTGCGATAGATTGGACAGACTGGACAACCTCAGGGGCATCTTAGATTATGTGCGCGAATGCATTAATACGTGTTAATAAATTCTTTTTCCTGTTGAATATCATGCGTTGTTTTGAAAAAGTGATAGCCCCGATATGACTACGCAGTCGGCTGGGCTTTAAACAAAAATAACGGGTGCCTGATCGCCAGGGTGATAGTTACGATCCGTCTGAAAAAATATGACCTGATAATAGCAAGGTCTCTACTAGACTACTATCTCTACTCCAACGACCTCGAAAAGTGGGACAAATTGAGCAGTTTTACTTAAAGATTAGTAATTTCGGCAAAGGTACAGTACAGTTATCTGGAATTTTGCGGATATACATGACCTAATTGCTTCCAGTCTTAATCCTAGCAATAACCCCAAT
>JAPXFY010000025.1:53081614-53084114 GCA_030674185.1 Monoplex corrugatus
AAAAGAAACTGTCAATGAATGTCACAAATGCAATAAATACCACAAAGGCGACAAGAATATCCAAAGATGACCAGACTGTGTTATTGTCACTGGCCTTGCTCACCTGTACGCACCTCAAACTTTTTCGAGCACACCTTCTTGACCCAGATTTGAAATGTCCACAGAAAATGCCGATAGCAGCTCTCCACACTTCAATGCCCACCATTTTCCTGCACTGTCTCTCACATGGGACTATCACTGTGAATAGTTTTGGCAAAACATTGTTGAACTTATGTTTCATGTGGGATATGGTTATTTTGAATGGTTTTTGTGATGGAGATACAGAGGGTGAATACACTTTTGTGTCTCCAAACGGGTGTAGTGTGATTGACTATTTTCTTGTTCCATATAATCTGGTCTCATGCTTTGATTTACGGGTAGGTAACTGTGTTGATTCATGGCATCTACCTGTTGAGGTAATATGGAAAAGGGGAAATAATCATACAGATGTAGAAAGTGCAAGACAACAAGGGGAAGAAAAAATTGTATGGTCTGAAGAATTAGCAAGTTTATTTGTACAAGAGCTTGATGGTTCTGAGTTCAACAATTGTCTACAGACAGCTTTCGGTTTGTTAGATTATAATGTGAATGACAGTTCGGAGCAGTTTACTAAGGCTTTATGCGGGGCAGCTGCGTGTATGGTACGAACAGTGAGACAAGGACAAAAGAAACAGAATGATTGGTTTGATAAGGAATGTGAAAGAAAGAAACAAGAAGTTAAGAGGCTACTGAAAAGATTCCAGAGATGCAAAACAGAAAAAGAAAAAAAAGAAAAAAGAGAAGCATATGTCATATCACGAAAAGAGTATGTTAAACTAAGGAAAACGAAAGAAAGGGAATACGAAGATAAGAAAATAAGAACACTCAAAGATTCCATCAATGACTCCAGGACATTCTGGTCAATAATAAGATCTGTTAATAGAAAGGCCTTTGTGTACAATGAAATCTCTATTGAACAATGGTACAATCATTTCTGCAGTGTTTTCAATGATATCGGGGGAAATACTGCACAAGAGAGTAATATAGTAGAGGAAGAAGATAATTTTGAGCCCCTTTTCAATGAGCCTATAACTAAAGAAGAAGTGACTGCGAGTATCAGGCATTTGAAAGCAGGAAAGAGCGCAGGACCAGATCAAATAATCAGCGAAATGTTAAAACATGCAAATGCTAATGTAATTGATTTCCTTGTCCATTTATGTAACAAGCTTTTTGATAATGGCATTTTTCCGTCAGAATGGGCAAAGTCCATAATAATCCCAATTCATAAAAAAGGAGATGTGAATAATCCAGATAATTATAGAGGAGTCGCTCTAACAAGTATAGTGAGTAAAGTTTATACATATATTTTGAATAAGAGATTAACAAAGTGGGCAGAAAAAGAAGAGAAAATAGTTGAAGAACAAGCTGGATTTAGAGCAAAATACAGTACAATTGATCATATTTTCACACTTTACTCCCTTGTGCAGAAGCATTTACTTTTAAATAAGAAACTTTATGTTGCATTTGTGGATTTTAGGAAGGCATTCGATTCTGTGAATCGTAATAATCTTTGGAATATATTACGTAAAAGTGGTGTGAATGGAAAATTATATATGGCCCTAAGAGGAGTTTATAACTCAGTGTTTGCATGCGTGCGTGAGAAGTGTGTATATTCAGATTATTTTGAATGCCCTAAAGGAGTGAAACAGGGGTGTCAATTGAGTCCTCAATTGTTTTCATTTTTCATTAATGAATTAGCAGTGGAACTGTCAAGAAAAGGCAGGCATGGCATTCAAATTATCCCTGGGGTTATTGAGATATTCCTATTGCTGTTTGCAGACGATGTTACTCTTCTCTCTGGTACAGTCAAAGGCTTACAAAACCAGTTAAATGTCTTAAAGGAAGAATCGGATCGACTAGCTTTAACAGTTAACATGGATAAAACTAATATTATGATTTTCAGGGTGGACATTTATCAAAACACGAAAAATGGTTCTATGGAATTAACGAGGTTAAAGTTGTTAATTCTTATAAATACTTAGGAATAATATTTTCGACAAAATTAAGTTTAAATTATGCATGGGAAGAATCTTGTAATAAAGGGAAAAAAGGTGTTATTGAAATTCTAAAATCCTTACGGAAGCTCAATTCTATTGATTGTAATTTATATTGGAAAATGTTTGATACACAGATAGAACCTTTACTTACATATGCAGCTGAAGTATGGGGTCTTACTGTAAATCCACATATGGAAAAAGTGCATACATATGCTATAAAACGTTTTTTGGCTGTACCAATTCACTCTTCTAATACTGTTTTATATGGAGAAACTGGAAGATATCCTTTATACATTAGAACCTTTGTGAAGAGTATTAAATACTGGTTGAAATTGTTAAGGCTTCCACAATCTCGGTTATGTAAACAGGCATATGAAATGATGGTTACTCAAATGGAAATAGGAAAACAGAACTGGGCCTATCAG
>JAPXFY010000025.1:53094114-53096614 GCA_030674185.1 Monoplex corrugatus
ATATTGATTTAGCTCTTTTTGGTAAGTCGGTATCTGATCTCAGTTTAATTTCTGTTTCGGAGATGTTTTCTACGGTGGTGTGTCTTAACAAAAATTTAGTAGAAGCGACTTTCCTTTGCTCATCAAGTGGCAACAGTTTGATTTCATTATATGTGCGAAGACAGGAAGCATGCATTGGAAGACCCAGTGCAAGTTTGAAACCTTTTCAATCTATGCTCTGCAGTTTTTTTAGTAAGTGTTTCGGTGCACTGAAGAAGATTTCTTGGGCATAGGTTAATTTAGATCTAACAAGCGATTTACAAAGATGAACAAGTGTTGATGAATCTTGACCCCATGCCTGTTTGCGAACTATTTTTAAGAAATTTAAACTTTTTTGAGCTTTGGTTAATAAGTATTCAATATGCTGATTCCAAGATAATTTTGCCGTAAGAAAAACTCCTAAGAATTTAATTGACTCATTAAACTGAAGAAGAGTATCTCCCAGTTTGAAAGTGGGAATATTTACTGGGTTAGCTCCATTATTAAATAAAACTATTTTTGATTTTTCCAGGGATAGATGTAACCCATTTTCTACCATGTATCGTGCTATTTTATCAAGTTCTAATTGGTAGCATTTGCGTGTATAATTAATACAGCGCAAAGGAGTTTTCCTGTTCATATTTACCTGCATCCACATGCATAAATCGTCAGCATATTGAGCTAAAACTACATGCTTAGATACTTTACTGGGTAAGTCATGCATTAATATCATGAAAAGAAGGGGAGCTATAACGGATCCCTGAGGGATACCCATTTGAAGAATTCGTTTCGTGGAATATACATTTTCAATCTTCGTTTGAAATATTCTGTTTTCTAAGAAACATTTAACATAGTCAAAAATGTGACCTGTCAGCCCAATACTTTTAAATTTAAATAACAATCTGGAGTGCCACACTTGATCGTATGCTTCCATTATATCAAAAAATGTAGCTAAAACACATTGACGTCTTGCAAATTGTTGTTTTATGTTAGTAGTTAGCTTTGTTAGGATTTCTACTGGTGACCTGCCTTTTCGAAATCCTGCCTGATTTACTGGTATTATTTTATTCTGACATATTTCAAAAATGCTGGAATAGTGGGAAAATGCCCAACAACTGGAAAGAAACAACAGTGGTTCCTGTACTAAAATCAGGTAAATGTAATACCGATCTGAAAAACTACAGGCCAATTGCATTAACATCACACGTATGTAAACTAATGGAGAAAATAATCTTAAAGAGACTGATGCACTATTGTGGTGTGTGTGTGTGTGTGTGTGTGTGTGTGTGTGTGTGTGTGTGTGTGTGTGTGTGTGTGTGTCTTGTGTGTGTGTGTGTGTGTGTGTGCCTTGTGTGTGTGTTCCTTGCGTGTGTGTGTGTGTGTGTGTGTGTGTGTGTGTGTGTGTGTGTGTGTGTGTGTGTGTGTGTGTGTGTGTGTACGTACATGCATATGTGTGTATGTGTGTGTGTCTTGTTTGTGTGTGTGTGTGGCTTGGGTGTGTGCCTCGTGTGTGTGGTGTTTGTGTGAGTATGTGTGTGTGTTTGTGTGTGTGTGTGTGTGTGTGTGTGTGTGTGTGTGTGTGTGTGTGTATGTGTGTGTGTGTGTGCCTTGTGTGTGCCTTGTGTGTGCCTTGTGTGTGCCTTGTGTGTGTGTTTGTACGTGTATGCGTATGTGTGTATGTGCGTGTTTGTGTGTTTGTGTGTGTGTGAGAATGATGGTGGGTTGCTTGTTTGTTTGTTTGTTTGCTTGCTTGCTTGCTTGCTTGTTTGCTTGCTTTTTAGCGTGTCGATTTTTTTTTTCAGATGCGTGTACGCACGTTATTTTGCTCACGCATGCAGGAGTACATTGTTGTACAATCTGTATGCTTCTCTTACATGACTTGCAGGATCTTTAACGTGCATAGTTGACGTTCTGCGAGCGTACGCACACCAGCCAACAACTACTTGCCCAATACAATCAATGGAATATGGGCAATATCATTATGATAAGACCATAGAGGTGGATTGGAAGAATCAACACTGGACACCAAAGGATGACCTTAGAACTCCACCCCCACCCCCCGGGGGGGGGGGGGGTTGCCGGGCGTTCTTTCAGTATAAATAGTATCCCCAACTTCTGGAAATTCTGTGCTAGAAATTTTCTGATTTCTGTCGCTGTCTTTGTTTCTGCCTTGTTCCTATGCTTTCTGTCATTTCTTCTTTTATTTTCTGCCTTGCTTATTCATTCACCTGTTCGCGTTCAATAAAGTCTTATGTACATTCTCTTGGGATTGATGAGTGGGTACATGTATAATTTTATAAAATGCATTTTTTGTGGATTATGTGCGCGAATGCATGGATAGGTGTACTTCATTTTCTTTTCCTTTTTTCTTCCTGTTGAAGTATTGTGTATATCTTGCACTGGTTATAACCATGATATGGCTCTACGCAGTCGGCTGGGCTTTAAACAACAATAACAATAACAATAACAATAACAATAAAAG
>JAPXFY010000025.1:53101614-53104114 GCA_030674185.1 Monoplex corrugatus
GAGAGAGAGAAGAGAGAGAGAAAGAGAAGAGAGAAACAGACGACAGACAGCACAGAGACAGAGACAGGAGATCAAAAGAGAGAAAGCCGACAGATATGGTCTCACAGTGTAGCCGTCCAAACAAAAAGAAGAAGACGGTTATTCATCATCCCCCTCCCACACCCCCGGGGCCCATCCCCTCCCACACCCCGGGCCCATCCCCTCCACACCCCCGGGCCCCCCGGGCACCCCTGGGCCCACCCACCCCTCATCCCCGAAAAAAATCAAAGGTTGCTTTGAAATCGTTTAGGTGCAGACCTTTTCCTGCTGTTTCTGTAGGGTGGTTTTTTTTTTCTCCCCTCCTCTCCCCTCGTCACCCTCTCGCTCCCCCCCCCCCCCCCCCAGCCAACTTTCTTTTACAAATATGTGTTGGGAGATGTGTTTGCAAAAATCGTTGTCATCAAAGAGAGTGTATGTAAGGTTATATGTCGATAATGGCGGCAGCCTGATATCGTTGTATCGAAAGCACAGTCAGGTCATATGCATGGCACACAGAATCTGATTGTGAAACACACCGGCTGTTGCTTTTGTTATGAGTCTGTCGAGCTGTATTTTAGTTGTGTGTCGTTTGACTTTGGTTGAATACTCTTGACAGGGCAAAAGGACAAAAGATTTCATTTGTTTTGTTTGCTTTTGTTTTGTTATTTGTTTGGGGTTGTTGGGTTTTTTTTTGGTTTTTTTGGTTTTTGGTTTTTTTGCTTTTGTTTTTTTGTTGTTGTTTGGTTTTGTTTTTTGAGTTTTTTTTGTTTTTTTTGTTTTGTTTTGTTTTGTTTTTATCATTGCACTTAGGGAGGTTAGCTTTGTGCTGACCTTTTTTTTTTTCTTCCCATTTTCTATGCCATCTTTAATGGCCACCGAAGCTGGCACAGTTTTTTGTAGTTTTTTTTGTTTGTTTGTTTCTTTCTTTCTTTCTTTTTGTTTGTTTGTTTGTTTGTTTGTTTTTACAATGCAATGATGATGACGTCGATGAGGATGATAATCATGATGCAATAATAATAATAATAATAATGTTTATTTATATAGCGCATATTCCATGCAAACATGCTCACCAGCGCTTTACATTTCGCAAAACAAAAAATGTTCACAACTACGTATACAATGAGAAAACAACCACCATCAAAGCTACACAAGTAAAAAGATACATCAAAAACCACAGAATATTCAAGTTCAAACACTGACTTGCGCAATAAAACAACAACAGACCTTTCGTAATAATAATAATAATAATAAGTATTTATATAGCGCACAGTCCAAAAAATTGCTTCTGGCGCTTTACAAGTACACACACACACACACACACACACACACACGACACACACACACACACACACACACACACACAACACACACACACACGCACGCACGCGCGCGCGCACGCACACACACACACAAACACACACAATGCAATGAAGTTCCATCTAGGATTGAGACTGCGTGACAGGGCTGTACTCTACGCTTACTATCATAATATATCCTGGTGTCAACCAGGCCCGAGAGATACATACACCTGCGGTGCTGGTCGGAAGATTTGAGCAACACCCTCAACGACGCATCCGTGGAGTGGATAAGACTCGACTGTGTGATCCCAGTCTTCCCAACAAGCCCATAGCACGCCCAACTCTGGGTAGGAGCCGGTTAGAGCCGAAAATTCCCACAATGATATAGTTTTGTAAGGACTGACGGGGATTCGAACCCACAATTTTCCAGTCGGTAGTCCGTTGCGTTAACCACTACGCCACGGCGACTGGTTCAAACGGACAAAAGTTAATGAGACACACCAAACACCGACCAACACAGTCATGATGCTGACTGCAGCGAAATATTTCAGCCTGTGTCGTTTGCTATTGTTGTTGCTCTTGGTTCTCTTGTTGATGGTGGTGGTGGTGGTGATGATGGTGGTGGTGGTGGTGATGATGGTGGTGATGATGGTGGTGGTGGTGGTGATGATGGTGGTGGTGGTGGTGATGATGGTGGTGGTGGAAGTGCATTTGTTGCTGGTATTGACATTTGATTGTTCGTTTGTTTTTGTTTTAAATGGTGTGGGGGGGCTCTGTGTGTGTGTTTGTGTGTTTGTGTGTGTGTGTCTGTGTGTGTGTGTCTGTGTGTGTGTCTGTGTGCGTGTCTGTGTCTCTGTGTGTCTGTGTGTTTCTGTGTGTGTGTGTTTGTGTGTGTGTGTGTGTTTGTGTGTGTGTGTGAGAGAGAGAGAGAGAGAGAAAGAGAGAGAGAAACAAATATTAATGTTCGAAAATCAGGAAACTGAAAGTCCATCCTTTTTTTTTTCTTTCACACCTTTGGAACAAAAGTAAATGAAAAGATTCGAACTCACGCACGCAAACTCTAACTCCTTTATTCGTCTTGAGAACGTAAACAGAACCTAAGACAAAGAATGACCCCGATAACACTATGTGTGTGTGTGTGTGTGTGTGTGTGTGTGGGGTGTGTGTGTGTGTGTGTGTGTGTG
>JAPXFY010000025.1:53114114-53121614 GCA_030674185.1 Monoplex corrugatus
TCTTAGAAACCACATCTCGGCTGCCTCAATCTTGTTCTGGCTTTGCGTGTTGACTGTCCACGCCTCACAACTGTATAACATTATCGGTTCTATATAACATTTAAGAACTCTCAGTAGGCAACGAAATCAGTTACAAAAATGTTCAACCTTCAACCCATTAGCAAGCCAACCAAAATATATCAAGCAAAATTCAACCAACCAACCAACCAACCAATCAACCAACCAGTGACCAACCAACCAATCGACCTAGTTAATATCCCTCGTCGTCTGAGACGATTCAGTTTGGTCGTGACAAACCTGCATGCAGCCATTTTCTTTATGGCAACGGTCAATGGGAATGAAAACGCTGAGCATGTCGGGAAACAGGCAGCCATTTTTATACCAGTATCTGGAAATAGAAGGAAAATGGGCTGATTTATATTTCTTTCGATCTCCGTCTCTCTGTCTCTGTCTCCGTCTCTATATCTGTCTCTCTCTTTCTCTTTCTCTCTGTCTCGGTCTCTGTCTGTCTGTCTGTCTGTCTCTCTCTCTCTCTCTCTCTCTCTCTCTCTCTCTCTAGTGTGCGTGTGTGTGTGTGTGTGTGCGTGTGTGTGTGTGTGTTGTGTGTGTGTGTATATATGTGTGTGTGTGTGTGTGTGTGTAGTCTACGTCATGTTTATGACTTGCTCCACTCCTCCTCCGCATCTTGTGCCCCTATGTGAAACACAACACAGGTGAGAACACCGACACACACACACACACACATACACACACACACACACACACACACACACACACACACACACACACACACACACACACACACACACACACACACACATGCTGATCATGATGATGCTGATCATGATGATGCTGATCATGATGATGCTGATCATGATGATGATGACAACGAGGATATGACATTCTATTTTCCGCGTGCGTGCGTGCGTGCTCGTGCGTGCGTGCGTGCGTATGTGCGCGTGTGTGCGTGCGTGTGTGTGTGTGTGTGTGTGTGTGTGTGTGTGTGTGTGTAGTCATCATCATGTTTGTAACTTGCTTCACTCCTCCTCCGCATCTTGTGTCCCTATGTGGAACACAACACCGGTAAGAACACCAACACACACACACACACACACACACACACACACACACACACACACACACACATACCACACATGCTCACACGCACGCACACACACACACACGCACGCACACCACATCACACACTTACACACACGCACGTATGCATGCACACATACACGACACACACACATGCACGCACACACACACACACTCACTCACTCAATCTTTCTCTCTCTTTCTCTCTCTCTCTCCTCTCTCTCTCTCTCTCTCTCTCTCTCTCTCTCTCTCTCTTAAACACACACACACACTGCGCGCGCATACACACACAACACAGATACATACACACATGCACATACACACACACTCACTCACTCACACACACAGACACACACACACACAGACACACACACAGACACACACACACACACACACACACACACACACACACACACACACACACACACACACACACACACACACACACATCTTAAACGGTCGTCTCGGTGGTTGCTGCAGTCCTTTGGATAAGACGATTTGAATACAAAACTATTTTAAGTTCGTACATGCCCGCACTTAAAAGAACTAACTGTGCTATTAATAGCTCTATCTTGTAGGGGGAAAACATACTGTCACAATTTGATATATATATAATACACTGATACAAAGAAAAGGAGGAATAGGTGGCACCGTCCGATGGCGTTGCATTCTACGTGGGAATACAAAATGACGATGTTGAAGAAGTGGAGTAGATTAAAGATGATGATTATGATGATAATGACGATATGACGCTGTGTTTTCCGTGTGTGTGTGGTGTGTTTGTGTGCGTATGTGTGTATGTTATGTGTGTGTGTGTGTGTGCGTGCGTGCGTGCGTGTGTGTGTATGTGCATGTGTCATGTGTTTTGTGTGATGTGTGTATACAAGTGTGCGTGCGTACGTGTGTGAGTGTTGTGTGTGTGTGTGTGTGTGTGTGTGTGGTGTGTGTGTGCGTGTGTGTGTGCGTGTGTGTGTGTGTGTGGTGTGTGTGTGTGTGTGTGTTGTGTGTGTGTGTGTGTGTGTGTGTGTGTGTGTGTGTGTGTGTGTGTGCACCTATGTGCGTGCGACTTTTTGATTAACCTTACGATTTTCTTGATTGTGTGTATATTAAATTAATTAACCAACAATATGCAGGCACCATATTGCTGCATAGTCTGCATGCTCCGTCTTTGGTTGGCTCCAATGTTGAACATTTTAGTATTCCATAAGACACAAGACACAAACGAAAATAACATGGTCTGCGGGACTTAACTCATGTTGACCCGTGAGATTGAAAAAACAAAAATCTAAACTATTCTCCCTTCGCCCACGAAGCAGGTGAAATTTTTTTTTAAATCTGAAGTATCCTCCCTTTGCACACAAAGCAGATGAGATAAAAACAAAATGAAGTATCCTCTCTTTGCACACAAAGCAGATGAGATAAAAACAAAATGAAGTATCCTCTCTTTGCACACAAAGCAGATGAGATAAAAACAAAATGAAGTATCCTCTCTTTGCACACAAAGCAGATGAGATAAAACAAATGAAGTATCCTCTCTTTGCACACAAAGCAGTGAGATTTTTAAAATCTGAAGTATCCTCTCTTTGCCACACAAGCAGTGAGATAAAAACAAAATGAAGTATCCTCCATTGCCCACAAAGCAGGTGAGATTGCCGAAAAGAAAAACATCTGAAGTATCCTCCAATTGCCCACAAAGCAGGTGAGATTTCCGAGAAAAAAAAATTGAAGTATCCTCCAATTGCCCACAAAGCAGGTGAGATTCCGAGAGAAAAAAATCTGAAGTATCCTCCCTTTGCCCACAAAGCAGGTGAGATAAAAATAATTAAGTATCCTCCTTTGCCCACAAAGCAGGTGAGATTAAAAAAAATTGAGTATCCTCTCTTTGCCCACAAAGCAGGTGAGATTTCACAAAAAAAATCTGAAGTATCCTCCTTTGCCCACAAAGCAGGTGAGATAAAAATAAATGAAGTATCCTCCTTTGCCCACAAAGCAGGTGAGATAAAAACATAATTAAGTATCCTCCTTTGCCCACAAAGCAGGTGAGATAAAAATAATTAAGTATCCTCCTTTGCCCACAAAGCAGGTGAGATAAAAAAAAATTGAAGTATCCTCTCTTTGCCCACAAAGCAGGTGAGATTTCAGAAAAAAAATCTGAAGTATCCTCCTTTGCCACAAAGCAGGTGAGATAAAAATAATGAGTATCCTCTCTTTGCCCACAAAGCAGGTGAGATATTGCAAAAAAGACAACAACAAAATTTGTCTCCTCCTTTGCCCACAAACAGGTGAGATAAAAACAAAATGAAGTATCCTCCTTTGCCACAAAGCAGGTGAGATTGCCGAAAAAAGAAAACATCTGAAGTATCCTCCAATTGCCCACAAAGCAGGTGAGATTGCCGAAAAAAGAAAACATCTGAAGTATCCTCCAATTGCCCACAAAGCAGGTGAGATTGACTGAAAAAAAAAACAAAATCTGAATCTCCTCCTTTGTCCACAAAGCAGGTGAGATAAAAAAAAAAAATGAAGTATCCTCTCTTTGTCCACAAAGCAGGTGAGATAAAAAAAAATGAAGTATCCTCTCTTTGTCCACAAAGCAGGTGAGATAAAAAAAAAATGAAGTATCCTCTCTTTGTCCACAAAGCAGGTGAGATAAAAAAAAAAATGAGTATCCTCTCTTGTCCACAAAGCAGGTGAATACCTCTCTTTGTCCACAAAGCAGTGAGATTGATTGCAAAAAAAAAAAAAATTAAATCTGAAGTCTCCTTTGCCCACAAAGCAGGCGACATTGCAAAAAAAATCTGAAGTATTCTCCCTTTATCCACAAAGAGGGTGAGATTGAAAAGAAAAAAATCCTCCCTTTACCCCTGCAGGAAGCTGGTGGATAGGGTGAGGGAGTCAAAGGGTCAAATTTTTGCTTTGCCAGCATGGTTAACAATGAAGGATGCTGGTGGACAGACTGTGGGAGTCAAAGTATTGAACTGGCCTACCGCTTTTCCATGATAGCATGCGGGCCTCAGTTAGTTGAGCATCAGGTTCACATGCTAATGGCCGTGGGTTCGAATCCCAGGGTGTGTTACAATAAATTAACCTTCTCACTGTCCCATCTTAACATCACTGTTGTTCTGGTGGTGTCAGTATAGGATTAGATAAGTCCACCTTCCTCTACTTCCCTGGGATGGTTATTCCCCGTCGGCCATATCATCTGAGGTGGGTGCTGACGTAAAAACTGAACGAACGAAACGAACGAAACTATGATAGTGCTGTCCATCTGACTATCGCCTGTGCCCAAGGGCATAACAAATAGAAAGTGGGACAGTCTCAGTTTCAGTTTCAGTTTCAGTTTTTCAAGATGACGTCTCCGCGCTCGGAATGAATTCTATATGCACTTACGTCACAGGTGCCATGTATGTGGTGATCGTTGCACAAGCCTTAATCCTGCACATAAACCCATGAGCTGGCCAGGTCCTGAGGTCCTACCTAGACTATGTTTTACCTAGTTTATATTTTATATTGGTATTTTATCAGCCTACCACTGGAATAATCTTGGTTACATGTAAATGACATGTGTATGAGTGTATCTTACCTTCATAAAAGGAACATATATATATATATATATATATATATATATATATATATATATATATATATATATATATATATATATATATATACAGAGTAAATAAATAAATGATTAAAGGTCTGAATCACAACACAATTAGCTATTCTGTATAAACTCGTCTCACGTAACAGAACCCCCCAACCCCACCCCGCCGTCCATGCCCAAAAGCTCAGCTGTCTATGAAGTAGGTGAAGACAATATTTTCTTAATCATGGATAGGTAAGTAAGTAAAACAAAGAGGAGAACAATGAGAAAGTTTCACTGACCCATAGTCTTGATGCCAGACAAACTTTCCTCCTTTGCCTTGGGGGTCTTTGGCCATCAGTTTGGAGTGGTAGTGGTACACCTCTCCTCCTAGCAGCTACACACAGCAAGAAGAAAACATGACAGAAACTTAACCCTTTGACTCCCGCGCCCTATCCACCAACTGCAAAAAAATTAACCCTTTTATTCCCTCACCCTATCCAGCAGCTTCCTTTAAAAAAAGCTGGCGGATAGCGTGATGGAATCAAAGGATTAAGTTTTCGTTTTGCTAGCATGGTTGACAATGCAGAATGCTGGTAGACAAGGTGCGGGAGTCAAAAGGTTAAATTCCCAACTGGGTCTTGGAATATGAAATAGGCTCTGGCATTAGAATATTCAACTAGAGTTAGTCAATCAGAGGTGGAAAACTGAAATGGGGAGTTGTAAATTACAGTTAGAACTATGAAACGAATTTTGAATTCGAATTTGAATTTGAATGTTGAAATTTGAATTTTGAATTTGAATTGAAATTTGAATCCTTCTCCATTTTCTAATCCCGTGACCTACGTAGTCGTTTGAGGGAATAAATGAGACGCAGCAGCGGACAGGATCCTCCATCTTTGCCTACGAGATGTAGCAACAAGCAGTTCCGGTACACTGAGACGAGTCCAGTCTTTGACAGTTTACGCCCAGCTCTTTATCTGATGACCCCGGCGACAGACTCCTTCCAAGGTACCCTGGAGGATGATTTTAGACAGTGTGGGGACAAAACCAAACCTTGCAAGTTTGCATCGTTTCACAACTAGCAGAAGCAGGTTCTGCTGGCCCAGTGTGTTGATCTTGCTTCGTTCACACAAACTGATCTTATGTTCGAAGTAGAAAAAGCAAAGAAATATATGTATAGGCATTTGGTTACTAAAGTCATCAGAAAAAACAACAAATCCCCTCAGCAATGGCACGACATTGAATCAGGCTGATAAGTTAAATATCAGCAACGGTTATCTCACCAGACAGCAGATGCACATCAGAAATAGCCAGCAGAATCAACCAAGCCAAAACAGCATTCCAGAAGATGAAAAGCGTTCTTACCAACAAATGCCTATCAGTTAACATCAGGAAGAGAGTTCTTGAATGTTACACCTGTATAGAACCAATCCTGTTGTACGGTTGTGAGGCATGTACAGTCAACACGCAAAGTCAGAGCAAAATTGAGGCAACTAAAATTCTAAGAAAAATGTTGAGAGTTCCATGGACAGCAAAGACAACTAACGAGACAGTCTTGAAAGAGGCAGACACAAGAAGATAATTTAAAAAATAGGAAAAGACAAGTAACATTTATTAGACATTTCATGAGGAAAGACAAATTAGAGTACCTGGTCACAACAGAAAAGCTGGAGGGGAAAAAGAACATCCGATAGACCCAGGGAGAAAATATTGGACTTGCAGGGTGGCTGAGGACAGACAGGGTGGAAGATGTGCTTGCAGCGACAAGGGATTGATTTGTATGGAGGGCCACGATCAACGTCACGCAGCAGGGCGCATGATGAGGAGGAGGAGGAGGCACTTGGTCCCCAAAGGCCTGATTTCTCTTTTCTGAGTCTGCGAGCAGTGGCCAAGTTTCACACTCGTAGAGGAGAACAGAGACAATGAATGATTTGTAGCCTTTAGTTTATACTCAGTAATGATACTCGTAGTGCTCCTTCTTCAGATTCTGTCCAGCCCAGCCATTGTTGTTGCAATCCTGACGCATATTTTTTCCGTGGTGGTTAGCTCGAACCCAGGTCCTTGAAACTGTCGACCTCTTCCAGTTTATGGCCATTCACACAGACTTCGAGCTGTATTGTTGTTGGACGATAGACATCGAGATGCACTATTGTTGGACAAAGGAAACAAGGACAGGGAACTTGAACTGGGGAACTGTGATTTAGTTCAGTTTGTAAATTGAAATGGGCACGTGGAGTTCCAATATGAATTTAGAATCCAAGATCAAACACAACTTGTGATTACCGATTAAGAAATGCGATTGATATGTTGATATAATGTTTCAACACCAAATCGTAATTTGGAACTCGAGTTGAAGTGTTCTTGAAACATGAGTCTTCGTAATCTGAAAAGAAAATATCGGGAAACTGCTGGAATTAGAAATTCGAGCTTGAATTTTTTGCAGAATGATTTATTACATTGAGGAAATTGTTTAGCTGATTAGTAGAACTGATACTGAAACATACAGAAAACTGACGAAGCACCAGCATTAACAACAACAGCAACATTTATTTCACACAACAGAGAATCATAGTAAGCACCAGCATTAACAACAACAGCAACATTTATTTCACACAACAGAAAATCATAGTTGTCTACCTTTTCCGCCGTTCCTGCAATCTTTCCGCAACGGGCAACAATACCAGTTACGTCATTTCCTGGATGCCGCCATAAAGTCATTCTGGTTTTCGCCCCTTCATCATCTTCAATCTGGAAGGGAAAAAAAAGGCATTTATGTGAAGTGAATTCTCCATGGCGAAGAAGGAGAAAAAATATAAAAC
>JAPXFY010000025.1:53126614-53184114 GCA_030674185.1 Monoplex corrugatus
TGTGTGTGGTGTTTTACAGTGATTTTATCGTGGTTCTATTTGGTTTTATGCATTGAATTTTGTATCAGTTTGTTGCTTTGAAATCCTGACACAATTTTCCATTGCTTTTATTCTTGCTTTTATTGCTTTTATTCTTTCTCCCCATTTATAGCCATGCGTGTGTGTGAGTGTGTGTGTGTGTGTGTGTGTGCGTGCGTGCGTGTGTGTGCGTGCGTGCGTGCGTGCGTGCTTGCGTGTGTGTCTGCTTCAGCGCTTAGATTTGATTTTATCAAGATTTTGCGCTATATAAATATTGTAATTATTATTATTAATTATTAATTATTATTATTTGTTTGTGTGTTCGTTTTTTATTTGTTTTTGTTTGTTTCTTTGTTTGCTTTTGTTTTTGTTTTCTGTTCCATTATCTGCACCACAGTGATGGCCACAGTGATGGCCACAGTGATGGCCACAGAAGCTGGGACCATTGTTTACAAGGCTACGATAACGATGAGAATGGAGATGATGTTCATGATGCTATGGAGTTCCATCCAAGATTGGGACTACGTGACGGTGATGTGCTCCATGCTCATCGTCATAATTCACTCTGGCGTTAACCAGGCCTGAGAGATACAAACACCTGCGATGTTGGTCAAGAGATTTGAGCAACACTCAGTGATGCATCCGTGAAGCGGATGACTCCTGTGGTCTCAGTCTTCCCTAAGAGCCCAAACCACACTGATTTTGATAGGACTGATGGAGCTTCGAACCCATAACCTTCCAGTCGGATATACCGTTGTGCAAGTTACTACAACACAGCGACTGGTCCAAAATAATGAATGAACGAATAACGAATGAATGAATGAACGAATGAATAAATGAATGAATCAAGGAAGGAAGAAAGGAAGGAATGAATGAATGAATCAATGAATGAATGAATGAATCTAAAAAAAATGAACTACAATAAATACATACTGACTCTTCCCGTCACATATATATGCATGCAGAGGATCAAATACGTGCGGTTAAGGATTCTGTAAGCCACACAAATATTCGAGAACACCCATGCCCACCACTCACAGAGCATGCAGACTATGCATCAACATAACGCCTGCACTGTGTGGGCCACACAGGGTACACACACACACCCGAGAGAAAAAGAGAAAACAGTTGTTTGGAACGGGAAAAAGACAAAGAAGAAGGGATATCCAACAGTGAAAACCAACCTGTAGGATGAGACATTTCTCTCTCTCACACGTACGCCACAGACGGGAAAACAACTGACACAAACTTTGTATTCTGTTATCACTTCGTTCTTGGTCAGATGACCCAGTCAAGGCCACAGAGAAGGGTGCGACATGGCTCGTATGTCAAGGTTTGGCTGCCAAGGTCAGATAAAGCTGGACGAATTCATTGAGATAATGACTACCTAGCTGAACCTGTATCTCAGTGATAAAAAAAAAAAAAGCCACCTACTGCGTAGCTTTCATCGGCGATCCGGCCGACTTCTTCAGCGCAACTGCTGGGTTGAGAACTGAGAATAGCTGTGTGTATGTGCGTGTTTGTTACGCAAGAGCCACCGACGAGGCCTACAAGTTATTTTTTCTTTCTTCCTTTTTTTATTTTATATTTAATTTTTTTTTTTTTAATATCATTTTTGCCCGTTTGTTTGTTTTATTTTGCTTTGCTTTTTCGTTTTTGTGACCTTGATAGCCCAGTTTTGCACACTCAGACAGGCAGACAGCCAGAAAGACAGCATACGGATAGACACACGAATTGAGACAGATATTTTTGACTACTGACTGTAACAATATGAATCTGCTTGTATTTGAATACATGACAAACGCGTCTGTGTTGTTTTGATTATAGAATTGTTTGATAATATTCTTAAATGAGTTGTTGTTTTTACACGCGCGTGCACACACACGCAATATGTGTGTACATTTTTATCGATCTATGATGAAAAATGTTACCTTTCTTTGATCTTTTAATTGAGGAAGTGGGATTTGTTGTTTGTTTGGTTGTAGCGGTTGTTGCTGTTTTTCTTCTTTTTTTTTTTTAGGGGGGGGGGGAGGAGGGGTTGGGAGTTGTTTATTTTTGCAGGCAGTTTCAGTTGTTGTTGTTTTTTACTTTCTTATGTGCATACATACATGCATATATGTATATGTGGGATTTGTTGTTTCTTTGGTTGTAGGTGATTGTTGTTGTTTTATTGGGGGATGTGGTGGGGTTGGAGGGTGGGGAGTTGTTTATTTTTACTGGCAGTTTCAGGGTTTTTTCCTTATGTGTATACATACATATATACATACACACACACACACACACACAACACACACACACACACACACACACACACACACATACTATACTATAATATATATATATATATATATTATATTATATATATATACATAAGTACACTAGCAATGGTATATGTCAGTATCCTGTGTGCTGGTAACGGAAACGAGAAAGACAACTGGGAATAAGAATGGAAGGCGCTGTTGGAGTAGGAACAAGAAAGAAGAAAGAATGGAGAGAATATGAATGTAAGACAGAGAAAGCCAGTAACAAACACAATAAAGTGATCAGAAATCTCACAAATAGGTGAAACACTTTGGACAGAAAGAAAAAAGGACGAAACAAAGGAACACTTAGCGAAAACACTCTAAAACAAAAAAAATCAAAATTCAAGACCAATTCAGTACAAACACGACTGTCTCAAATCTAGTGCTTTATATACAAACATAGCAGACTTTTTAGTCATTCTGTGTGTGTTGTGGTGTGTGTGTTGTGTGTGTGGTGGTGTGTGTGTGTGTGTGTGTGTGTGTGTGTGTGTGTGTGTGTGTGTGTGTGTGTGTGTGTGTGTGTGTGTGTGTGTGTGTGTGTGTGTGTGTGTGTGTGTTTGTGCATGCATGTGTTTGTCTGTCTGCCCGAGTCTGTCTTCTTCGACAAAAACGTGTGAACAAGATTTTCTCAGCTAAGTTCGGGATGTAAAGCTCCAATCTCAAGATCACTTGGACAAAAACAAAACAAACAAAAAACAACAACAACAACAAATGCCTAAAATCAGCATTGGCACGTTCTCAAGAACTTCTGACAACACTGTAGTCGGGCCCTTCCAGTCTTTTTTTTTTTTTAACTTCTAAAAATATTTAAAATCTGTTTTTACTCATGTTACGTTTTATACATCAAGTTTTATTTCAACCAGAAGTTTTTCAAGATCACAGTGACTTTGAGACGTACAGAATCTGGATTTTCTTTTTATAAGCATGTTTGTATAGAAATGGAACATTTTTAGAATGGCTTGACTGTCGTGTTTATTTCATCATTATCTTTTTTTTTTAATGTACTGTCACGGTTTTCTATTTAAGTTACTCTGTTTGTGTAGTTGGGACAAAAACACAATATGAAGGACATTTCTTTGCCAACTATTTAGTTGCTGTTTCTACTCTTTATAAATGGTGTTTTGCACGAAATAGCCTAATGCAACGGATCGAGACTAATTATGTAAAGCGTTTGTCACCAGAATAAAACGTCTGTGTGCGAAACGTCATATCAGCTTGCCGGTCCTGTACGTGACATAATACCACCATAAAATTCCCCCGACCGCAAGTTGTTCAGACGTTACCCAAAATAACCGACTTTGTATCTATATAATGTATGAGTACGTGGCGTCCATGAAAATGTATCTGATGCATGAACAGGGTCAACAATGAAATATTATTGATAGTTTGATCTTGAAAATTCGTTTTACTCGTGTTGTTTTTAATGGTGGTCATAAATCTTATACACCGGTGTCTGCCAAAATTAACTGTCCACGCATGCGCGACCGGAATCTTTGCTTTTTACAAGATGGCAGATTATGACAACCGAGGGTATGGAAGGGAACGTTATAGGGGTAGTTTTGATGGGTATGATCATGCTTTATTTTAGCATGCAATCTGTTGCTTTCGAGAACTCAGCTGGGTGTTTCTTATGGAACTCTTGTTTGCTGTGATCACCTCACTTGTGCATATTGCTTTTTCTGTAACGAGCACACTGTGAAGCAGTCTGCAGACTCTTCAGTCTGCTACTCATCATAACAACATTGAACATAGGCGGACACTTTTCTTAGATTTTTTTTTCAGTTTGCATTCTGCACCATGCGATCTAAGTCTGTTGGACAAATAGTTCTTGACATTATCAATATTTAGCATTCCCCAATTTGCGAAGTCTGGTGTTATGTTTACACAGACATTGGCAACACTAAATCGGTGGCTGCCCTATCACTGATACTGATACTAGTGATAGTGATACAAGTATCACAAGCCTTATTATTAATGATTGTATATATAGGCATATATATATATATGTATATATAAACTATATCCAGCATTCTCGTTTCTAATTTCAGACGAGCAGTCCATAGACAAGGTTATCACCGTAGTTTCCTTAGCAACCAAAGTGCTTTTTTGTCTTTAGTATTTTGTGACATATGCTGTATGCAATTGTGTGTGAAAATATGGAGAATAAGTGCTAAAACAATAGTTGGTATCTGTAGCTAATACCCACATAACATCCCCTCCTTTAAAAAAAAGTCCAAAGAGTGGCGACTGATTTCTTCTTATAACCATGTAATGACATGAAAACAACAAACCTAAGTAAACACAGTTTATTTTGGCTGTGATTGATATTGGCTACCATCATTTACTAGGCATTGTTTAATGGACAGATTCATTTCTTGATGAGGGTGACTCCTACAACAGAATGCTGGAGCTAAGAAACTATTTTATATGGCCTCCATTTTTGCAAGTAGTTTTAATTGAAGAATGGTTCACTGTTATGACCTACATGTCACTTTTGTCAGCAAGTAAACTGGTAGTTTTATTTGCTCATTCAGTTCTACATTGTTACATTTCATCTGTCTTTATGTGTCTGTGCATATGTCATTATGTGTATGCATGTGTGTCTGTGTATGGTGTGTGTGTGTGTGTGTCTGTGTATGTGTGTGTGTGTGTTTGTGTGTTTATAATCTGAGTTTGGGCTAAAAGTTGTACTCCTGTATCTATGGTGCTAGCGTAAAAACATATTAATCAAAAATGTTTGTGAAGTGTAGCCGTCTGTGAAAAGTAGCCCATTGTCAAAATTGTCAAAATATATGTCAGAATGACAAAAACCAGGGTCAGAATGAAAACTAAGGAGTCTATTAATTTAATTCAAACTTTGACTAGGCCTGGTAGGGCTCTGGCACATTTTCCATCACTCGCATTTACAATTGCTCAAGTTTGTTGTGATTGGTTGTATGTTGATGTGTTCTTCTCTTGTCTTCTGATTTTCATTCTTTTGGATATATATGTTTAGACTTGGAACTAATTTTTTTATTTTCATTTTTTTTTAAATAGTAATCATGACATGGCAATTGTATTTGGAGTAACTGGCTTTGGTGTGTGTGTGTGGTCAAATAAAAGTCTGAGAACAAAGGAGTAAAAGTAGCATAAAATTGATAAAAGGTATTATTAAGTGCATGTGCTTGAATTATTAAACTATTCAGTCAATATTCCTTGTTACTGCAGCAAAATAACGTTCATGCACCCTCAAGAGATTAATGCATTTCAGCTATTTCAATCCAGAATATCAAGAAGTCTTCAGTATAGAGAATTAAAAGGTAAATACATTAGAGACAGTTGGTATTCAGTAAATGTTATGTTGCGACAGAATTTGCAGACATATTGATAGCATAGTGCAGTTCAGTTGTCAACACTTTGCATTTTTTAGGTAGAAAAGACAACAAATTATGTGTACATGATAGTGACCAAATTTAACACTTGAGCAAATATGGTCAGTAAAACTAAAACAATTATTAAGAATGATCTGTACTGTACGATAATGGAAGGGGTACAGACATGAAGATAATGTAACAAATCATGATAATGTATTCATCAATTTCATGTCACTGAAATAGATGTCGACTGAAAATGGGAAAATAGATGGTTTCCAATCAGGAAATCCCAAATGTAGGATACTAGTTACTACACCTGAAAGTTCTCAAAGTGATTTATCCTGGTGTAATTTTGCAGAGGCTTTTTTTTTTTCTTACAGAAAAGGAAATTATTGTGTTTCATCCATTTGATTGAAATAATTTTCAGAGCATGAAAATAGCGTTTGTATTTACTGAAGGAAGAAGGTTGTCTCAATGAATTTTATATAAAGAGAGTGGGATGGGGAGAGAAATATATTATGTCATGAGTTTCAGTTTCATCGGTGTTTGCTCAATTGGAACAAATTACATATGGACTGACACTACAGATGTCATGTGATGGATAGGATCCAAAATAGTCATAGCATAAACGCATGAGCCTTATGCACTGCCAAGTTCTTAGTTGAGGAAAAGGTCATGAGAACTGCTTAAATTAAACCGCTGGAAAAGTTGCTGTGTACTGCTTCAAATCATAGGACACTGATAACAGGCATTGCCACTGATTTATTCTGTGGTAACTAATCTGGTTTTCTCACTGTTAAAACTCCAGTGTGTGTTGTTGTTTTTTTTCACTTTTTCAAACTGCTAAGGGTTATTTGTGTACATATTGTGCAAATTTTTTCATGTCATTAATTTCAGTTAGTAATAAAAAATGAGGACAGTGATGATGAATAATCTTAACCCTTTGACTCCTGCCGCCTGACCACCAGCATCCTACATTGTCAACCATGTAAACAAAGTAAAACCTTAACCCTCTGACTCCCTCATCCTATCCACCAGCTTTCTGCAGGAAGCTGGTGGATAGGGTGAGGGAGTCAGAGGGTTAAGTTTCTGCAGTTGGTGGATAGGGTGCGGGAGTAAAGGGTTAAATGGAGTATTCAGTTGAGAATTGGCTCAGACTGACAGATAGTGAGATACCAATACCATTTAAATGTTTGTTGTTTGCCTGATAACTTCACAGTGTCATGATTTTATGTCTTTGAGAGGATGCTTTGTACATTTTCTTTCCTTCTGAACTGTGGTCTTTCCCCTTATTTGTGCTTGCTTGTGACTCAGGATTATCCATTTTTCTTGTATTTGAGTACAATTTTATACAATCTCAAGCATTCCTCAGTGTTGGGGAAAAGAATTTCTAATTCATAAAGTCTTTCCATGACCTGCTGTAATAATACGCTACAGCATTTTTACACATACAGTGAAACTCTGTTATAGCGAGAGCGGACGGCCCAGGCACATTTTCTCGCTATTGCCGAGTTCTCGTTATTCCCAAATGAGAACGCCAACGGCACCGTGCGCACTCGAGTCAGACGAAGATGAAGGAGGAGAGGGGGAGGGGGAGAGGGGATTACACACCGCACAAGGACGCGCCTTTCGTTGTTTTTCTTTGTTACCGGCCACCACGAGATGTGCCCTACCGGGAACTTGACGACGAGGTGGGGGTGGGGCGAGTGGCGAGAACTTTTGTGACCAGGAAGGATAGAAAATCTCTCGTTATTACCGAGATGATTATCCACTAACTCTCGTTAAACCCAATGGTTTATTCTTAAAGATTAAGAAGGATAAAAAACGGGGATTGAAAAATGTCTCGTTACTACAGTGTTCTCGTTATTACAGTTGTCGTTATTAATGGACTCCACTGTATATTTTTTCAGTGTTCAGAAATGATTTTTTTTTTTAATTTGAAAAAAGGGGGAGGGGGGGTAGAGAAAAGGAGGAATGGGGGTGATGTGTTTACTATTATGTCACGTTCAGTGGGTTTTGTGCCCGTTTATATATCTGTACTTCTTTGTGGTTTTCTTTTCTCTTTTTTTTCATTTTCCTCCAACCAGTTTTTCCCCTTGAATTGTTTGCTGTGAAGTTTGTCTATATTTGTTTTATTTGTTATTTTGACTGTGATTCTATGTGTGTGTGTGTGTGTGTGTGTGTGTGTGTGTGTGTGTGTGTGTGTGTGTGTGTGTTCAGAATCAAAGGTTAACTCACTCGGGACGGAGAGTTTTTCCCCCTTGCGTTTCCCCAGGGACGGCCCATTTTGAAGGGTTAGGAAAAAAATCACAAAAAATACGAAACAAAAAGGAACAAAATGAAACTTTCAGATCTGAATATTTACATGCTGGGTTAGTTCATGCCAAAATATTGAAGTTCTTCCTTGAATATTTCTTCTTCATGTGCCATGTTGAAAATACCCCAAATTTTGTGGTCAGGATCACCGTGCAGTTCACACACTCTGATCAGCTCCATGAACACAAAGGTGAGAAGGTCAGGAGAAGTGCTCATTCTGCTTGCCACTCAGTTCTCTTATGCCTTCTGTTATGACAGTGGAATTTAGAAAGTGTTCTGTCATAAACTGATTCAACAAATCAAAGGGGGCGTGGCACTGAACTGGGACATGCAGGCCACAAGAGCCAGAGAACAGAGGCAAAGTGGGAGAAAAATAAAATCTTCGTGCCAGTCATGCATGGGAAAGTGAATGAAAACTCCATCAGACATGCGACTCAATGTTCTTGGCCCGCTGACAGCTCGCCTCTCGTGACATACACGCCCACCTCCCTCTCCCATTTTACTGTCGTCTGAAACTGGGTCACTGTCAGTACCTTGTTGCTGGCAGCTTCCATCACTTGATACACTTTCACCATTATCTTCATCATACTCCTCGATGTCCAATCCTTCAGTCTGAAGCACTTCAATCACTTCAGCAGCAGTAAAACGCCACTGTCGCGATCTACTTTGTTCGAAAACTTTGTACTCGCCTGCGACGCCATTTTCAACATGAATGCAGATTAACCAGTCGTATGAGGTGCCGAAGTCGATCATTTCCCAACGAGTGTATGGCTACGGAATCTCACGAAGTAACTTTCCCCTTGACACTTTTGCAGTGACCAGTGTGGCTATGGTAGGCGTGCAAGATCACAAGGCGAACGTCGAAAAAATTTTAATTATCGAAACTGCTATCGCCTGCCGTCGTACGGAACCGTGCCTTTCATCACGACCGCTATAGCATTCTGTCGTACCGAGTGAGTTAAGTGAATAAGTAGCTTACTTGTATCGTAGTTTGCAAACAGTGACAATTAACATCAGGAAGAGAGTTCTTGAATGCTATATAGAACCAGTATTGTTATACGGTTGTGAGGCATGGACAGTCGACAAGCAAAGCCAGAACAAGATTGAGGCAGCCGAGATGTGGTTTCTAAGAAGAATGTTGAGAGTTCCATGGACAGCAAAGAAAACAAATGAGACAGTCTTGATGGAGGCAGACACAAGAAGATCATTCATAAGGAAGATTTAGAAAAGACAGGCAGCATTTATAGTCCATTTTATGAGGAAAGGAGAATTGGAGCACCTGGTCACAATGGGAAAGCTGGAGGGAAAGAGAGAGCACCAGGTAGACCCAGGGAGAAGATATTGGACAGACTTGCAGAGTGGCTGAAGACAAAGAGGGTGGAAAGGTGCTTGAGGCAACAAGAGATAGAGACAGATGGAAGGCCATGATCGTCAACGCCATGTGGCAAGGCACCTGATGATGATGATGAAACAGTGACAACGCCACCTCTTTAATCATAAAAATGAAATAGAAAGTAAAGAAAGAAAAAGGAAAAAGTTTGAGGCTAGACTTCAAGGTATTCACTTTAGTTTGTCAGTTTGAAATAATATCTTTTTAAAATATTCTTTTCAGGTATGTGTTTTTATTCTCCTAAAGAATTAATTTATTTTATGTGAAATTGCGAGTGTTAGAATAGAAAAAAATTGTTTTAAATGATGATGTACTGCGCTTATATATTAGATGCACAGATGATAGATTCATCTCTGTTTAGATCTATGAAAATTGATAAAGTATTTCAAACTGCTGCCATCAAGTCTTTCTTTCGTCAAGGTACAAAATCATCAGTACAAAATCCAGCTTTGTCCCAAAATCTAGTATTAGAATTAGAGATTCTTGAATCAATGAATGCCAATGGAAATTCATCCAGGCTATAGGGTGAGAATGAGTGCATGTCTGTGTTCATGTCTGCTTGTGTATTTGTTTATATGTAGGCCTACTTTTTAAAAAATATGCCTGTGATTTTATGCTTATTTTTGACTCGCTCTGTGTGTGTGTGTGTGTGTGTGTGTGTGTGTGTGTGTGTGTGTGTGTGTGTGTGTGTGTGTGTGTGTGCGCATGCACGTGCATGCATGTGTGTGGGATTTAGAATGATATACATGTGATGTATGAATGTTCTTAATGTAGCCTACAGTGTTCAGTCTTTTAATGTCACAAATTATTGCCATTGAATTTTTTTCTCCTTCGCGTTGAATTTATTTCTTCTTCAGTGTATGTGTGAATAGTTAACAATACTGATGACTATATTATTGGCTGTATTTTTTTTTTTTTTCATCTGTCTACTATTACAGTATACAACTGAAATATTTTGAAATATTGACCATCAAACATTTTTCATTTTCATTTTGCTTATTTGCTGTTGTTGATAGGGACAGTTCCATTTGCACTCTCCCTGCCTCTCTTTCTATCCCCCCTATTCTCCCCCCCCCTGCCCACCCTTCTTTCCCTCCTTGTCTTTCTTTTACCTGAATGTGGAAGTCCTAGCATTATTTTAATGGACTTGATATTTGATGAATGTAAATATGACTGGCATTAGTAGGTAAAGTAGATTGTTGAAATTTTTGTGTTTGATTTATTTTCTTAATGAAACAGATCTAATCCATTCGAAATTGTCTTGTTAAAATTTGCAACTTTTATGATTTTTTTCCCCCCCACTTAAGTTTAGTCAATGTTGTAAACACTTTTCATGTGTAATGAACATGAATGTGTGGTGAACATGAACATGTTGTTGATACTATTTATGAAAACTGTTCATTTGTTCATCTTGTTTTGTCTATTTGTTGTTCCATGAAACGCAAAAAATAAAGAACTGAAATTAAAAAACTTTGAAAAATCTAACAGCATAACCTGAAAATTTCGAAAGTTTTTGCTGTTATAGTGTCTTGAGTCCTTTTGATTTCAGTGCAGAGACTGGAGCTCTCTCTCTCTCTGTGTCTCTCTTTGTCTCTCTGTCTCTCTCTCTCTCTCTCTCTCTCTCTCTCTTTCTCTGTATATCTCTGTCAATCTCTCTCTCTCTCTTTCTCTCTCTCTCTCTCTTTTTCTCTTTCTTTGTATGTCTGTCTGTCAATCTCTCTCTCTCTCTCTCTCTCTCTTTTTTCCCCCCTCCCCTCCCACCTCTTTCTAGAAATGAAATGAAGGAAATAATTCAATAGATGGACAATACTTTATGTTGATGGGAGTGGTAGTCAAGTGGATAAACGTAGGGATTTCCAGTCAGAAGGTCATGGGTTCAATCTGCGTAGACACTGGTGCTAGGTAGGTAAGGGATGGAGATATTTCCAATCTCCCTGGTCAACATGTGTGCAAGCCTACCGGTGCCTACAGCCCTCTACAACTGTACAAGGCCAATAAATCACTCACTTTGGCAATGGAATTTTTCTTCCGGTGACTGAATTAAGTGAATATAATTCAAGTAATAGAAAATCACAGGCTCCTACAGTTTGATTGTCTGGGGGGCCTAATCAGATCACAAGAGCAACATGGTGTATACCATGTCACAAGCCACAGACTGACTGAGCGTCAGACATCTTTTTATAGAACCCTTAGACTTGCGCGATGTGAGACGTAAGCATTGTACGGCAGACTCCTTAACCTCTTCAGAGACGTTCTTCCGGATGCAGTTTTGAAGTTTTTGTAAAAGATCAGTAGATTTCACCTGGTATGATTTTACATATGGGAAAGATTTTTAAATGCATTTCAGACATGAAAGGATAATCGTGAGCATGGTTTTTAGCTTTTTTTTTTAATTAAACGTGGGAGTTATCTTTGACATGATGGTATCCCACGGCGCACAAATCCGAGATACTTTAGTTGGCCACTTTCTGCCGGCTATTAATAGTGCGCCCCTTCCCTTCCACTCCCCACACCCTTTTCACCCGTCCCTTTATCACTAGTGCGGGAGCACAAAGACGCGCTACACTGACAGACTTTGGTCGACCCTGCCTGGCTAAAAATAGCACAGCAGACGAAACCGGCTCGCAACTAAAGGGTGGCAGAATGGCTGGGAAAATGCAGCCGTAATCCCTGATATGGTTCTAGTAGTCAGCTGGGCTTTAAGCAGTATGAACCTGAACCTGAATCAAATCACAAGAGTGACAGGCATCAATGATGGGGCTGCAAATGCAAAACAAATGGAAGCTTCATAACTCAGGCCTAGACATTGTCAAACCAGTCAGATTACAGACCCAATTTGGTGAAAGGATAGCCAGTTTTAATGCAACTTTATGATGGAAACAGTTGAATGAAAGCAAAACTTCTTTGTGTTCTTCAAGTTTCTGTGCCTCAGGCATGGTGAGCAGAAAACAAAAGCTGCCACCTTAGCTGCAAGCATTAGCATTATTTTTCTGCCATCTGGCATAAACAAAGTGTAGAATCCTTTGCTCAGTCACAACAACCCTCTGGTAAGCAGTTTGAACCAGGTATGTCTCCTGTATCAGAACATGCTCTTTGTATAGAAATTTCACACATTTATGTCTGTGTCTGTGTCTGTTGTTCTTGTGTGTCTGTGTGTGTCTGTGTGCATGTATGGATATCTAATATGTTTGGATAGCTATCTGTTTTGTACAACTTTGCATGTGATGTTTGTAGTGAATACAGTTGACTTCAGAGAATAGCACTATGCAAGAACAATGTATGAGAACATAGCGCTATATCTTTGCCATGTGTGTTTACAGAGACTATGATGACAGAGGATACAGACCATACGACGGAGGAAGAAGGGGTGGGGGAGGTGGCTTTGGAGGAGGCGGCTTTGGTGGGGGTGGGGTGGAGGTGGTGGCTACGGTGGGGGCGGGGGTGGCCGTGGTGGAGGAGGAGGGGGTCGAGGACAGAGATCAGTACCAGCTGACGGCCCTTACACAGTTTACGTAGGCAACTTGCCACAGGATCTGGTCCAGGGAGACTTAGACGTCATTTTCAAAGATCTCAAGGTAAGAACTCGGCTGAATGTATATATAGTATAACTATAAGTAATCTGAGAATGATGAATGTTTATAAATCAAGACTGATAAAAGTGTGCCGTATTGCATCAGACTATAATAAATTTAGAATGATGAAAACATGTTCTCTTTCATCTGAATATGGGGATAAAGCAGATTTGTAGAAACATATGTTTTATTCGAAATTGAAGTTGTGCCATTTCTGTCGGACAAAATTGCACTGTGTTTTCATATTCAGATTATTTTATTTTATCAGGGAGTGATGTGTGTCAGTATGTGTGTCGGTTTGTGCCAAAAATGTGTTAGCAGGAATTTCTTAGCCAATTATGGGCAGGTCTTTTTACTGAATTTAGACCAAAGGTATGGACTGATGAGAAAGTCACAAATGTATAGGTTTGGAAGTCAAGGCCTAAGCAAGGTCAGGGTCATATAAGCAAAAACAAACATCAAACAAACAAAAAACAAAAGAAGAAGAAGAAGAAAAAGTGTGAATCAGCACTTTCTGAAAACAGTACGTGAACAGCACTTTCCCAGAGACAACTGACAGTTCTTTTTCTCCACAATGCTTTTGATGATACGGAAGATTGGGGATGTTGTTGGTGATGCTGTACATTTCCATTCTGGATTGAGACAGCATTGCAGAGCTGTACTCTGTACTTTTTGAAATGTATCCTGAAATCACCAGGCCTAGAGATGCATCTGCAGTTCGGTCAGTTCATATGAGCAACACTCTCATTGACACGTCGGTAAAGTGTTTGAGACTCGACTCGGTGGTCCTAGTCTTCACAGTGAACTCGTAACTTGTTTATCCCTATCAAGGAGCTGGTTGGGGAGGAAGATGTCTGTAAAAGTAGATGAAGTTTCACTTATAATAATAATTACAATATTTATATAGCGCAAAATCTTGATAAAATCAAATCTAAGCGCTGAGTGGTCCTTGTCTTCACAGTGAACCCGTATCTTATCACAGTGAAGTGGTTGGGAGGAAGTGGATGGGGATCGCATGATGACTGACAGACCTGAAGGGATTCAAACTCAAAACCTCCCAGTTGTTAGTCTGTTGCATTAAATATTTGTCCACAGTAATTCCCAAAATTTTCCTCTTTCCTTGCATCTTCACTATTACTACATTACCAAGCCAGGAACATTTGCTGCCTTTAGCTTTTTAAGTGTTTGAAGTTTAGACTTCATTCATGAGGGATCCTTGCACTCCATTAATTCCATATGTGCTCCACCCAATATTTCAGCAATCATGTGGTAGACTCCTTGAGCTGGTGCAAAGCCTTATACACTGCCATGGTCTTGAAACAGGCAAATGAAAAGGAGTGAGGGATGGTGGTGAATGTGACCTATGAAACACAAAGCTGACATCACCAGAATGATTGGAATGTTTAAGATGGTCAGTGAATGGCTAGTTTTCCTGTTGTGGGCTGGGATTGAACTTGAGACATAAGATCTGGAGTCCATGGATGATAGCAATTAACATGCATCCTGAAATCTGCTGATCAAACAAGAGGGACTTTTTGTGTTTCTTTTCTTCTTCCAACCTGGACATCATCTACCTTGGCAAACCATGTCACCTCATAAATTTTTCTTGTCTTATTCTTTGATGGAAATCTATAAGTGCCTATAAAAATGTTTTGAAAAAGAAATAGAACTGATCTACATGATGGCTCTAGTCCTTTTACGTGTGACAACTGATGATCAGTTTTAGTTACCAGCTAAAGATAAATGTCTAAGTTACGTTTGTTGATTCCGTCCCAGGTCAAAAGTGTTCGTTTGATGCGAGACAGAGAAACAGACAAATTCAAAGGTAAGGATTTGTGCAGAAAGTGTTCCAGTTTTCAAAGTTTCCCACATTCAGATATTATCAAGGTTCTGTGACAAGTATGTGTGTGTGTGTTAGTGTCTGCATGTGTGGATGTGTGTGTGTGGCGGGGGGGGGGAGGGGGAGGGGGAGAGAGCGTGTGTGTGTGTGCATGTGTTTGTCATGGTCGATTACCAGCAAAACCCACCCCTTCCAAATAATTGGTTTAACTTAAGATTTTTAGATAATTCAGGGTTTTGTAATGAGACTTATTCGTTTTAAGGTAGACTTTTGTGTTTATGATAATTTCAGGTGTTTGTATGGAGTACATAGTAGACTTTTGTGTTTGTGATAATTTCAGGTGTTTGTATGGAGTACTCAGTAGACTTTTGTGTTTATGATAATTTCAGGTGTTTGTATGGAGTACTCAGTAGACTTTTGTGTTTGTGATAATTTCAGGTGTTTGTATGGAGTACTCAGTAGACTTTTGTGTTTGTGATAATTTCAGGTGTTTGTATGGAGTATATAGTAGATTTTTGTGTTTACATCTTTCCGTATCAAAAACAAGTTTTCACCTGGTTTTTCTGTGGCATAAAAAGGTCTTTTTTATGCTATGATAATGTCATTTATTGATAAACAAAATAAAGAGAAACGCAAGTGGCTAATGTTTATATATAATTGCCTCTGTTTGCAGGTTCAAACAAAATAAAGAGAAACACAAGTGGCTAATGTTTATATATAATTGCCTCTGTTTGCAGGTTCAAACAAAATAAAGAGAAACACAAGTGGCTAATGTTTATATATAATTGCCTCTGTTTGCAGGGTTCGCTTATGTGGAGTTTGAAGACACAGAATCATTACAAGAAGCTTTAACATACAATGGAGCAGTAAGTATACACGTTTTTTTCCACAGTAAGTACACAAGTTTTTTTTCAAAGCGCTGTAGCTCACTGTTATGATTCATATTGTAGCACAAAAATGTTTGTTCATATTGAGAAAATGATTTTTGTTCCCTGATGTAACAGGCAACATTACATGCTGTTTAAAGAGATATTTCATGATCACAGATTTTAACACATTCATGATGGAAAGCATTGATAGTTCTGTCACACTTGTAACCTCTGTGGATTGGAAGCGATGATTGTAGTTTCACCAATTAAAGGTACAGAACTGGATCAGATTCTCCCCACACTAAGCTGGGAGTTATTTCCCCTGCTTGTTCAATTCTGTTAGTGTTTGTTGGATGTTCTACATGCTGTCAGAACAACTTTTCAGCCGATTGAAAACAAAAAAATGGCAAGAAATCATGCTCTCACGCATGTGGAAATCATGTGACAGCTCAACCTTAATCCTGGGGATGATGAAAATGAAATCTATGAAGAACAAAGTGATTCAGAAGAGGACAAAACAGATGTGGTAGTGCTTTCAACAAGTGCTAGTGATGGATATGATAATTATATTCACTATGAAAAAAAAATTACCGAAAAAGCCAAATAACCACTTATGCGGCAGACATACTTCAGTATCGAGATTTTATTTTGACAGATTCCAGTTCCTCAATCATTTTACCATAAGTAGCCTATCTAAAATTTCTTGTAATTCTGTCTGTAAATAGTGATGCTATTTAACGAAAATGACAAGTACCCATATGCCCAAAATTTTCTGAAGGTAACCTCAGGCCAGCACAGCAACAGTTCTGCAGCAAGCCCAGCCACAATAGAGTTAAAATTTGTCCACATAGGTTATGGTATGAGAGTAAGAAGATTAAAGAATGTTTTACAGAAGATTAAAGAACATTTTAAGCATGAAATTAATGTACAGTATTGTTTTATTGCACTTTTTGAATGGGTTCTTAGATAATTTTGATTTTTGGATTTTACATAAAAAAATGTTTTTCAGTCATTTTTGTTTTGTTATTTTTCAGTGGATTCCTAAATTATTTAATTTTTGTCATTAGGCATATAAGTCATATCCATGTCCTGAAATTATGCTTTTTAAATTATTAATGTTTGTTGTGATTTTTTTTGCCCTTTTGTGTTATATGGGAAAAGAAGAAGAGTGGGTGAAAATACTGAAAAGATGGATGACCAGTGATGTGAGTGGAAAGCAGTTTATTTTGTCAGTATGAAAGTTTTGCTTTTTGAATAAATAAGATGACAGTTATGAAGAAGAGGTGTGAAAATGTGACTTTGTGGCTAAAGGCTTGTTGAAAAATCAAGACTGAACAAGTCAGGTTTTGATTTATTTTGTACAGTGCTACTCAACAAACTCTTTTGGAGTCACTGGGCATTACATATTTTCAAGACACAGTCTAATACATCCAAAAGCACTGATAAACCACACATACATACACACAACAAAATACAGGTGCACAAACAAATATGAACTAAAAGTAGGAACCAGAAAAAACATGAAAATAGAATCAGAACGTATTTTTCTTTTTTTTTCTGGTTCCTGTTTGTTTGAACGCAGGCAATCGCAGTTGTTTTGGATTTCATAAACTAAAAGTGTCAAACCATATGTACACATATATATCAGTGTTCATAAATGTATACATACATGAATAATTTTATGATAGTACATGATCAATAGTTACAAGTGGAGGTACAAAGTCAATATTATAGGTTGATGAGCCATTTTGATAGCAACATTTTTTTTCTCCATCAGAAATGCTTTTAAGAAAGTCATGCCGTATTCATTTCATTTTACTTTCGTTTTGTTTTGTTTTTGTGCATTTGGTAATGATTTTGAATTTTGCTTTTCCTTGCAGTTGTTTGAGGACAGAAACTTAAGGGTAGACATCGCAGAGGGCAGGAAAAACGACAGGGGACGAGGGAGAGGAGGTGATAGAGGTAACACTCTGTTCTTTCTTTGTTACAGCTTTCTGTACTGTGAAGTAGTTCCTTGATGTGCGTGCCTTTTGATGAGAGTCTCAGTATCAGACACATATTACTTGATTGCTGGGAGTGGCATGACACCAACAGCAACATTTTACAGCAGACCAGCTGAAGATCTTATTTCATGGTGGTCAGGGCTTAAAACGTTCCACGTTTGGGCGGAATTCCACGATTTCGGTTTGTCAAAAAAAAAAAAAAAAAGGAGCATGGCATCCGTGATCGGCTTGCAAGCGTTCATAGCAACGGCGCCAAGTTATGGCCTCTGGATCCCCCCCCCCCCTAGTTTCAGTGTTTTTTTCCTCCTCCTGTTTTAAGCCCTGGGTGGTTCTTCCAGACTAGCCAGAAAGTATTTTACGGTTGACTCGGAGACCTGAATATCATGCTGTTCCTCCAGAAAATATTTTTGCTTTCTTAAGGCAAATCATTCCTTTCTTTTGATGTGATTTTAGTATAGAAAAAATATTTTAGTTGGATCTTTTACTCAATCTGAATGTTTTTTTTTCATGTGAAATGTTGATGGATGTAATTTTGAAAGTGGTAATAATTTTTCGTTATTGATATTTGTTGGGGGGATGGTAACAGCCCTGATATGACCTGTAGTGGTTGGAGATGATATAAACAACATGAAATGAATTATGTGATAAAAGGACATGTAGGGATCTGATATTGAAAGTGTCCTCAGCTCTGTGTGTCCTCCCACAACAGGGGCTTTTTGGGGGGAAGTGTGTATACAGTGAGAAAACATATGGTACTGCAAGTTGAACTGGTTGCTGTTGGACTGCTGTACCTGTTCCAAGATCTTGCTGCAGTCTTACTTCTGCTGCCGTAATGCATTCTTTTGTATAGCTGTGTTGAGATTAGTTTTAATGGTTAATACCTGTGAACATGTACATTGCCCAGCTGCTTAGGGGGCTGATGTATGTATGGGTGAAGATATTGGATGGACTTGCAGAGTGGCTGAAGACAAAGTAGAGGTGCTTGAGGCAACAAGAGATAGAAACAGACATGGATGAAACTGTGCCGTCTGGGACGGAAATCCGTTTTTTCTCAGTTATGGCAGACAGAAGCTGCCGTTTTTTTTTTTTTAATTTGAAAGAAAAAATATCGTAAGTAAAGAATCGCGGTTCTCAGCACGTTAACACGGTTTAGCAGACGACAGGTTAAGAAAACGGAAGTGGAAAGCGCTCTTCTTTTTGGAGACCGAAACACAGGTTCGCTCATGGCGCACTATTTCGCTCACTCAAACTTAAATTACAATGCCGTTGGCAGCTGGCAAGTCTGCCACTGTAACTTCTGGTTGTGTGGACAGTGCCACAGATGACACAGCTACCTCTGCATCTGACCCACGACCATCCACCAACACCAGTGTCAGTGAGCCTAGGGCTGAGACATCACCTCTCCCTGACACTCAGTCCACAGCTGCAGCTAACTCAGCCACTTCTCCGTCTACTGTCACTTCTCCTGCCTCTATTGTCACCAACACCAAACCAACTGCTATTGTCACCAACACCAAACCAACTGCTCAAAATAGAAAAAGAAAAAATGGTGGTGGTGGTGACATCCGACATTTTTTTAAGCGCCCTCACCAGCAGTGAGAATTCTGCACATTCTGCAGCAACAATTTTGGCATTCAAAACACAGTGTTTCTTTCATTTTGAATTTTACAATTACTGAATCAGTGGAGCAGTGATAAATGCAGTGTAATGGTTTCTACCTTTGAATGTTGAGAAAATAGTGTTCTTGGTTTGTTGTGAAATACTACTTCAGGAGTGCTTTAAATTCTTCTGTTCCATCACACACTATAGAATGAAAAATGAAACATTTGAAAATGCTGTCAGCTTACAGAAAAAAGCTACTCATTTCCCTGCACGGTGACTGACTGAGTATTAGAGTAATAAATTAAAAACTTTTTTTGGGTTTAAAATTGCTGAGAGTTTTTTTTTCTTGTCATTTACTGTTATTAACAGTTGCTACTAAAAAAATGTATATTGCTGCCAGTCAACAGGTTTGAACACACAAGTGACACTCAGGTAGAAAGAAACTCTAGGGAGAGCTAGACAACAGAAGGTCTTCAGAGAAGTAACCCCCTTTAGACAAGTGTTTCGGCCCTGAATTCCTTACACTCTCGGGGGGCCGGGCCACATCCAGGTCATGACTCCTGGATGCCCTTCTGCTGTTTTATTTTTTTTTTTTTTTCCCACGCCGGGGATCGAACCTGGGCGATTCTGCGCTTCAGAACTGCGGTACGCGGTTTTACCAATGTGCTAACGGGGCACACATCATCTGTAGGGAATTTAATCCTTATGAAGTTCACTTTTTTGGTTCCTCCTTGCCCAGATCCAGCTTGAGCTCCTTTCTGCTGCCTCTGCCATCGCTTTAAGGGCTCTAGTCCTCTTCTTCCCAGAAATGGCAAGTTGTTTCATGAGATCATAAGCGGAGGTGCCCACAAACCCTCTTGCCCCGACCTCTATGGCGAAGATTTTGACCCGCAGACCTGCTTTCTTCAGGGTGCTGGCAAGACCGGCGTATTTTTCGGTCTTGTAGATATGTGCTTCTTCCATTCTGCTTTCGTATGGCACAGTGAGTTCTATCAGAATCACTTGTTTCGAGGAGTCAGAGTGGAGAGCGATGTCTGGTCTCATGCCTGTCTTGCTGATGACATCTGGGTAATTTCTCCACTCTGGGAGGTCTGCTGTACACTCCCAGTCGACTGCTCCATCCAGAAGAACCTTTGGCAATGTGCTGGTTGTCATAGCACTTTCGGGCCAGACCTGTTTCCCTCCTGCTTTGTAGAACGTTGTCATAGCAATTGGTGCGTTTGGGGTCATGGTTTTTTCGCTAACCACATCTGTGATCACTTTCAGAACTTGGTTGTGCCTCCATGTATACCTTCCTTGGGCTAGCGCTACTTTGCAAGGGCTTAGGACATGTTCCACTGTTTGTTTCTTCTGACAGAGCGGACATGCTGGGTCGTCTGCTTTCCCCCATTTCACTAAGTTTGCATTCGAGGGGAGCAGGTCATATACAGATCTGAGGAGGAAGCTTATCCTTAGAGGAGCCATGTGCCACATATCGTTCCAGCTGAGACTTCTTTGGAGTGCACTGTCCCATGTTGTCCATTGCCCCTGTTGACCTTGCTGGACTGCCTTCTGCACTCTTTTGACATCTTCTTCTTCCTTCAACTCCTGTATGATCATGTCTCTTTTTTCCTTCCCTTTGGCTTTGGACCACCACTGCATTTTTGTTGCTCCCAGTCCCTGTCTGTTGGTTTGCGTGTGTCCAATTATTTCTTTGATGCTGAGGTTTCTCTTGGCATTGTTTACAGCCTCTTGGACTTTCCACTTTCTGCCAGTTCTCAGCTTTGGATGAACTGATCTCACGATATTGTCTTCCGATTCCTCCAGCATGCTCAACAGTCTTGCTTTTCCAACTTTGTATTCCTCCACTATGGATTTGAGAGGTAGCTTCAGCATTGCTTGACGACAGTAGAATGCAACATCAGTGAGACCAGGTGGGACACCGAGCCATTTTCTTGTGTATTTGTTGATTTTGGCTTCCATTGCTTCGACTGTGCTGGTGCAAATGTCATAGATTAGCAGTGGCCACAGCAGCTTTGGTATCAGCATGAACTGTAGACACCAGACTTTGTATTTGCCTGGCAGTCCGCAGTTATCTATTTTCTTCAGGCCTTCTTCTGCTGTTTGCTTGGTTTCTCATCCCCTTTGTGTGTCTTTCAGGGAGTCATCATACCATCTTCCGAGACTTTTTACTGGCTCTTCTGTGACAGTGGGGATGGCTTGGTTGGCTACCATGAATTTGACTGAATCTGCCACTTTTCCTTTTCGCAGTGAGAGACTTCGGGATTTCTTAGGTTTGAACCTCATTCTTGAAGAGGCCACCAGCTCATCCAGCTGCTTTAAGATTTGGTGTGTCTCTTCCTCATCCGTGGACAAGACTGTTGTGTCATCCATGAAAGCTTTCAGAGGAGGCATCTGGTATCCATCTCCCAGATTCACTGGACCTGAACTCTTCATTGCAGCTTTCAAGATGACTTCCATTGCCAACACGAACAGTATGGGAGAGATTGCACAGCCCATTGCAATGCCCACCTCTAGGTCTATCCAGTCCGTGGTGTATTCTTTGGTAGAGAACCGCATTGAGAACCCTTGGAAATACTTCCTCAGCATTGTTCGGATGTTTTCTGGGATGTGATACATTTCAAGAGCCAGCTGGATCATATCGTGTGGAACTGATCCATATGCATTCGCCAGATCAAGCCAAACTACGTCAATGTTTCTCTTCTCTGTTCTTGCTTTTTGGATGGCATCCCAAATCAACGTGGCATGTTCCAAGCATCCAGGCATTCCTGGTATGCCTCCCTTTTGGACTGACATATCCAGATACTTGTTTTCAGTCAGGTATTTTGTCAATCTTGCTGCCATAACAGAGAAGAAGATTTTCCCCTCGACGTTCAGAAGTGATATTGGCCTGAACTGATTGATGCTGCTGGAGTTCTGCTCCTTCGGAATGTACACTCCTTCAGCTCTCATCCATTGGTCGCTGATCTTCTGGTTCCTCCATGCTGATCGAATCATCTTGTGGAGCCACTCGAGCACTTTTGGGCATTTCTTGTAGAGCAGGTATGGTATTCCGTTTGGTCCAGGTGCTGACTTGGCTCTGGCTTTCATTACTACGTTCTTCACTTCATCCAGTGTTGGTGGTTTGTTATTGAATTTTCCTTCTGGCGCTGCAGGCCAAACCAGATTCTGGATTTCAAGTGGTGCCTCGCGCTGAGAATCGGAATATGTTTCCCTGAGATGCTGCTCTAGGGTTTCCTTGCCCACTGTGAGAGTCCCTGATTTGGGTTGTTCAAACAGCTTTCTTGAAAAGTCAAAGGGATCTTTGAAGAAACGATCTTGAGTCTTCTTCTTTTTGCTCTTTCTTCGCCTTGCTGATTCCACTTTGCTGAGAGCATTGTGTTTGGCCTTCAGATCTTTCCAGAGTTCCAGGAGCCCTTGCTTCTCAAATTCTGAGGCAGTTTTCATTCGCTTTTTAAGCTTCCTTTTCTCCCTCCGGATGCTCTCCATCTGTTGCTGTCTTCTGGATTTCTGGGGAGGCGTTTTTGTCTTTGGCTGCTTCACTCCATAAGTGTCCCTGCAGATAGAGTATATGATGTCTCCGTATGTGTCAAGTTTGTGTTCCAGCGTACTGTTCCCTATTAGCGCATTCAGCTTAAGGACAAGTTCCTCATCTAATTTCTCCCATTGTTCTTTTGCACCGGCAGGCGGCAAATTGAGTTTTCCACGTTTGGCGTTAAGAGCTTGTGCAAAATCCGCATCAGAACCGTCAGCGTGGATGTCCTTGGCACTATGGTTTAATTCCTGGCCTTGGTCATCCAACGTCTCACCTGCTATTGCAGTGCGCTGCTGCTGGTTCGTATGTGTCTTCAAACAGCCCATTTTTGTCCTGTGGATCTTCATGCCGCGTTTGGTGGTGAATCTCCTTCCACACGCACACGGAAATTCCAACTGGTCATTAATCATGGTCCGTTGTGCGTTTCCAGTCGTGATGGAGTCAGTGCCGATGGATTCATCATTCTCTCCCTAGCATGCTGTTGTTTGTACACTCGGTCATTGATATGTCTCCATGAGATTTGCATGCACACACACACACACACACACACACACACACACACACACACACACACACACACACACACACACACACACACACACACACACACACACACACACACACACACACACTCACACAAATGTATTTTAAAGCAATTAAAATTATAAATTTCCATTCAGGAGAGGCCACAAAATTAGTCTTTAAATACAAAAAAATCGTTTTCGGCCAGGGGCTGGACCCCCTATCGGGGCGCTGCCCCTGGACCCCAGCCTTTCAGTTTTTTTAATTTTCACAGGTTTCACCCATGAACAGATGGAAAACCATGATCGCCAACGCCATGTGGCAAGGCACATGATGATGATGATGATGATGATGACGATGTGTGGGTGTGCATGCGTGTGTGTTTGTGGTGTGTGTGTATGTGTGAGTGTGTGTGTGTGTGTGTGTGTGTGTGTGTGTGTGTGTGTGTGTGTGTGTGTGTGTGTGTTGAGATACTTCCCAAAATCTTAAAACCCAAAACAGTTTAGTTTCATGGATTAGTTCAGAGCAGACAGAATAAAAGAAAAATAAAGAATCTGAAGTATACATTGATTGTGTACTTGCAGGTCGCGGTGGAGGTGGAGGAGGAAGGGCGGGTAACTGGGGTGGTCAGGGAGACGACTACCGTGGTGGGGGAAGGCAAGGTCCAGGTGACTACGGCCACTTCAACGACCGTGGACGTGGTGGTGGTCGTGGGGGCTTCAGAGGTGGTGACAGAGACCGTGGCTACGACCGAAGTGGGGACAGGGGAGGACCCAGTGGTTATGGTGGTCGTGGCGGTGGTGGTGGTGGTGGTGGTGGTGGTGGTGGTGGTTATGATCGCCGTCAGCGGAGGGACAGTGGTGGTGGTGCTTCTTCACAAGAATTTCGTGAACCTTCTCCTGGTGAGTGGTCTCTTTCTGTCTCTGTATTTTTTGTAAGACACAGTAAAGATATTTCTTGGGTGGTGAATGTTTCACTTTAAAGTTTCTACGTTTTTATTTTTATTTTGCTTGGGTTTGGGGGGGGGGGGGGGGGGAGAATCTGTGTTTGAGTGCTTAAGTGTAGAGGTGTCTTCAAAAATTGCAATCACTTACTATTGAATGTTTATCAAATTTGGATCACAGTTCAGCCCATTAACCCTCTTCCTACCAAGAAAATAGGTCACTGTACTAACTATTGACCAAGTAATGTTAGGAGAGAGACTTCAGAAACACTCAAATTACACCTGTTTTTTGCCATTTTTGCCGCTTCAAATGTCGTGTAAACTCAGAAAGGAAATGACAAGAGTATACTCCCTTTGCCGGAAAAGGATTCACATCAGCAATGTGGTCATTTTCTCTTTATATACTCGAAACTGACATTACAGTTCAGGGCACGAAATCCTCATGACGTGGTCCGCGGAGAGAGAAAGCTGAGTCACGAGGATCTTGTGACGCGGTAGGGAATGTGTAAAAGAGTTGCCTACGTTCAGGTGGACTTCATTCAGTGTTTGGGGACTCCTCCCTTATTCCAGCTTTTGTGTTGTTCCGCTTAATGAAAATGACTGCCAGAATATCGGTGCTGTGTAACTCTCAGGTACTCTCGTCCTGATGTTAAGCGATAGGCATTTGTTGGTAAGAATGCTTTTCATCTTCTTGAATGCTGTTTTGGCTTGGCAGATTCTGCTGGCTATTTCTGATGTGCATCTGTGTAGTATGGCAATAGAAGTGATTTTCTGTCAGGGTTTACTCCCTTAGCCTTAGTTTCTCCCGAGATAACCACAAGGCAGTGGTTAGATTATGTGCGTGAATGCATTGATATGTGCACTTTATTTTCTCTTCATTTTTCTCCTGTTGAAATATTGTGTATGTTTTGAAAAGGCTATAGCCCTGATACAGCTCTATGCAGTCAGCTGGGCTTTAAAAAAAAATAACAATAACAATAATTCTGTCCGGAACACCGTTTTCAGACACAGATTTTATATATAAACATACACTTTTTAACATTGGATTCTTTGCAGATTGAGACTTGTTGCAATAGCAATAGAGGTCCTTGTGTGACTGCGCGGTTTTTGAGTCTGACTGGGGGAAAAGTTTATGCATATGGCCCACACACCACCCAACTAGAAATGGATACCTGAACCTTCGTAGGTTTTGGGAAGTATAGCAGCAAAGGGCCTGATAAAAGTTGGTCTCGGCTACTTCATAACCATCATCATCATGTGCCCTGCCACATGGCATTGGTGATCATAGCCCTCCATACGAATCTATCCTTTGTCGCTGTGAGTACATCTCCCACCCTCTCTGTCTTCATCCATTCTACAAGTCAGTCCAGTATTGTCTCCCAGGGTCTACCTGGTGCTCTTTTTCCCTCCAGCTTTCCTGTTGTGACTAGGTGCTCTAATTTCTCTTGCCTCATAAACTGTCCTGTAAATGTTGCTAGTCTTTTCCTAATCTCCTTTTCTCTCACTGGACAAAGCAGCAGGGAAGTTTAGTCTTTTTCTCCTAATTTCTGTATTTGGTGTTTGTTCGTTTGTGATCTTACATTTTTGCTTGACAAATGCCGTTTGAAAATTTGCGCCTGTCTTGTCTGGTTATATTAAATACGCTTTCTGATTTTCGTGTTTTTCTAGTTCCTGTTTGCTTGAACGCAGGCGATTGCACTTGTTTTGGGTTTCTGATCTTCTTCATCAATGTTCTTTTTGTGTCTGCCTCCTTCAGGACTGTCACCCCATTCCCCTTTATCCTCAGGATTACAGAACATGTTTTTTTCTTTTAACCTTTGTGCAGAGTCTGCGTCCAGAAGACCCAGGTTGAAGCTTTTGCCTCGTACAGTGGATAAACCACTGAACACTCCTGCTGAATCTGAACGAAACAGCAGCATTTTTGGTACAGGCCGACCCCGAGATGAAGCGAGGGTGGAGGCTAGTCGAAGCCGGAACACCAGTGAAAGTAGTCACTGATCACTGTCACCTTCTGTTCTTGTGTCATGGTGAGTTAATCTGTTTCACACACACACACACACACACACACAACAACACACACACCACACACACACACACACACACACACACACACACACCACACACACACACACACACACACACACACACACACACTCCACACACACACACACACACACACACACACACACACACACACACACACACACACACACACACTCACACACAACAACACACTCATTCCACATACTCTTCCATTCTGTCTCTCTCTCTCTCTCTCTTCTCTCTCTCTCTCTCTCTCTCTCTCTGATTAAAACAAAAAAAGAAGACAAATATGAAAGGATTACACAGTACCTGTATGTGTGGGGTGGGTGGGGAATCTCAATGAATTTAACTTTCAGGATACATGCACAAAACAGGCTACTATATACTACTTTTACTTTTATGAAACTGATTTATCCAAATCATGATGCCAGTTTGATAGCTGTGGCAATGAGATTGATTTTGTTGTTGTTTTTGTTGTTGTTGTCTGCTGGATGAAGAAAAGTCGGGACATTGTTGAATTTGTTCCTTGACTTATACTTTAGAATCCCTCCAAATTGACAAGAGGATCAATGTTTTGGTACAGTTTTTATGGTCTCTGTTTAAAATGCCCATGAAGATGATAACAGTTCGAAATGTTTTCAGTAGTTTCATGCCCAGACTATCAATATCTTTCCATTTATTGGAACATGGTTGTAGGCTGTCACCTCTCCCGTTTGATTGTTATGCTTGTTATAGCATTTGTTTGTTTCAGTGACGATTATATACCTATCACTTTGTCAGTGATACCATCTGAAACCTGGTTGTGGTTTTGTTGCAGCATCAAAGCGAACGCAGCTGACCCCGAGGCATATTTTCCGTGGCCTACTTGAATTGGTTTGACAGACTTTTGGCCTGATCCTGACAATGACTTTGATCTGTGCGTACATCTTCGAATTGGCTTGCTTACCCTCCACGCTGCTCAGGAGAGCGGTGTGTTCTGAGCTAAACGGAGTGATGTTATTGTATTGGATGCCCTTTGAGCATGTCGAGTTGAAGCTGCAGCTGTGTCGCGACAGAAATATTTGGTATTTCAGGCGTTGTGTTATTAACAGACTCGTGTACAGTGATGAACCTTTTAACGTGCATGGTGTTGGGAGTATGACGTGACGTGTGAGAGAGACGTGGTTTTTAGATCGTTTCCTTTTCCTGCGTCAGGTGTAAATTCTGCAGCTGATACATTGTATCTTAAACATTTTATAGTCATATCTTATCAGAACTGTGGCATGTTTGATAAGTCAGCTTTGTATGAAGCTTATCATGAAGCATTACCTTGTACGTTGTGCACACGTTACGGTCGAGTCCAAATAATAACTCTCTTCCATGCTGTGGATTTTATTTGTGTCTGTACTTGTAAGACTGTGTGTTGCTTTGTGTATTCCCCTGCGCGATAATTTGGTGATGGGGTCACCCATGACTGTGAAAGATACAGTTGCCTCACCCAGTGCTCCAAATCTAGAATGAGTATGTCTTTGGTGGTATATTTATCAGTGTCTCCGTGGTATACTTATCATGAATATGTCGTTGGTAGTATATTTTATCAGTGTCTCCTTCAATTGTTCCATTGCGCCCACTCAGAAGATCATTGACTACTGTGCTTGCTTTATATCCTTTTATAATCCTGTCATCATTATATATGACCATTAACCATCTGTCTGTTTAAATATAGTTTGTAAAGTTGGGCTATGTTACAATGTATTGATATTTTATTCTTTTATGTAGTTTGGGAAATTAGAAAATGGTGCAATGTTTTGTACATAAATGACTAAAGAATGGCTACAGTGTTTTACAGTTTTGGGATTTTTTTTTTTTTTGTTCGGTCTAAAACAAAAGATCTGCTCCAGTCTCAAAAAAAAAAAAATTCTCTTTTGATGAATGCTGTGTATAATGTTTCAAGCTATTTCTTTATGATCAAACTGCTTTGAGTAGTGCCACATCCAAGCGCTTGATGTTGCAGATATTTTTCATGCTTGTTTCAGGGGCATTTGTCAGAAGGAAAGTCTTCCTATGGTTTAGATAATGATGTCTGAGTCCTGTTGGTCTGGCTGTTTTTGATCTTGTTTGGAGTAACTGGCAACTGTATCTTTTGGGATCTTCTCAGAACAAGCTCAGGAAAAAAGATATTGGCAAACATTCATATACCTGACATTCTTGCAAATCTGGTCAGAAAATGCAGAAAGAATGCCAATGTCAGAACTAAATGAACATATTATATAGAGGCTCATTTGCATACACTGAAAGGAAGATAAAGCAGAGAGAACAGTTTTGTTTATTACAGGCAACAGAAGCAAAGCATGCCAAACAAATATAGAGTATAACAAGAGCATAATAATTGGATTGAGAGAAGAAAGTAATTGATGTTAAGTTGAATACTTTATGTGAAGTTTTCTCATGAAGAAAACATGTTCATTACATATTTTTACAAAGTTTATGTTTTTAAGTATTTTTCATGCCAGTTGAATAGGATATGAATACAGTCTGTCTAAATTATGGTATTTTTATTATTGAATATTTTTTCATGACATTAGAACAGGATTCCAACATAAACTCTGTAAATTATACAGCATGATGGAATTTCTCACAGCTTAGAATTGTTCATGTTTTGAGAAGCTCCAGCAGTTATGGGTGGCCCCACTAACAGATGATACCCAAAGGTGTTGTTTTGTTTTAATTGTTAATAAAAGGTTTATTTATGATGTTGATGTTTGATAACCTGTCAAGATACATTTATGTGTGTATGTACAGCGCGTATTGTAACAGTCTTGACAGTCTTAGCTAAAGATTTTTCTCTGTTATATATGCTGTTGATGCTTCAAAACCTATCAAGACTGAATTTTTGTGTGTTCTTGATGTAAAATCTGTGTAAAATTGTGTTGGTGTTCTTCACTAAATTATTGATGCGTGACAATTTGCACCTTGTTCCCTCCTCCCCCCCCTTCCCCTCTCCCCATCTCTGGTATTGATGCGTTTCACAAACATGCAAACACACGCAAATACACACACACACACACACACACACGCACAGCACACACACGCACACACACACACAGAATAAAACAAAAATCCTGAGCACAAAATCTAGAATGTCTGTATATCATTGTCCAGTCAAGTTGTGGTTGTGTTTCTTGCTACTGTTTACACATTGTACATGTAAACATCAATTTATGAAATGTATGTGTATGTGTATGCCTGAATATGAAAGATGTATGAGCTTGTAAATTGAGTCAGTGCGTTGCTTCTTTATCTGTGGTGCTCTAGTCTAGTAGTACATTAGCAATATTTCACATTTCTGAGAGTTTGTTGTATGCATACTGTAATTTGTCATCAGCAGCAGCTTACCCCACCTGTCTCACATGTCGGCGTCACTGGGTTCAGTGTTGGCCACTGCACTCTTTGACGCCATTAACAGCAGCAGCACTTTAGATAATCTATGTATTATCATGGAAATACACACCATTCATTGCCCGGTGGGAATGCCAGGGGCTCTTTCAGTATAACTAGTATCCCCACCTTCTGGAAATTCTGTTCTAGAAATTACCTCTTTTCTGTCACTCTCTTTGTTTCTACCTTGTTCCTTTGCTTTCTGTCATTTCTTCCTATCATTTTCTGCCTTGCTGGTCCATTCACCTGTATGTGGTGGATAAAGTCTTGTACTTTTTCTTAGGATTGATAATTGGGTACATGTATTAAGTGCATTTTTGGCTCTAGGGAAATGAGATCTGCAGAAGCAATTTTAGGTAATTTATGCACGTTTTATATATGTGTTTGTGTCCTTGCATATGTTTGAATTTGTGTTCAGGTGTTTTTTAAATCCTCTGTGCGATAAATTGGATGGAGTGGTTAACGTTAGGGTCATCTCCTTAGATTATGTGTGCGAATACATTGATTAGTTAATTTTCTTTTCTTGTTTTTTTCTTGTTTTTTTCCTGTTGAAGTTTTGTATGTGCTTTGAAACGGTTATAGCCCTGATATGGCTCTACACAGTCGGCTGGGCTTTAAACAACAAAAACAGTAAACAGTAAACACACCTCTTCATTTTTCTTGAAAAATATATATACAAAAATTATGCACCACACACAAATAGGACAAAACCACTCACTTTAAAACGCACAACGTTTCGGCCACACCGGCCCTTGTCACACCGGCCATATTCCATATTGTGAATTCTATAAGTAAACACACCATTCATGACTTATCATGAAACCAGATCCATGACATGCGTCTGTTGAAGACCCATCCATACCTCGTTAATCAGTGTTTGTTGACATTGCATTTATTTTAGAAACACTGGCATGCTCAGACTGTAACTACAAGTAAAGTGTGCCATCATTTTGAATCTCTCTACCATGTTATGTTCGCCCATTCAAAATGTTGCTTTTTGGGTGGGTTTTTTATTTTATTTTGTTTTGAAAAAGTTACAAATCAGACAAAATACAAACACAAGTGTATATATGCCTGTTGGTGAAACCATAATGCCTCACAAAATGCACCAAGAGAATCTCATTAAACTGGTTTTTCAAACATAGTTAATTAACCCATTGACTCCTGCACTATATCCACCAACTGCAAAAACTTAACCCTTTGACTCCCTCACCCTGTCCTGTAGGAAGCTTGTGAATAGGGTGAGGTAGTTTAGAAGTTTGAGATTTTGCTTTGCTTGCATGGTTGACAATGCAGGATGCTGGTGGACAAGCTGCAGGAGTCAAAGGGTTAAATTTCATTGCATTAGATTTCAATGCCATGATGTTTTTATCTCATTGAACTGGTTATTCAAGCATAATTACATGTGTTTTACCTCATTTAACTGGTCAGTCGATACTTTCAGCCAGTGTTCATTCTCTTTCTGTTCGCCAAAACAGTGAAATTCACTTTCTTCAGATATTGGTCTCCTGCAGTCTTTGTCCTCTTACATTTTAAGAGAACTCAAACAACTCCTTTCTTCAGACAGTACTGTTCACTTTCACTGCTTTCTCCTATCTGCTCTTCACCTGAGAAAATGTTTCTGTTTTTGTGTATTTCATCAATTCTTTTTTTTGTGTGTGTTTCATCAATTTGTCAGCATACCATGCATCAGTATGGGTGTATCCATGTGTGTGTGTGTCTGTATGTCCATGCATGCATGCATGCATGTGTATGTGTGTGCGTATTTGTGTATGTGTGTCTGTGTGTGTGTGTGTGTGTGTCTATGCATGCATGTATGCGTGCCTCTGTGTGTGTGTGTGTGTGTGTGTGTGTGTGTGTGTGTGTGTGTGTGTGTGTGTTTGCATGTTCACATGAAAGCATGTTCTAGTATATGTACTCATACCTTTTTTTCTAATGAGATTTAACTGTTTTCTATTTTTTTTGTTCTGTATCTTGTCATGCTTGTTTATATGATTGATTTTATTGCTGACATTTTTGGGTTTTGTTTTTTGTTTTTGCATAGGATGTACACTGAAGCACGAAATGCCTTGGACCTTGCTTCCTGGGATGTTGCTCTATATAAATCATCATCATCATCATCATCATATTATTGTTATCATGATTATGATGATGATGATGATTGTTATTATTATATTATTAGTATTATTATTATTGTTATTGTTGTTCTTGTTATTTAATGAATACTTAGCTTCAAAGTGCATTACATGTGATATTGTGTAAACATATAGTTGCTGTGTCAAGAACATCTACTCACATACATGCTTTTATTTCTTTGAAAGCGCTTATGTGAATGGATATTAAAAGAAATAATGATGAATACTTATTTAATGATGAATACGTATTTAATAATAATAGTTACATGAAGTCCATGGTCGCCAACGCCATGCGGCAGGGCACATGATGATGATGATGATGATGATGATGATGATGATGGGTTGCATGTTACACTCTGTACGTAATCTCAGTGAGGTGCCTCAAAGCAACAAAAGCATAACGGTTGGCATGTTCCCAGTTGCTAATATTGCACACTGCCTTTTTATTTGTGTTATTTGTCTATTTTTGTTATTTTTGATACTGATTCTTTTCTTCAGGTTTTTTTTGTTTGTTTGTTTGTTTTTTTGTTTGTTTTTTTCTTTTAGTTCTACGCAAGTATGTAGATTACGCAAAAATGAGTTTGAAAAAAATGGTTATTTAATAACAACTTACGCTGTCGGAAAATAATTGTCTCTTAAACAAAAACATGTGCATTCGCTTGGCAGCATGAAAGCATTGCTATCATTTTGTGAAAGACAGATAACTTGATATGGTTGGACAAATAGAGAGCGGTTACTTATTTCCCTAACCCCACTTTTCATTATTTTCAGTGATATTTTTTTCATGCATTTATTCTAGCATGAGTAATGTGCAAGAAAGATATTAGCACCAGTGCCTGCTTTGGAAAGAACAAAAAAGTCAAGAACAAAAATACAAAGTATATTTTATTCTAACACAGCACACAGTTCGGATGAAAGACATTTATGGGAAATAAACTTGTGGAAATAAATACCAAAAAAATGAATTCTGGAAAATCAGATTGATTTCCTGTACTGTGAATAGTCTGTACTTTTTTCTCGTCACCTTTTTTAAAAACTGTGATCTGTTGATTAAACAGTGCAGCTCGTACACAATGCCCTGTGGGGATGCTGGGGGCTCTTTCAGTATAAATAGTATCCCCATCTTCTGGAAATTCTGTGCTAGAAATTTCCTCTTTTCTGTCACTCTCTTTGTTTCTGCCTTGTTGCTTTGCTGGAAATTCTGTGCAAGAAATTTCCACTTTTCTGTCGCTCTCTTTGTTTCTGCCTTGTTCCTTTGTTTTCTGTCTTTTTTTCCCTATCATTTTCTGCCTTGGTGGTCCATACATGTGTATGCGTTCGATAAAGTCTTACATACTTTTCTCTTAGGATTGATAATTGGGTACATGTATTAAGTGCATTTTTGGCTCTAGGGAAGTGAGATATGTGGAAGCAATTTTAGGTAATCAAGACCTGTTTATATCTTTTAGTATCCCTAGTTATGTTTAAACTTGTATTCAGGTATGTTTCTTAAATCCCCTGTGTGATAAATTGGATGGAATGGTCAGCGCCAGAGGCATCTCCTTAGATTAATGTGTGTGAATGCATTAGTATGTGTACTCAATTTTCTTTTCCTTTTTTTTTTTCTTTTAAAGTATTGTACATGTTTAGAAACAGTTATAGTCCTTTTCCATTTTTTTTCCCTGTTGAAGTATTGTACATGTTTAGAAACAGTTATAGTCCTTTTCCATTTTTTTTCCCTGTTGAAGTATTGTACATGTTTAGAAACAGTTATAGTCCTTTTCCATTTTTTTTCCCTGTTGAAGTATTGTACATGTTTAGAAACAGTTATAGTCCTTTTCCATTTTTTTTTCCCTGTTGAAGTATTGTACATGTTTAGAAACAGTTATAGTCCTTTTCCATTTTTTTTCCCTGTTGAAGTATTGTACATGTTTAGAAACAGTTATAGTCCTTTTCCATTTTTTTTTCCCTGTTGAAGTATTGTACATGTTTAGAAACAGTTATAGTCCTTTTCCATTTTTTTTCCCTGTTGAAGTATTGTACATGTTTAGAAACAGTTATAGTCCTTTTCCATTTTTTTTTCCCTGTTGAAGTATTGTACATGTTTAGAAACAGTTATAGTCCTTTTCCATTTTTTTTCCCTGTTGAAGTATTGTACATGTTTAGAAACAGTTATAGTCCTTTTCCATTTTTTTTTCCCTGTTGAAGTATTGTACATGTTTAGAAACAGTTATAGTCCTTTTCCATTTTTTTTCCCTGTTGAAGTATTGTACATGTTTAGAAACAGTTATTGTCCTTTTCCATTTTTTTTTCCCTGTTGAAGTATTGTACATGTTTAGAAACAGTTATAGTCCTTTTCCATTTTTTTTCCCTGTTGAAGTATTGTACATGTTTAGAAACAGTTATAGTCCTTTTCCATTTTTTTTTCCCTGTTGAAGTATTGTACATGTTTAGAAACAGTTATAGTCCTGATATGGCTCTATGCAGTTGGCTGGGCATTAAACAAACAAACAAAACAAAAAATACATTGCTGCTCATATTTATCTGTATTATCGGTTTATCGGTAGACATGTTCATTCTGGACTAGGGTTACTATTACCTATTTCTGATTTCATGTTATGAGCTGTTGTTATTCTTAATGAAATAGGTTTGTTTATACTGCATTAATTTATGTACCATGTGTCCAGCTGATTATGTTCATAATGCTACGTTAATGGATGTATCCAGCAGAGTACATTCATATTGCATTAAGCATGGACACGGTTCCCCACCCATCCCTCCCCCGCCCCCTCTCTCTCTCCTCTGAGAGTAAAGGAAAATTAACAAAATCATCATTTTTAAAATGTGTGTATGTATTGAAAATTATCAGCCCACACAGTTTGTTGTAAAATCAGATTGTGATCAAGTAAACCCTTTGACTCCTGTACCCTATCCACCTACTGCAAAAACTTAACCGTTTGATTCCCTCACCCTTTCCACCAGCATCCTGCAGGAAGCTGGTGGATAGGGTGAGGGAATCAAAGGGTTAAGTTTTTGCTTTGCTAGCTGGCTGTCAATGCAGGATACTGGTGGACAAGAAAACTAAGAAAAGTTGATGACTGTTTTAAGAATTTAATTTATAGGCTGTAGGTGGTGTGACCTGAAAATAAAACAGTTAAATAGTAATTATAACAACAACAAATAATAATAGCTGGTCAAGGTGCTTGCCAGGGCTGCATAAGTTTTGCAGAAATGCCCATGAATATTCAAATTACATGCAATAGCAGCAACACTGAAGATAAAAGTTATTTATGAAAGCAGCTTATTCTTGAAAACTCAAATTGTTATGAATTATACCATTTATTACACATGTTTCATAAAAAGGAACAAAAAAGAAAAAGAAGAAAAAAAAAGTATATCAGGAATCAATTTTGATTTAAGGTAAATATGGCAGCATTTTCGTTATTTAAACGAAGACCACATACTTTCAGATCCACAGCACTTTTGTGTCACATACAATGTGTATCATGTGTAGTATTGTGTTGTGTTGCCATAACAAAAACAGTCGCAGCATCTGGCCCACTGAATTTATATTTGATTTGTACATTTATTTATCTTTATGACCTCTATAAAAAAGGTAAAACAAAAATTGTAATAAATGTCTTAATGATCAAAATGGCTGGCTTTATTGTTATTGTTAAACTCAAAAAAAAATTCTTCTTGAGCTCTGTTGGACTATGTCTTTGTGAAATGTTTGTATGAAAACGCAGTTAAATGTTTGTATGAAAAGTGTGTTTGTGTGAAAACTCAATTACAAGTTGTCACCTAAAAGGTCACAAGTGTTGTTTATTTTCAACATAAAGATTTTTTTTCTATCCCAACACATAAGACACCTGAGTGCTGAGTGGTGTCGATCTAGCGCCGGTCATTCCAGCTTCACAATCCACCGCCAGCCCCAACTTTTATTCACTCGCAGTGCCAGGAAGCTCACAAAAGCAAAGCCAGATATGTCAAGTCACCATTTAGCCACCTGCCAAAGGAGATCCTGCACTGCAGCTGGGTCACATGAACATTTCTTAAAATATGTGAAAGTATACAGGATTAGATCACTGTTGTTTCATTTAAATGATAGCAGCTTGATTTTAATGGCTTTATTATTACTTAAAACTGTTTTAATCAAACAGATTCCCATATGGTATACAAATGTGTTCTTTTCTTCTTTGCTTTCATCGGATTTCTTGCATGTGGATAGACTTATGGGAAATGTTTTCTTTGATTATGATTGCAATGCTCTTTTTGTTTGTTGTTGTTGTTGTTTTAATGGTTATGTAGTAAATGTGCTGTCTAGGAGTTATGTTTGACGCAGTAGCTGTAACATTCCTCTACTCTTCTCGCCCTCTTCCAAAAACAAAATATTATTGAAATGTAAAAGTTTTAACATGTGTTCTGGAGAATCTAATATTTTACATATTCCTCTCCTCCGATGTCACCTGTCGGCGTCACTGGGTTCAATGTTGGCCGCTGCACATTTTGTCACCACCATCTCCCTCCAGGCCACTCTGTCTTGACTTTTGCGGACAGTTTCTTGAATATTTAGACCACTGACGTTGGTTATGTTGTCAATGTATGAGATTGGAGGTCTGCCTTTCTTCCGTTTTGCCGGTTTTTTCCTTGGAAAATGGTTGCCATGAGGTCTGTGTTCTTGCTGCGTGACTCATGGCTGATGTATTTTACAGACCTGCCAACCCATACGATTTTGGCGTATTTAGTACGCCAGTTTACTCAAAATACGACCAATACGCCGACTTAATAAAAAATACGACGAAAAAAAAATTAAAGATAAAAAAATCAAGTACCATTAGAAAGCGAATTTTTGGGCTCAGAATGCTCTAGATTGCACAGATTTGCACCAATTCTTTAAAAATTTTCCGGGGGGGCATGCCCCCGGACCCCCCTAGTTAGCTTGCGCCTTCGGCGCTGCGCACTCAGAATACACCAATATTTTCAAAAATACTCCATTTTTCCTGGACAAATACTCCAACTTAAAAGTCAGGGTTGGCAGGTCTGATTTTAGTCTTCTCTTGTTGATGTCTGCTAGTAGTTTTCTGGTGGTATCAAGTTCTTCCAGGACACTATCATTATACTGTACGTATACCAAACGTATAGCTGAGGCCTTTATGTCTGATGTTTGTAATGAAATAGTCACAGTCGTCAGGTAAAGACATTCAACTTGATGGGCACGAAAATCAGGTGGGCTTTAATTGCAAGTAGGTGTAACTGCATTTGAAAGAAACCCTCTTCCTTTCAAATTTCACTTTTTTTTAAACATGTGTGCTCCAAATGACCTTGTAGTACTGCGTTGTGAGGTCATCGTTTTTAGCTAATATCATCGGGTTTGATTGAATGAATGTGTCTGTTGATATGCACAGTTTTTATTTGTACCATATCATTATGTAAGTAAGAGTTCAGTGATGCTTATTATTGGCTTTAATGGCAGGCATGGAATGTTTGTACATTTGGTGTATTGTGATGAGTGTGCGTTTATTTGCTAATGTGATTTGCACGTACGTTGACCTTGAAAATACAAAATGAAACCTTTCGTTGAGTAAAATTGATCTGACAATTTTTTTCCGGTTCTACTTTTTTCACAGAGGACGCTTTTCTTCCCTTTTTCCGTAATGACTGGAGCAAATGTGTTTGTGTTTGTGTGTGTGTGTGTGTCTGTCTGTCTGTCTGTGAGAGAGAGAGAGATTTTTCTCAGCTTTTTGTGGGTAAATGTTTTATCAAAGTTGAGTGAAGATGAAGACTGTTACGGAGTCATAAATGCTTGTACCTTATTATAGAAGAGAAGGTGCTAAAAACCAGCCATTTGTGAAGCCAGGAGGTTATTAGCAGTATCAACAACTTAATGAATTTTCAGTTTTGTGGTTACATTTTACCATGATCCCAGAGAGTAGACAAAATGGCCGACCCCATGATTCCAGGGATTAGGCAGAAATGGTTCCATGAGTCCAGAGAGTAGACAGAATGGTCAACCTAATGAAAAGTGCATGATTAACAAAGACTGCACCAAGATCGAGTGCACAAGAGGGTGAAAGGAATCGAGAGGCATTGAATGAAAGATATGAATGGCTGTACCAGGCATCTAAAAGATTGAACAAGGAAGATCAAATACAGACAGACAGAGCACTAAAGAGGGTGAGACAGAGCGAAAACTTGGACAAAGGCAAAGCTGGTCAGGTGGAGCACATACATTTGTAGTGATCACAACCAAAGGAATGAACGGAACAGGGCTTGCATGCACAAGAAACAGGGAGCTAGACCATGGTGCCCTGAGCGACGTACTTTGGATCCGCACCAGTATTGGTCATTACTAAATTTCGGTCAAGACAGAGTGACTTACCGGTGCCATAATGCAGGCAGTCAGACATGGTACAGTATATGAAGCTAAAGCAGCAATTTTGTGGGGAGCTGTGTGAAAAGCCTGTTTAGAGGGAGGTGTGTGATAAGCAGCTTCTTCAGAAGTTCTTTGCTATTTACATTTTACTGTCCTTGTGATTCCCAAAGTCCCCCCGTGGCGGTGCCGAGGGCTCTTTCAGTATATATAGTCTTCTGGAAATTCTGTGATAGATATTTCCTCTTTTCTGTCACTCTATTTCTTCCTTCCTCCTTTGCTTTCTATCATCTCTTCCTGTCATTTTCTGCTTTGCTGGTCCATTCACCTGTATGTTTTCTGTAAAGCCTTCCATACTTTCTCTTAAGATTGCTAATTGGGTATGTGTATTGCCTGCATGTTGGCTCGAAGGAAATGTCCTTTGCAGAAGCAGTTTTAGGTAATTTAGGCCATTTTTTATGTATGATGTGGTGTTCTTAGTTTCGTTCAAATTGTAATTTGTATTTTTGTATTTTTTTATCCCTTAGCTGTTCACAAAGCCGGTAACCACCCTGTGGAAGAATGTGCTGATCCGTTCATAGCTGTTGAGTTCGCCTGACTTTTCCTGCACATGTGTGGGGAACTTCCATCACTACTGGCCTTGCTGTCTTATCGTGTGTGTGGTTAGAATTTTGGTCAGTCTCACGTTGAATGTTCTAAAAATAGTACGAGCATTCTGGGATGCAAGGAACTTTCCACACACACGATAAGACAGCAAATGCGAAAGGGTTAATCCTTTGATGATAAATTGGACGGAGTGGTCAGCATCAGGGACATCTCCCTAGATTATGTGCATGAATGCATTGATGTGTGTATTTCGTTTTCGTTTCCTTTTTTCCTGTTGAAGTAGGCTATTGAGTGTTTTTAAACTGTTATAGCCCTGATATGGCTCTACGCAGACGGCTGGGCTTTAAACAAAAATAACAGTAAATAATCATGTCCATTCATTAGATAGGTCATGGTATCTCTTGTGTGTACAGCAGCATCACCAGTTGAGACTGAAGTGAATGCAATCGTTTTCATTGTTTTAAAAAGGATCTTGGGTAAGGCTTGTGAATGTCAAATTTGAATGACCTCAGTATAATGTGATGGTCATGATAACAAAATTGTTGAAATACTCGTAACTTATAAATTATAACTCCAAACTGATAAATGGATTGTTGACTAGGTTTCAGTTGTGTGGTTCAGTGATAAATTTGTATGAGATGGTAGTTTAATTTGACCTTGGGTGGTTTTCATGGTCACTTTCATTTTTTTTTGTGGTAATATCTGCATAATATAAAAGGAAGAAGATTGGTATGGCATAGAAATATCAGTATAGCATGACCTACCGGTCCTTATTTTCTCCCAACCAAAAGAACAATAATGAGAAAAGAAAAACAATACATCCATTTCCTAACTTTTTACCGGTTTACCTGCTCATCCTTTTCTGGTCTATCACATTTTCAATATTTGTTGACAGAGATCTGTTCTTTTCATTCAACTTACCCTGTGGGGATGCCAGGGACTCTTTCAGTATAAGTAGTATCCCCACCTTCTGGAAATCCTGTGGTAGACATTTCCTCTTTCTTGGCTCTCCATAGAGGACTCAACTTTTCTTCTCAATTTGACCAGAAAATCGAACTGAACGTCCAGTCCTTCGGAAGGGGACGAAAATGAGTCGGACCCGTGTGCCTTCTGGCTGTGCATGCTAAAGATCCCACGGCAGTTGAAAATCGTGAAGAGTAAGGCATTGCCCGGCTGCCTTGGTATAAAACATTGAAGAGATAGGTAGACTTTCCAGGTCACACCCCTTGAAGACCAGTTAGCCTTCTTGCCTTTCTGAAGTCTTGGTTAAGAAAATATGAATATGAATTTGAATCGATGGAGAGGGGATGGGCGCCGCCCTCGTGGTGCTGGTCGTGGGAAGAGTTGAGGTCTCTGCCACCTCACTCCCCTATGACCCCAAGGTTATGGAACTATGTAGGTAGGACCGCAGGACCTTGGCTGCTCGTGGGTTTATGTGCAGGCTTAAGGCTTGTGCCGTGATCATTCTGGATCTTCTCCATCACATGGCACCTGTGAAGTTAGTGCATATGGAATTCATTCCAAGCGCAGAGATGTCATCTTGAGAAATTGAAATTGAAAAATTGAAATTCATTCAACAGATGCACATGTGAGTAAAAAGCCTTCATTGTGGATCCAATATTATACATGACTGATTTCAAGACAGTTAAATTGTGTCATTCTGAAGAATTTGTTCCTTTTTAGTAATAAAATCAGGAACACACACATACACATGACCTGACCAACAGAGATTCTCTAGTGACTATAATTTCATAGTGATGTGTAAAATTGGAAAATGCAAGATAAATGTTATTTTTCTTTTGCGTACATCAGAATTCCATAATTGGCCCTCGAGACGGATATATAAAAAATTTAGACTTATCTTTTCTTCGTGTGAAAATACATACATGCAAACACAAAGCCACATGTGATCCTGTGCACACAAACATACATATACAAACTTACTGGCGCACGTACGTGCATGCGTGTTTATAGACAAACATGCATGCTCATGCACACACAGTCATACACAATTATTTATATATCTTCATAGAGATGTCATTACAACATAGTCTCTATTTTTTCCACCAATGAGAAAGGGAGAATTCTGGAATGACTGAATCATCTTCTTTCCACTTGTTTGTTGTTTGTTTTTTGTTTGTGTGTTGTTTTTCAAGGGGGTGGGATGGGGCTTCTGATTTTTATTGTTGATTTCTCTTGTTGTTTTTGTTCTTTTTTTCTTTCTACCCAAAACTGACACTTGAATCAGGAATCCAACATTGTAATTGCCATGTGATGACTGACGATGGCCATTACGCGATGGTGATTCTTGATTTAAGACGTGTTAACTGATGGCAAAGACAGTGGGGTTCATTTCGGATAGCGACAGCCATGATGACAGACATTTGTGTTGGCCTGTGGCTGTCATCAACAGAACATTATAGAAATGATACTCACTCACCACACACACACACACACACCAACACACACACACACACACACCACACACACACACACACACAACACAACACACACACACACACCAGCTGAGGCTTAGCTGTATTCCGAGCTCAGGAAAGTAAATTTGGCTATATTGTTATTGTTTTATTGTTATTTTTGTTTTTGCAGTTGGTGGATAGGGTGCGGGTGTCAAGAGGGTTAAAGCCCAGCCGATTGCATAAAGCCATATCAGGGCTATAACTTTCAAAACATACACACCATAATTCAACATGGAAAAAAAGGAAAAGAAAATTAAGTACACTTATCAATGCATTCACGCACATAATCTAAGGAGATGCCCCTGGCGTTGACCACTCCGTCCAATTTACCACACAGGGGATTTAAAAAACACATACCTGAATACAAATTTAACCCTTTGAGTCTTGCACCCTGTCTGCCAATACCCTGAATTATTAACCATGCTAAAAAAGCAAAAACTTAATCCTTTGACCCCCACACCCTTTTTACCAGCTTCCTGTAGGAAGCTGATGGAGAGAGTGAGGGAGTCAAATGGTTAAGCGTTTGCAGTTGGACAGGGTGTGGAAGTCAAAGGGTTAAACATAATTAAGGACACTAAAACATACATAAAAATGGCCTAACATGCAGGCTGGTATTGGTCAGCTCCACAAACAGTTCTTTCAGTTCGACAAATGGAGATTCAAACCATGAAATGATTGACCCAGTGGTAAGAGTGTTGCTGCCTGGGAAGCGGTTCCAGGTTTGAGTTTTAACCCTTTGACTCTCGCGCCCTTTATACCAGTATCCTGCATTGTCAACCATGCAAGTAAAGCAAGAACTTAACCCTTTGACTCTCTGACCCTATCCACAGCTTTCTGCAGGAAGCTAGTGGACACAGTGAGGGAGTCAAAAGATTGAAGTCTTTGCAGTTGGGGAGTAGGGTGCGGGAATCAAAGGGTTAAGTTGGACAATGATTTTTCCACCTCCCTCCAGTTGTTGGTGTCTGGGCACTAGTCTTTCAGATCAGATGGTATAGTTTACAACATGAACTTTGTGTGATTTAAAGAAAGTAATTATGGCAACAAATTGCAGAATTCATTTCACTTCCGCTCTGACATCATATTTACTCACAAACACATTATGATGTCATTTTAGTCCTTTTCTCACTTTGGACGAAGCAGCAGGGAAGTTTCAGTCTTAAAAATTTGTGAAACAAAATACCACAAAACAAAACAAAACACAAGTTTATGAAATGAGAACATTTTGGGTGTACATCTTGATATGATGTGCGTAGAAACCTTCATGCCAAAAAACGTACATGCTGATTGTGACAATTGATAGCGACTGAATGAGCGAAATTTTTTTGTCATTTAATAGAAGGTGTACTTAGCACTGAAATAGTTGAATGTTTACAATCATTTGTATAAACTTGTCATCAGGAGGTTATTCTATTCTTGTTCAAGAAATAGAACAGTCATGGGAAATAGAACAGTCATGGTTCATATTGCGATAATCGTCTTGTCTTCTTTTTCTTTGATTTGTGTAAACTAGAAGCTGTTCATTTGCAAGCTACACAGGTAGAGTGTATGAATGGACTGTGTAGTCTTTTTTGTCTGGAGATTGTTATTGTCACTTTACTGATGTCAGGTGAGATTGTGAGCAGTTCACTTGTATAAAATGAATTTTACCAATCATTGTCATTTTTTTTTTTTTTTTGGTTTATTCCCGAGTTTGTCTTTCTTTGTCTCCAATTTGTAGTTTTGGTTGGTTGTATTGTATTGGATGTATGATCAAGATGGAAGAGATAAAATTGTTTTGGACTCGAATTTGACTCAGGGTTTTAGTTTGCTACCCCTTCCCTCCCCATCCCCCTTTTTTCTGTCTGTTCTCTCTCTCTTTCTCCCTCTCTCTTTCTCTCCTCTCTTTCTCCCTCTCCTTCTTCTCTCTCTCTCTTTCTCTCCTCCTCTTTCTCCCTCTCTTCTCTCTCTTTCCCTCTCTCTTTTCTCTCTCTTTCTCTCTCTCTTTCTCCCCTTCTCTCTCTTTCTCCCTCTCTTCTCTTCTCTCCCTCTCTCTCTCTTTCTCCCTCTCTCTTTCTCCCTCTCTTTTCTCTCTCTTCTCCTCTCTTTCTCTCTCTCTCTTCTCCCTCTCTCTTTCTCCCTCTCTCTTTCTCTCTCTTTCTCCTCTCTCTTTCTCCCTCTCTTCTCTCCCTCTCCTCTTTCTCCCTCTCTCTCTCTCCTCTTTCTTCTCTCTTCTCCTCTCTCTTTCTCCTCTTTCCTCTCCTCTTCTCCCTCTCTCTTTCTCTCTCACTTCTCTCTTCTCTCTTCTCTCTCTTTCTTCTTCTCTTTTCTCTTCCCTTTCCTAATATACAATCTGTAACTGGCACGAATCAGGAATTGTCTGCTCAGAATCGGATTAGTGTAGTTTGAGTTGGAATTTGGAGGTTCAAGAGTGCTTCGTCACACTCGGTTCCGCGTGTGTTCCACTCAGATTTGCCTGCAGTTACTTCGAAAACTCCTTGAATATGTGTGAAATCCTAAGCCCTAGCAAAGCAAGTCTGCAAAAATTAATACACATGACTTGCGAATTCGCGAAATAGTTGTACATTTATTGCTGTCAGGATGAAACATGCACACCAGTCATCATGGTGAAGCCGTTACGCAACAGACTACACCCCCATCAGACCAAAATGCTTATTGTGGGAGTTTTCACTCATGACTGCCTCCTATTGCAGAGTTGAGCCTGCTATGGACTCATTGGAAAGACTTGGGACCACACAGTCAAGTCTCATCTATGTCCTTGAGAATATTGCTCAGTTTTCATGACCAACGCTGCAGGTGTCTGTATATCTTGGGCCTGGGAGACACCAGGAAGTATCATGATTGCAAGCATAGAGTTAAGTCCTGTCACGCAGTCTCAGTCCTAGATGGAACTCCCCAAAAAGGATCATCGCACTAAGGCAGTTTCATTTGCACTCACTTTTTTTTCTGTCCCATGTTCTATACTACCTTATTAACCCTTTAACTCCCACACCCTATCCACCACCGGCAAAAAAAAAAAAACCCTTTGACTCCCTCCCCCTATCGACCAGCTTCCCGCAGGAATAGAATAGGCAGGGCTTAAAACGTTCTGTGTCTGGGCGGAATTCCGGATTTCGGTTTGTCAAAAAAAAAAAAAAAAAAAAAAAAGGAGCAAGGCATCCGTGATCGGCTTGCAAGCGTTCATAGCAACGGCGCGCAAGTTATGGCAGGAAGCCGATGGATAGGGTGAGGGAATCAAAGGGTTAAGTTTTTGCAGTTGGTGGATAGGGTGTGGGAGCCAAAGGGTTAATAAAACTGCCTGTTAAAATCAAACAGCAGATCATAAGGTGCATACCATTCTGTTTTTAAATATGTACACATATCCAGCCACACGACAAACAGAAATCATGAAATTTACAAATTCTGTTTATTTCAGCCATAGTATACATGCACACTACTCCTTATATTCTCAGCCAAACAGATATCACGTAAGTTGGTATCACCATTTTGTTGATCCACCCACTGATAATTTTAACACAACAAAGTTCCAACAATGACAAATCACTTACAAATATATGGAATTGTTGCAATATGTATGGTTGATTTTCTTCTTGAAAGAGACGCTATTCAAACAGTCTCAACTCTGGATTTTTTTTTTTCTCCTTCACAAGTTCTGTCAGTATATAATTTACTCTGATGCATAAATGTGATGAACATGTTTCTTATACTGTTGTGAAATCTGTTAATTTTTCTTTATTTGTTGTTCTATAAAACTTAAAAAGTAAATCAATAATAAAAAAAATAATAACATATTTGATAAATAAACCAAATGAAATTATATATTGATAAATAAACCAAATAATTATATTATCAACCATATAAATATTACTAAGTATAAATATTATATTGATCCATCCACTGTCAACACAACAGAATGTTCAACAATAACAACTGATTTTACAAACAAATAAATAAGTCACAATAACAACTGATTTTACAAACAAATAAATAAGTCCTTAATTAGATATGTACAAGTCTTTCTCTCTCGTCACTTAGACAGACAGAGAGAGACAGACATTCACATGCATACACACACATTCACACCTGTTGAAATATGACGCAATTTATAAGTCATAAGCATAAATCTCTCCAGTTTTGTAGAAGTTTCTAAAAGAAATATGTTTGTTAGTGAGGGTATTTTTTGTTTGTTTGTTGTTTTTTTGGAGGTTTTGTTGTTATTTTGGTGTTTTTTCAAGTATGCGTGCGTGCGTGCGTGTGTGTGTGTTCATTATTCGTTATTTCTTTTAACGTGTATCTACATATGTGCTTTTAGACGAAAAAAAAAAGTATCAAGAACGAATGGACAAGTAAATATAGATATATAAATAATAAGTAAATAAATAAATAGATAAATATAGAAAGAAAGAAAGAAATACAGAGAGGTGTCTATAGGATGGATGAATCCATGAAGTCATATTGGCATTGTACCATATAAGGTGTGTGTGTGTGTGTGTGTGTGTGTGTGTGTGTGTGTGTGTGTGTGTGTGTGTGTGTGTGTGTGTGTGTGTGTGTGTGTGTGTGTGTGTGTGTGTGTGTGTGTGCGCGTGTGTGTGTGTGTGCGTGTGCATGCGCATGTGTGTATGTGTGTGTGTGTACTGCGCATGCATGCATGTGTGTATGTGTGTGCGTGCGTGCGTGTGTGTGTGTGTGTGTGTGTATTGCGCGTGTGTGCATGTGCGTGTGTGTGAGTGTAGATATATGGCTGTTGTAAAAACCACCTACATTTTGCATGATGAGTGTTAGCTCTTTTGATGTCATTGTAAATATGTTCTGCTAGTAATGTACTTTCTTTAAAATGAATAAAACATATTTCAAAAGGGGACAGGGGGGACGTACCGTGAGTCAAATGTGTGCAAACCATTTCACACTCACTGTACATGGAATTTCAGCGTAAACTTTTGCAAGGTTAAGGCAACTCATTTTAAGGCTTTGTCCGACAACACATGTATAACGTTATTGCAAATCTGTTATTCTTAACACACTGATATTTTTCACAAATCATGATTGCAAGAATAAAAGGAAACTGAAAGAATATGGAATAAAACTGACAACACAGTGCATAACTCCAAGAATCTTCAAAACATCTTTTGAAAAAGGAACATTATCAAAATGAATAAAAAAAAATATATTCATAAAATCTGTTAGAAAAAAAACCGCATCTTTTCATGACATAAAAACAACAAATTCTTTTCTACCTGCATAGTTTTGTCATTTGCCTGCTGCAAAGTCTTCCTGTCATTTGCAAAGCTTGAATGCTTGTAAACGACAATGACAGGATTTGTTTGTTTGTTTGTTTGTGTTTGTTTGTTTGTTTGTCCCATTCTCTATGTCCCAAGAATGGCCAAAAGATCTGGCACAATTTTTAACCATGCCGTGATGATGAATGATGATGACAGTGGGAATGATAATCATGATGATATAACATTCCATTCTGGATTGAGACTATGGGGCAGGGCGGCACTCTACGCTTACTATCATAAGATATCCTGGCATCAACCAGGCCTGAGAGATAACTACTACCTGTGGTGTTGGTCAGCAGATCTGAGCAACATCCTCAATGACACAAGTTAAAATGGATGACACTCGACTATGTTGTCCCAGTCTTTCCACTGAGCCCATAGTACATTCAATTTTGAGTAGGAGCTGGTTAGTGCCCCCAAAAATCACTCAATGATTCTGACAGATCTGATGGGGTTCAAACCCGCCAACATGAATTTTCAATTTTAGTTTCAATTTCAATTTCTCAAGATGAGTCTCCACCTCGGAATGAATTCTATACACACTAACATTACAGATGCCATGTGATGGAGAAGATCCAGATTGATCATGGCACAAGCCTTAAGCCTGCACATAAATCCACGAGCTGGCCAGGTCCTGAGGTCTTTCCTAGATCAGTTTCATAATCCTGGGGTCGGAGGGGAGCAAGGTGGCAGAGACCTCAACTTTTCCCGGGGCCAGCATCACGAGGGCAGTGCCCATCCCCTCTCCCTCACTACAAATTCATATTCACATTCATTTTTATTTTTTTAACCAAGACTTCAGAAAGGCAAGAAGGCTAATTGGTCTTCAAGGGGTGGGACCTGAGAAATCAACTTATCTTTCAATGGGACCTGGGAAATCAACCTATCTCTTTAATGTTTTATACCAATGCAGCTGGGCAATGCCCTGCTCTTCACAATTTTCAACTACCGTGGGATCTTTAGCGTGCGCAGCCAGAAGGCACAAAGGTCTGACTTGTTCTTCGTCCCCTTCCAAAGGACGACATTCAGTTCGATTTTCCGGTCAAACTGAGGAGAAAAGGCGAGGCCTCTACAGCGAGCAAACCCTGGAACTTCGAGTTTAGTTATTGGCAGGCGAATGTCTGAACCATTCTGCCACCCTTCTCCCTTCTGTCGCCAACATCAAATTGTTAGTCTGTTATGTTAACCCTTTGACTCCCGCACCCTATCCACCAATTGCAAAAACTTAACCCTTTGATTACCTCACCCTATCGACCAGCTTCCTGCAAAAAGGTGAGGCAATCAAAGGACTAAGTTTTTGCTTTGCTGGCATGGTTGACAAAGCAGGATGCTGATGGACAGGGTGCGGGGGTCAAAGGGTTGACCAGTGCATCATGACACCTGATGAATGACAAGACCAGCACCTGGCAAAAGCCAATCACAAGACTTTACAGGTAAAATAACATTTTGTATTATAGATGGTTAACTCTAGGAGAAAAATCCACATGTTTTGATTAAAAAGTGTTAATGTTATTGCTATTTTTGTTTAACACCCAGCCGACTGCATACATCCATATTAGGACTATAACCATTTCAAAGCGTAGACAATACTTCAACAGATAAAAATAAGGAAAAGAAAATTAAGTACACATACCAATACACACATGAATCTCATTCACAAAACAAGACATACCAAAATAAGGCTGTAATTCAATCAAATAACTCCCCACTTTCAAAATGTACCATTTGCCACTGTGAGAAAATCAACTCTTCAACCAAAAAGGGGCTGAGAGAAGAACACACACACTATACATAAGAGCATAAAAATTGGGGGGGGGGGGGGGGGGTCTAAAATTCCCTTTCTTTGAACTATACATATGGTTGACTATCATGGTTGATAAAGTCCAACCGAGCACTTCATTTGTGTACCCTCATGTGGGATCTCAGGCCAAAGTCTGATGCATACAGGCAGCCTCATACTGGACATTGAATAGAACGCTCTGCAGAGTTGGTTCTGGTCTTTACTGCTGCACGCTTTTCCACTTGCCTGCTTTGTCTTTCATTTTCATAATCTTCTGTTCCCTTGCGAATAGCTTGCCTCCATTCAGACCTGTTTGTGGTCATGATTTCCCTTTGTTCTTCATCAATGTCACATTTCTAGAGTGATTTTTTCAGGGTGTCTTTGTAGTGAAGCTTTGGCCATCCTCTAACTGGAGCCAAAATACTGTAAACAACCTCTGTAATTTTCAGCAATGTTTCACATATATATAGCACGTTTCCCAAAGGCTACGTAATCCTATTCTGGAAAATGCTGACACCCCACTGAGAGCATACTACTTCATTTGGACTAACTGGAGCCAAAATAATGTAAAACAATCTTTGTAATTTTCAGCAATGTTTGACAAAAGACTATGACATCCTATTCTGGAAGAAAAACTACACAGTTTGACTATTCTGGAAGAAAAACTGCACACAATTCTGACACTGTCCTTGACTTGTGGGGGGGGGGGGGGGGTGTCTATTGATGCATCATGATCTCATACCGGAGGCAATGACATCAAACAAATGCACCAACTGGAGTTTGGAGTCTGTTCAAGTGGGAATCATCACACTTAGACAATTCCATACGCGCTCCATACACGCTTCACCCAAACCCACCAGTAATTATCTGGCAGATTCCTTCAGAAGGTGCCACACCCTATGCACTAGTTCAATCTTAAAATGGGGACGGGAATGGGACCTGTGAGTCTTGAAATAATGGAAAGGAAGCAGGATCCATGAATCACTGACACCACTGGGTTGATTATTACCACCTCACTCCCCTACGACCCCAGAGCTAGGGACTATCTAGGTAGGACCTCAGGACCTGGCCAGCTCGTGGGTTTATGTGCAGGCTTAAGGCTTGTGCTGTGATCATTCTGGATCTTCTTTATCACATGGTACCTGTGACCTCAGTGCATATGGAATCCATTCCGAGCACGGTGACATCATCTTGAGAAACTGAAACTGAAACTGGAGCCTTAACCCTTTGACTCCCTCACCCTGTCTGCCAGCTTTCTTGCTGCTTATGGACAGGCTGCAGGGTGAAAGGGTTAAGATGGTCGGTGAACAATCCAGATTCATGTTGCAGGATGGAACTGAACTCGAAGACAGGAGATATTGAACCTATGCCTTTGTCAAAAGAGCCAGCTAACGTACATTAACCCTTTGACTCCCGCATCCTATCCATAAACTGCAAAACTTAACCCTTTCATTCCCTCACCCTATCCACCAGCTTCCTGCTGTAAGCTGATGGATAGGGTGGGGGAGTCAAAGGGTGGAAATTTTTGCTTTGCTAGCATGGTTGACAATACAGGATGCTAGCAGACAGGGTGCGCGAGTCAAAGGGTTAAATATTTTGTGGCCTAACCAAAGGGTCAAACCCCAACCCCTGCAGGATCAGTATACCGCTGTAGTCAACTTAGCTACTGGTCAATCTAAAAAGAAATGTATCCCGTCTGAGAGTTGAACCTCTGATGGTTATCCAATGTGGTTGTGTGTATGTGAGAGTGAGTGAGTGTGGTGTGTGTGGTGTGTGTGTGTGTGTGTGTGTGTGTGTGTGTGTGTGTGTGTGTGTGTGTGTGTGTGTGTGTGTGTGTGTGTGTGTGTGTGTGTGTGTGTGTGGGGTGTGTGTGTGTGTGTGTGTGTGTGTGTGTGTGTGTGTGTGTGTGTGCTGGGAGCCAGAGTGTGGAGGAGTGGTGTAGAGAGACTGTAAGTCCTATATCATGTGATGAAATGAGAGAGAGAAAAATAAAGTGTGCATGTCTTGTTATCATGGACACATCCATAGGTTAAGTAGGCCTAAATATGAGAGGTGTACCTATATGTTATCATAGATAAGCAAGTCTACTCAGTGCTCCCATGAACTGTGCACAAAGAATAAAACACGAGTAAGAAATAAAATACATCTGCATGATTATGAGAAGAGAAAATACAAGCAGGGAGCAGCAGTAAGATACGCTCACAGGCAGGCAGATAACACAGGACACAAGTACATACATGTAAAACAGTACTGAAATATACAGGGAAAGTGGCAGATACTGGAAACTCAGGCAACCAATATCTAGCTAATATGTATTAAACTAGGAAAAAGAGCAATACTGTCGAGTAAACTTCCATTTAAAGCTCCTGTTAAAAAGAAATTAAACAGAAGAAATGAATATTCAGTGATTACGTGATAATCATCAAAATTCCAAATGAAAACAGGAAAAAAGATGTTATCCTCCTCCATGTCCACTGTTAATAAATATGTGAAAAGAACCAACTGATGATACTGATCAAATTAGCAAAAATACTTCACTTTTTTCCCCTACAAGCTAATGTAAACATTTTCAGCTAGTTGCTACAGATACATGGACTCAAATCAATGTATCTAAGTACAACATTTTATAACGCTGATCCATGACTTAAAAAACAACAACAAGAAAAAAATAAAGGTCTAAATAATACTTGTGCGCTTCTTTATCTCTCACAAACATTACAGTCCCAATTTTTATGAAAGACACAATGCCCACATACCTTTCTTGATTTTTCTCAAATTTGCTGATATGTTGTGGGTATACTTCACTTGTAGGCCTACATATCTTTCTCAATTTTTCTATAATTTGCTGATATGTTGTGGATATACTTCACTTGTACATATCTTTCTCAATTTTTCTATAATTTGCTGATATGTTGTGGATATACTTGATTCTCTTTCCAACAGGTCTGCAACAACCAATTTATCTTTCCCTCGGTGTTACCCAAGCTTGGCTTTGGCAGAGTCCCTGTAGACAGAACTGAAGCAAGCATCCAGCAGATTCAGAACTGGGATAATGAAGTAAGGAGCGTAAAAACTGCACAGGGTCAGTCGTTCCTGCAAGTTCCGTGGGCCAGGATACTCAGACTGAGAGAAGTCATACAACAGGTTATGGAAGAAAATGGCGATGAGTGTGGTGGCCACGTGAGATGAGTAGATGATCACTGGAATGCGGATCCATCGCGCCTTGGCGGCACCTGTCACAGCAATATGACTTCACTATGATTTAGTAAGCTACAATACGCTGAAAAAGACATTACACTTGTGTGCTTTGCACAAATTATGCAAAATTATATTTTGTCTGTAGAAATTACATATCTCTGTGAATTGATACTATATTTTGTCTGTAAAATTACATATCTCTGTGAATTGATACTATATTTTGTCTGTAGAAATTACATATCTCTGTGAATTGATACTATATTTTGTCTGTAGAAATTACATATCTCTGTGAATTGATACTATATTTTGTCTGTAGAAATTACATATCTCTGTGAATTGATACTATATTTTGTCTGTAGAAATTACATATCTCTGTGAATTGATACTATATTTTGTCTGTAGAAATTACATATCTCTGTGAATTGATACTATATTTTGTCTGTAGAAATTACATATCTCTGTGAATTGATACTATATTTTGTCTGTAGAAATTACATATCTCTGTGAATTGATACTATATTTTGTCTGTAGAAATTACATATCTCTGTGAATTGATACTATATTTTGCTTCAAATGGCTGATAAAGTACAAATTCACTGCTTTTTGTATTTCAACATCCAAAACAAGTGTGACTGCCCACGTTCAAGCAAACAGGAACCAGAAAAAAAACATGAAAAAAGACTAAGAATGCGTATTTTATACAACCAGACTAGGCAGTCGCAAATTTTCGGCCAACTGGTCTTTGTCAAGCACAAGATCACAAACAAACAAACACCAGATAAAAAAAATCAGGAGGAAAAAACTGAAACTTCCCTGCAGCTCCATCCAGTGTGAGAAAAGGAGAAAATTTGCACCTGTCTTGTCTGGTTGTATTAAATACACATTCTTAATTCTTTTTTTGTGTTTATTTTTCTGTTTCTTGTATTTCAACAGTTCAGGAGGGGCTAGGAGGTGTGGATGTATATGTGTGTTTTGAAAAGAGCTTGTTTGCTGGGTGAGAGAAAACATTTCAAACATGGTTTACTTAAAAATACACAGACAATTAAATCTTTGCAAACTAATGCAACTGTGCTTCACTTAAAAACAAACAATTTAATCTTTGCATTTAACAAATATACCTTAACACATTTCTAAAGTTTCTTTCATAATGTTTAAGTTTGGTTATTTCAAAGTTGTGTATAATTTGAATATGTCAGCGCAACTTCAACGTAAACCTGTCAATAAGTGATTTATGATGGAGGAGATGTGTCTACTGTGGCTGAACAATCTTATGTGGAAGTGACAACCTGAACGCTGTATCCAACAGAAAGACTGATAGTGATACTATTCTGTCCGCTGGGAGCAAGTCTTCTTCCCATGAAGGCACCTCTCTCTTCTGTCTGTAGCATCAGATTCTTCTCAGATTGTGACAGTGTGCACTATCCCTGTGGGAATACTGGAGGTCTTTAAGTATAAATAGTATTCCTATCTTCCAGAAATTCGGTGCCAGAAATTTCCTTTTTCTGTCGTTCTTTTTGTTTCTGCCTTCCTCCTTTGTTTTCTGTCATTTTCTATCATTTTCTGCCTTGCTAGTCCATTCACCTGTATGTGTTCTATAAAGCCTTACATACTTTCTGCTTGGATTAATGACTGGGTACATGAGTTCACTGCAATTTTGGCTCTAAGCAAACGTTAGGTGCAGAAGCAATTTTAGATAATTCATGCCAGTTTTTATATATGTGTCAGAGTACCTAGTTATATTCATATGTTGTTCCAGGCTTTTTTTTAACCCCTGGTGATAAATTAGATAGAATGGTCAATGCCAGGGGCATACCCTTAGACTATGTGTATGAATGCACTCATGTATGTACTTGCTTTTCTTTTTCTTTCTTTTCCAAGAAAAACAAGGTACTGTGTATATTTTGAGATGAATATACCCCTGATATGGCTCTATGCATAAGGCTGGGGCCTATACACATGTCATTTACATGCAACCGAGATTATTCCAGTGATAGGCTGATACAGTACCAGTATAAAATATAGACTAGGTAAAACATAATCTAGGTAGGGCCTCAGGACCTGGCCAGCACATGGGTTTATGTGCAGGATTAAGGCTTGTGCCATGATCACATACACACGGCACCTGTGACCGTTAGTGCATATATATGGAATTCATACTGAGCACGGAGACGTCATCTTGAGAAACTGAAACTGAAACTGAAACTGAAACTGTCTCCAGGTGCTTCTATCTACAGCAGTTTTCTCCCAAGTGTTTACGCTGGCAGCAAGCTATGTAGGATAAAGGGTTAAAGGTCAATTCAGGTTTTAGCGGATCTTATGTTAAGGACATGATGTAATCAATCATAGTCTTAACACAGCCCCACATTCTTGCTCTTGGGGTCAATTTAAGAATTGATGACTGAAGTGTGGGTTAGGCCTTAGGGATTGAGTTTGAGTAGGTGTTAGATTAGTGGGGGGATTGGGGGGGGGGTTGGGGGCGGGGGTTGAGTTAGAGTAGGTGATAGATTAGTGTGTGTGTGTGGGGGGGGGGGTTGTTGGTGCAGGGTTGAGGTGGAGTAGGTGTTAGATCAGGGGGGGGGGGGGGGGTTGTTGTTGTGGGAGTGAGTTAGAGCAGGTATTGGATTAGTGGGGTTTTTGGTTGGTGTTATTGTTGTTTGTTTTTCTAGTTTTTTTCCTGTTTGTTCATTTTTGTTTTTGTTTGTTTGTTGTTTTTTAGGATCATTGCACTAAGGGAGGTTACCTTTGTGCTCACCTTTCTCCCCCACCCCCCCCCACCCCCCATTTTCTATACCACCTTAATGGCCACAGACGCTGGCACAATTTTTACAATGCGATGATGATGATGATGTCGATGAGGATGATAATCATGATGCTATGGAGTTCCATCCAGGACTGAGACTGTGTAACAGGGCTGTACTCTATGCTTACTGTCATAACATATCCTGGTATCAACCAGGCCTGAGAGATACAGACATACATGCAGTGTTGGCCAGAAGATTTGAGCAAGACCCTCAATGACACATCTGCAAAGTGGATGAGACTGGACTGTGTGGTACCAGTCTTCCTAATGAGCCCATAGTATGCTCAAATCTGGGTAGGAGTCGGTTGGAGCTGAAAAATCCCACAATGATTTTTGAAGGGACTGATGGGGATTCGAACCCACAACCTTTCAGTCAGTGGTCAGTTGCGCTACCACTACACCACAGTGACTGATGTGTTAGATTAGTGTCAGTGAAGTCCAGTCACGTACATGATCTAAAGGAGCAAGAGAAACTTACACCATACCACTGTGAGATTGCTTTTGCAGGTGTCTTTGTACTACAGTGTACGTTTGTCTATAAGCATCTTTCCCATCACCAGTGCTTTATGTAGGTGTTATTTAGCTTTTCAGTCATCATTCATACAGGACACATGACCCATTCGATGCAGACTTTCTTGAGGAGGGTGTACACAGAAAGGATTCTTTCTCTGTCAAGTACAGTGCTCTTGGATATGACCTCTCTCACCTCACCTGTTTCACCTGTCAGCATCACTAGATTTGGTGTTGGCCGCTGAACATCTGCATACCACCATCTCCCTCCAGGCTGCTCTGTCTTGACTTTTGTGGACAATTTCTTGAACATTAAGGCCATTGATGCTGGTTATGTTCTCAATGTATGAGTTTGGAGGTCTGCCTTTCTTCCTTTTTGCCACTGTTTTTCCTTGAAAGATGGTTACCATGGGGTCCATGTTCTTGTTGCGTGACACATGGCCAATGTATTTAAGTCTTCTCTTGTTGATGTCTGCTAGTAGTTTTCTGGTGGTATCAAGTTCTTCCAGGACACTTTCATTAGTTCTTCTGTCTGTCCATATGATGTGTAGTAGTCTCCAATAAAACCACATCTCCGCTGCCTCAATTCTTCTGCAATCAGTTTTTCTCAGAGTCCAGGCTTCACAGCCATAAATCATGACTGGCCAGATCAAACATTTTAAAAGTCCAACTTTCAGGCCATTTGGTATGCCTCTGTCTTTCCAGATGTTTAGTTGGACCATTTTTGCTTTGCCATTCCAATTCTCATTTTGATGTTTTTGGAGCAGGTTCCATCATCAATTTTCACAGAGCCAAGACAGTTAACATCCTTAACATTTTCTAAAGAAACTTTGTTAATTATGATGTCATGATTGTTTTCAGTGTCTTATGACCTCTCTGAGAGATGCTAAAGACATACCCCATGCATTCTGGTTTTGGTTTTGTTTGGATCAAAGAGTCTATGTCTCACTGATGTAAAGAAAGTTTTAAAAGTGGGCCCCTATCAACAGACTACATGCACAACAGCCATTTCTTGATTTAACAACACATAAGACCAAAAACTTCACAGAGTTTGTTCAGCACGTACCTTTATAATAAGCATATGAAGCAACAAAGAAGAAAGGAAACTGCAGGAGCACTTCACAGACACAAAAACTGTGGAACCATGGAGGCGGGTTCATCATCATGGGGTCACGGAACTCCCGACAGTACCATTTCCTAAGATCCAGTAACTGCAAAAAGAAAAGAAAAGAAAACAAAAATAGTAAACATGTAAACTTTAACATATCACTACCATATTATCTGTTTCAGCTTTCTCCTGGTGAATTTTTTCTTATGTCCTCCTGAGGCTTTCACTGAACCAAACAGTTTGCTGTACTGGCTAACTGTAAGTGTAACTGTAACTGTAACTGTAACTGTAACTGTAACAGCCTGATGAAGGTCTCAAAGTGGAGACTGAAAACTCACAAAGAGAAAACTTCAGCTTCAGACACTCTTCCCTTTCAGGTCCCTAGATTTTAAACTATCAAGTGTTGGCCAGTGTTGTATTGCTGTCTCAGGACTGTCAGCCTGGAATAGACTTCCGCTCTGCCTTCGCCTAACACCTACCATTTCTGCTTTTAAATCAATTTAAAAACCCATCTCTTTTTCCCACAGTCACACTCACACCCATCACACATACATGGTCGACCATCATGGTCAATAAAGTCCAACCTAACAGTAACACTTTATTTGTGTACCCTCATGTGGGATCTCAGGCCAAAGTCTTATGCACACAAGCGGCCGCATACTGGACACTCAATGGAACAATCTGCAGAGTTGGTTCTGGCCTTTACTGCTGCAAGCTTTTTCCACTTGGCTGCTTCGTCTTTCATTTTCATAAGCTTCTGTTCCCTTGCGAATACCTTGCCTCTATTCAGACCTGTTTGTGGCCATAATTTCCCATTGTTCTTCATCAATATCACATTTCTGGAGAGATTTTTTCAGGGTGTCATCACAAGATACATATAAACAAATGAGCTCCCAAGACTGGCATTAAAGTGTTTAAAAATGGCAACTGCCTTCCTTGTCCATTTCATCTATGAATTTGATTGATGGAGTTCGGGTAGACAGTGAACTGTTGTTTTCTGAAAGTCTTTAATACAATGAGTTCTTTTTACCAGATGGTCATTTTCAGCCTATTGCAGAATCTAATTCTAAATGTAATTTTCACATGTTTTGTAACAATGAAAACTGTTTTTAAAATCAGACGTTACTTTCACACTTCTGGTATTTGGGAGATGGTACCCAACTGGTTCATATTTCGGGAAAACTAAGGAAAACTGAATCACAATTTCAGCAATAATTTTCCCCCAGCAACGAATACCTCATTATTAGCCACATACATGCAGTCTGACAGCTGAAGAAACTGAATGGGTAATTGGTTGTTGAAATACAATCTTTTTTTATTTTATTTTTTTCAAAACACATTTACTGACTGTTAGAAAGGTGTGTGTGTGTGTGTGTTTTGTGTGTGTGTGTGTGTGTGTGTGTGTGTGTGTGTGTGTGTGTGTGTGTGTGTGTGTGTGTGTGATTGTTGTTGTGATGTAAACATGGTGTAATGGTAAATGTGTCAGATGGTATATGTGTGTGCCATGGTGCATGCAGTGTGTGTGAGTTTGT
>JAPXFY010000025.1:53189114-53191614 GCA_030674185.1 Monoplex corrugatus
ATACACACCCAAGAAAGTAAGGCAATTCTCTTTGCACACACACACACACACACACACACACACACACACACACACACACACACACACACAAACACACACACACACAATCAGTTTTTCTCAGAGTCCAGGCTTCACAGCCATAAATCATGACTGGCCAGATCAAACATTTTAAAAGTCCAACTTTCAGGCCATTTGGTATGCCTCTGTCTTTCCAGATGTTTAGTTGGACCATTTTTGCTTTGCCATTCCAATTCTCATTTTGATGTTTTTGGAGCAGGTTCCATCATCAATTTTCACAGAGCCAAGACAGTTAACATCCTTAACATTTTCTAAAGAAACTTTGTTAATTATGATGTCATGATTGTTTTCAGTGTCTTATGACCTCTCTGAGAGATGCTAAAGACATACCCCATGCATTCTGGTTTTGGTTTTGTTTGGATCAAAGAGTCTATGTCTCACTGATGTAAAGAAAGTTTTAAAAGTGGGCCCCTATCAACAGACTACATGCACAACAGCCATTTCTTGATTTAACAACACATAAGACCAAAAACTTCACAGAGTTTGTTCAGCACGTACCTTTATAATAAGCATATGAAGCAACAAAGAAGAAAGGAAACTGCAGGAGCACTTCACAGACACAAAAACTGTGGAACCATGGAGGCGGGTTCATCATCATGGGGTCACGGAACTCCCGACAGTACCATTTCCTAAGATCCAGTAACTGCAAAAAGAAAAGAAAAGAAAACAAAAATAGTAAACATGTAAACTTTAACATATCACTACCATATTATCTGTTTCAGCTTTCTCCTGGTGAATTTTTTCTTATGTCCTCCTGAGGCTTTCACTGAACCAAACAGTTTGCTGTACTGGCTAACTGTAAGTGTAACTGTAACTGTAACTGTAACTGTAACTGTAACAGCCTGATGAAGGTCTCAAAGTGGAGACTGAAAACTCACAAAGAGAAAACTTCAGCTTCAGACACTCTTCCCTTTCAGGTCCCTAGATTTTAAACTATCAAGTGTTGGCCAGTGTTGTATTGCTGTCTCAGGACTGTCAGCCTGGAATAGACTTCCGCTCTGCCTTCGCCTAACACCTACCATTTCTGCTTTTAAATCAATTTAAAAACCCATCTCTTTTTCCCCACAGTCACACTCACACCCATCACACATACATGGTCGACCATCATGGTCAATAAAGTCCAACCTAACAGTAACACTTTATTTGTGTACCCTCATGTGGGATCTCAGGCCAAAGTCTTATGCACACAAGCGGCCGCATACTGGACACTCAATGGAACAATCTGCAGAGTTGGTTCTGGCCTTTACTGCTGCAAGCTTTTTCCACTTGGCTGCTTCGTCTTTCATTTTCATAAGCTTCTGTTCCCTTGCGAATACCTTGCCTCTATTCAGACCTGTTTGTGGCCATAATTTCCCATTGTTCTTCATCAATATCACATTTCTGGAGAGATTTTTTCAGGGTGTCATCACAAGATACATATAAACAAATGAGCTCCCAAGACTGGCATTAAAGTGTTTAAAAATGGCAACTGCCCTTCCTTGTCCATTTCATCTATGAATTTGATTGATGGAGTTCGGGTAGACAGTGAACTGTTGTTTTCTGAAAGTCTTTAATACAATGAGTTCTTTTTACCAGATGGTCATTTTCAGCCTATTGCAGAATCTAATTCTAAATGTAATTTTCACATGTTTTGTAACAATGAAAACTGTTTTAAAATCAGACGTTACTTTCACACTTCTGGTATTTGGGAGATGGTACCCAACTGGTTCATATTTCGGGAAAACTAAGGAAAACTGAATCACAATTTCAGCAATAATTTTCCCCAGCAACGAATACCTCATTATTAGCCACATACATGCAGTCTGACAGCTGAAGAAACTGAATGGGTAATTGGTTGTTGAAATACAATCTTTTTTTATTTTTATTTTTTTCAAAACACATTTACTGACTGTTAGAAAGGTGTGTGTGTGTGTGTGTGTGTGTGTGTGTGTGTGTGTGTGTGTGTGTGTGTGTGTGTGTGTGTGTGTGTGTGTGTGTGTGTGTGTGTGTGTGTGAGTAACATGGTGTACATGTAAATGTGTCAGACTGGTATATGTGTGCACATAGGCACAATGTGTGTGAGTTTATGTGTGTGTGTGTGTGTGTGTGTGTGTGTGTGTGTGTGTGTGTGTGTGTGTGTGTGTGTGTGTGTGTGTGTGTGTGTGTGTGTGTGTGTGTGTGTGTGTGTGTGTGTGTGTGTGTGTGTGTGTGTTACCTGCATGCATTAACCCATCTACGACTGACCTGAGTTCAGGATGACTGATAATCATATCAGAGATAGTCTCAATACAGTTCATCAGTCGACAGTTACTAATTTCTTGTCAAGTTATGATAGGGAAAATTTAAAAGGAGACCATGGGATGGCTTTTCTTTTTCTGCGTGTGCATATATCATGTGTGTGTGTTATCGTGTGTGTGTGTGTGTGTGTGTGTGTGTGTGTGTG
>JAPXFY010000025.1:53204114-53206614 GCA_030674185.1 Monoplex corrugatus
AGATAATACGCACTACGTAAATGCACCAATCACGCTCCAAGAATTAAAAGATGCCATTAAATCAATTCCAAATAAAAAGACATCAGTAGGATTTGATGCAATTTCCAATGAGATGTTGAAAAATTTACCAGAAATTTTTTTAATCTTGCTACATAATATGTTTAAAAAATGCTGGAATAGCGGCAAACTGCCCGACTATTGGAAACAATCAATAGTGGTTCCTGTACTAAAAGCAGGTAAATGCAATATTGACTTGAAAAACTATAGGCCAATTGCATTAACATCACACGTATGTAAACTTATGGAGAAAATAATTTTAAAGAGATTGATGTACTACTGTGAAAAGAACAACATATTACCAGTGAATCAGGCAGGGTTTAGAAAAGGCAGGTCACCAGTGGAACTCCTAACAAAGCTAACCACTAATATCAAACAACAATTTGCCAGACGCCAATGTGTTTTAGCTACATTCTTTGATATAACTAAAGCATACGACCAAGTATGGCACTCCCGATTATTATTCAAATTGAAAAGTATTGGGCTAACAGGTCACATTTTTGATTATGTCAAATGCTTCTTAGAAGACCGCGTAATTCAAACGAGGATCGAAAATGTGTATTCTTCAAAACGATTTCTTCAAATGGGTATCCCTCAGGGATCCGTTATTGCTCCCCTTCTCTTCATGATATTATTGCATGACTTACCCAGTAAAATTTCTAAACATGTAACTTTAGCTCAATATGCTGATGATTTATGCATGTGGATGCAGGTCAATATGAAAAGAAAAACTCCTTTGCGCTGTCTTAATTATACGCGTAAATGTTATCAATTAGAACTCGATAAAATAGCACGATATATGGTAGAAAATGGACTACATCTATCCGTGGAAAAAACAAAGATAGTTTTGTTTAACAGTGGAGCTAACCCAGCAAATGTTCCCACGTTCAAACTGGGAGATACTCTTCTTCAGTATAATGAGTCGATTAAATTCTTAGGAGTTTTCCTTACAGCCAAATTATCTTGGAATCAGCATATTGAATACTTATTAACAAAAGCTCAAAAAAGTTTAAATTTCTTGAAAATAGTTCGCAAACAGATATGGGGACAAGATGCATCAACACTTGTTCATCTCTGTAAATCGCTTATTAGATCTAAATTAACCTATGCCCAAGAAATATTCTTCAGCGCACCAAAACGCTTACTCACAAAACTGCAGAGCATAGATTGTAAAGGTTTCAAACTTGCGCTGGGTCTTCCAATGCATGCCTGTTGCCATCGTACATACAATGTAATCAAATTGTTGTCACTTGATGAACATAGGAAAGTCGCTTCTACTAAATTTCTGTTAAGAAACACTACCATAGAAAACAGCATCAAAACAGAGACAAAAGTAAGATCAGACACCGACTTTCCAAAAAGAGCTAAATCAATATCCTCACAGGTCACGCTTGCAACATTTACAGCTGATGTTATGAAAGGCTCTGGAATTGATTTAGACACAGGTCCTGTAACTTTAAGACCTTCGTTTTCACCAGTACCCAGTTGGGAACTTCAAAGAGCACGATTTGACATACACCACACTGACTTAAAAAAAGAAGATAATATCAATTTACTGGCATGTCACGTTAAATGTCATATAGAAGACTTTTATTCCGATCACTTGAAAGTTTACACTGATGGTTCAATAATTGAAAGACAAGCAGGTTCAGCGTTTTTAATACCTGCTCTCAAAATTGAGAAATCTTTCTATATAGGACTTTATAAATCTATCTTTACTGCAGAACTCTTTGCAATCTTAATGGCTTTGAATTGTATGATAAATCTTCCTAGGACAATTCCCCAGATACTTTTTTGCGTTGATTCAAAATCTGTACTTCAAGCTCTTGAATTATCAAAATTACAAACAAGATCTGAAATGATATTGGAAATTACTCACTTGATTAATAGTTTATCCTTAAGAGGCACTGATATTACTTTCTGCTGGATACCATCTCATAGTTCTTTTCATTACAATGATATGGTTGATAGGGCTGCCAAACGGGGGGCAAAGAGCTCACCAGATTCAAATCATATACAACTTTCCCTCTCATTGCATGAGTGTTATACCTTAGTGGACGCCTACGTATGGAAGCAGTTTCAAGATAAACAGAAAAAGTATGAAAAATGTTACATGAATTTTGAAATTAGCAAAACACCTAAGCGGTTCCTTGCCAGCAGAAGTATACAATCCCTTATGTATAGGTGGAAACTTGATGCATTCAAAACAAAATACACCAGGAATGTAGTGTGCCTGTGTGGAAAGAAGATAACACATAGTCATATTCTTTCATGCGTTCGGGTAAAACAACATATACCTACATTATCAACGAAGACAGTTTCTGACATATTTGCCTCACCATCCTTAACATATGAATTTTTTGTTAGCCTGTCAAAAAGTCCGATAGCGAAATATATTTAACGTGCCGTTACTTCTCATGTTCAGTGTTATGGTTAGCTAATT
>JAPXFY010000025.1:53214114-53216614 GCA_030674185.1 Monoplex corrugatus
TAACATAACATAACATAACAACTTCTGACGGTATTTGCTGGTTTGATACTGTTTCACAGAATGAAACACCATTACCATATACGTTTCTCTTCAAAAATGCTGTATCGTTTCAATATAAATCACACACCACAACAGGTATTAAGAAATCTCAGTGCACAACCAAGTTGAGATAACATACGCAAGAGAACACGTCAACGCTCTTCCGTGGACGATTTTTTGTTCCAATAGTATTTCTACGTGCTTTTTTTTCACTTTTTTTTTTTTTGTAAACAACATTCAAGAAGATGACAAGCATTCTTACCAACAAGTGCCTGTCAATTAACATCAGGAAGAGAGTTCTTGAATGTTATATAGAACCAATACTGTTGTACGAATGCGAGGCGTGGACAGTCAATACACAAAGCCAGAACAAGATTGAGGCAGCCCAGATGTGGTTTCTAAGAAGAATGTTGAGAGTTCCATGGACAGCAAAGAAAACAAACGAGACAGTCTTGATAGAGGCAGACACAAGTAGATCACTCATAAGGAAGATTAGGAAAAGACAGGCAACATTTATAGGCCATTTTATGAAGAAGGGGGATTTGGAGCACCTGGTCACAACGGGAAAGCTGGAGGGAAAGAGAGCACCGGCTTGATCCAGGGAGAGAATGCTGGACGGACTTGCAGAGTGGCTGGGGACGAGGAGGGTGGGGAAGATGCTAGGGGCAACGAGAGATAGAGACAGATGGAAGTCCATGATCGCCAACGCCATGCGGCAGGGCACCTGATGATGATGATGATACCTAATTGTAATTGTTATTGCTATATAAAGCCCAGCCGGCTGCGTAGAACCACACTAGGACTATAACCGTTTCGAAACATATACAATACTTCAAAAGGATAAAAAAAAAAAAAAAAAAAGGAAAAGAAAATTAAGTACACGTATCAATGCATTCGCGCACATAATCTAAGGAGATGCCCCTGGGGTTGAACACTCCGTCCAATTTATCACACAGGGGAGTTAAAAATATACCTGAATACAAATTGAAACATAAACCAGAACTCTAAAACATATATTATATCAACGGGCGTAAATTACCTAAAATTGCTTCCGCATATCTCACTTCCTTAGAGCCAAAAATGCACTTAAATACATGTACCCAATTATCAATCCCAAGACAAAGTATGTAAGACTTTATCGAACACATACAGGTGAATGGAGCGGCAAGGCAGAAAATAATAGGCAAAAATGACAGAAAGCAAAGGAACAAGGCAGAAATAAAGAGAGTGACAGAAAAGAGGAAATTTCTAGAAGGTGGGGATAAATATTTATACTGAAAGAGCCCCCGGCATCCAGACGGGGGGGGGGGGGTGTAAACATACCTTGAATTTATATAACCAACACAACACACACACACACACACGCACGCACGCACGCACGCACGCACGCAAACGCACACGCGCACACACACACACACATGAATACACAACATTTGAAAGGATAAAGCAACAAAGGGAAAAGGAGGCCAAAGGAGCGGAAGAAGAACAGAACAGAAGTAAGGGGGGTTGCCGCTTGTGTCTTCATATCAGTCAGCACAAGAATTCAGATAGTTATAGAATTTCACCCTTTAGTGGTATGTAAACACACATAATATAATAATAATAATATACAATATACACATATAATTTCACCCTTTAGTGGTATGTATACAGACATATAATTTCACCCTTTAGTGGTATGTATATACACATATAATTTCACCCTTTAGTGGTATATATATACACATATAATTTCACCCTTTAGTGGTATATATACACACATATAATTTCACCCTTTAGTGGTATGTATACACACACATAATTTCACCCTTTAGTGGTATGTATACACACATAATTTCACCCTTTAGTGGTATGTATACAGACATATAATTTCACCCTTTAGTGGTATGTATACACACATATAATTTCACCCTTTAGTGGTATGTATACACACATATAATTTCACCCTTTAGTGGTATGTATACAGACATATAATTTCACCCTTTAGTGGTATGTATACACACATATAATTTCACCCTTTAGTGGTATGTATACAGACATATAATTTCACCCTTTAGTGGTATGTATACACACATATAATTTCACCCTTTAGTGGTATGTATATACACATATAATTTCACCCTTTAGTGGTATGTATACAGACATATAATTTCACCCTTTAGTGGTATGTATACACACATATAATTTCATCCTTTAGTGGTATGTATACAGACATATAATTTCACCCTTTAGTGGTATGTATACAGACATATAATTTCACCCTTTAGTGGTATGTATATACACATATAATTTCACCCTTTAGTGGTATGTATACACACACATAATTTCACCCTTTAGTGGTATGTACAGGAAAGCTGGGTGGCTGAGGACAGAGAGGGTGGAAGATGTGCTTGCGGCGATAAGGGATAGATGCATATGGAGGGCCATGATCGCTAACGCCACGCGGCAGGGCACATGATGA
>JAPXFY010000025.1:53221614-53234114 GCA_030674185.1 Monoplex corrugatus
GGGTCATTCGGCAATGTGATGTTATACAGCGTGTAGTTCACTCTCTTCTGAACATGTTGTGGCCAGGTGTTGAGCTGGTAAAGGCAACAGAGAGTCATCATCATCATCATCATCATCAAGTGCCTTGCCACATGGCGTTGGCGATCATGGCCTTCCATCTGTTTCTATCCCTAGTTGCCGCAAGCACCTCTTCCACTCTCTCTGTCTTCAGCCACTGGGCAAGTCCGTCCAATATGTTTCCCCTGGGTCTACCTGGTGATCTCTTTCCCTCCAGCTTTCCTGTTTGACCAGGTGCTCCAATTCCAACAGAGAGTACATGGAAGGAATAACGAAACGAAACGAATTTGTTTTCCAATTCAAGGCCACTATCCTTGTACAAGGGGAGGCGTAATACAACAACGAATAATGTACAATAGAACAGCAATAGATAAGTAATACTTTACATTAACATCACACACATACATGGAAACATAAACAAAAGCACAATTAACGTCAGACATTATTGTTATCATCAGCTGAGCGTACATGTTCATCATCATCATCAAGTGCCTTGCCACATGGCGTTGGCGATCATGGCCTTCCATCTGTTTCTATCCCTTATTGCCTCAAGTACCTTTTCCACCCTCTCTGTCCTCAGCCACTCTGCAAGTCCGTCCAATATTTTCTCCCTGGGTCTACCTGGTGTTCTCTTTCCCTCCAGATTTTTCTGTTGTGACCAGGTGCTCCAATTCCCCTTTCCTCATAAAATGGCCTATGAATGTTGCCTGTCTTTTCCTAATCTTCCTTGTGAATGATCTTCTTGTGTCTGCCTCCATCAAGACTGTCTCATTTGTTTTCTTTGCTGTCCATGGAACTCTCAACATTCTTCTTAGAAGGCACATCTCGGTTGCCTCAATCTTGTACTGGCTTTGCTTGTTGACTGTCCACGCCTCACAACCGTATAACATTATCGGTTCCATATAACATTCAAGAACTCTCTTCCTGATGTTGAGTGATAGGCATTTATTAGCAAAACGCTTTTCATCTTATTGAATGCTGTTTTGGCGTGGTCGATTTTGCTGGCTATTTCTGATGTGCATCTGCCGTCTGGTGAAATGATCGTTCCCAGATATTTAAACTTATCAACCTGTGTCAAGGTTGTGCCGTTTGCTGTTGTTTTACATGAGGGGATATCATGTTTTTTACTGATCACCATGACTTTAGTCTTCTTACTGTTTAGTTCCAACCCCTTACCTTTGCTTTCTATTTCTAGTATATTCACAAGGTTTTGTAGGTCTCTTTCATTTTCTGCAATTAGCACGGTGTCATCTGCATACCGAATGTTGTTTATCATTTTCCCTCCAACCTTTTATCCAGGATCTTCTTCTAGGTTTCTCATGATGTTTTTGCTGTAAAGTGAAAACAGATCTGGTGACAAAAGACAACCTTGTCTGACTCCTTTTCTGATATTTTGGAAAGAGCTTTTACCGTTTTCTATTCTCAATGCAGCTGTTTGTTTTCAATACATATTTCTGATTATTTGTAGATCTTTTCCATCAATATTGAGTCTTTCTAGTTGGTTGATCAATTCTTCATGTCTTACCCGATCGAAAGCGTTAGGACAAACAAATAAACAGACAGACAGACAAACAAACAAACAGACAAACAAACAAACAGACAAACAAACAGACAAACAAAGGGAATGGTCCTCACCACTTGTGAAATACTTTCATGCTGTAACAGACAGACAGACAAACAAACAGACAGACAGACAAACAAAGCAAACAAAGCGAATGGTCCTCACCACTTGTGAAATACTCTCATGCTGTTTGTGAAAGGCAAAAATATGGAAGGCCAGGCGAGCTGTGGTGGTAAGGACTGCGGCGGACTTCAGCAGCACCAGCCCTTCAGATTCCCTCACGCCACAAGCCACTGTTGCCAGGTGCACCGTCAGCTGCTTCTTGGCTGCCTCCTGCTCTTGTCTGTGGATGCTCCTGGAAGAGAGCTGTTTTTATTTTCTTTGTACTGGTCTTGTCTGTGGATGCTCCTGGAAGAGAGCTGTTTTTTATTTTCTTTGTACAGGTCTTGTCTGTGGATGCTCCTGGAAGAGAGCTGTTTTTATTTGTCTTGTTGTTTGTCCTGCTCTGTTTTGGATGCTCCTGGAAGAGAGTTGCTTTTTTTTCTTTGTTGTTCTGCTCTTTGTCTGTGGATGTCCTGGAAGAGAGTTGTTTTATTTTCTTTGTATGGTCTTGTCTGTGGATGTTCCTGGAAGAGTGTTGTTTTCTTTTTTTTTGTCTGCTCTTGTTGTGGATGTTCCTGGAAGAGAGTTGTTTGTATTTTGTCTTTGTTTGTTTGTCCTGCTCTGTTGTGGATGTCCTGGAAGAGAGTTGTTTGTATTTTGTCTTGTTGTTTGTCTGCTCTTGTTTGTGGATGTTCCTGGAAGAGAGTTGTTTGTTTTTGTCTTTGTTTGTTGTCTGCTCTTGTTTGTGGATGTTCCTGGAAGAGAGTTGTTTGTATTTTCTTTGTTGGTCTTGTTGTGGATGTCTGGAAGAGTGTTGTTTATTTTTTTTCTTTGTCTGCTCTTGTTTGTGGATGTCCTGGAAGAGTTGTTTGTATTTGTCTTGTTTGTTTGTCTGCTCTTGTTTGTGGATGTTCCTGGAAGAGAGTTGTTTTATTTTTCTTTGTTTGTTTGTCTGCTCTTGTTGTGGATGTTCCTGGAAGAGAGTTGTTTTATTTGTCTTTTTTGTTGTCTGTCTTGTTTGTGGATGTTCCTGGAAGAAGTTGTTTTATTTTGTCTTTGTTTGTTTGTCTGCTCTTGTTTGTGGATGTTCCTGGAGAAGTTGTTTATTTTGTCTTTGTTTGTTTGTCTGCTCTTGTTTGTGGATGTTCCTGGAAGAGTTGTTTGTATTTTGTCTTTGTTTGTTTGTTGCTCTTGTTTGTGGATGTTCCTGGAGAGGTTGTTTGTATTGTTGTTGTTTGTTTGTTTGTGTGTTATGGTTGGTTGTTTTGTTTGTTTGTTTGTTTGTTTGGTTGTTTGTTTGTTGGTTTGTTTGTTGTTGTTGTTTGTTGTTGTTGTTGTTGTTGTTGGTTGTTTGGTTGTGTTTTGTTTGTTGTTGTTTGGTTGGTTGGTTGGTTGGTTGGTTGGTTGGTTGGTGGTTGGTTGGTTGGTTGGTGGTTGGGTGTTGGTTGGTGGTTGGTTGGTGGTTGGTTGGGTGGTTGGTTGGTTGGTTGGTTGGGTGGTTGGTTGGTTGCATAGATGTATAGTTTGCTAACACTGCGCTCGATAGTCTGCATATTCTGTCTTCGGTGGGTGTGCATGCTGGTTTTCTTTTTGTAATGTTTCTATGGAAGAGAATTCTTGAATGTTATGTAGAACTGATAATGTTATACGGTTGTGAGGCGTGGACAGTCAACAAGCAAAGCCAGAACAAGATTGAGGCAGCCGAGGTGTGGTTTCGAAGAAGAATGTTGAGAGTTCTATGGACAGCAAAGAAAACAAACGAGACAGTCTTGATGGAGGCAGACACAAAAGATTGTTCATAAGGAAGATTACGAAAAGACAGGCAACATTTATAGACCATTTTATGAGGAAAGGGGAATTGGAGCACCTGATCGCAACGGGAAAGCTGGAGGGAAAGAGAACACCAGGTAGACCCAGGGAGAAAATATTGGACGACTTGCAGTGTGGCTGAGGACAGAGAGGGTGGAAGATGTGTTTGCGGTAGCAAAGGATAGATGCATATGGAGGGCCATGAACGCCAACGCCATAGGGCAGGGCATATGATGATGATGATGTTTCTATAAACCACCGGATACTGACGTGCCCCCCCCCCCCCACACCCCACCCCGCGGGGATGCCGGGGAATCTTTCAGTGTAAACAGTATCCCCCACCTTCTAGAAATTCTGTGCAAAAAATTCCCTGTTTTCTGCCATTCTCTTTGTTTTGTTCTTCTTCCTTTGCTTTCTGTCATTTCTTCCTATCATTTTCTGCCTTGCTGGTCCATTCGCCTGTATGTGTTCGATAGAGCCTTACGTATTTTCCCTCAGGATTGATAACTGGGTACATATATTAAGAAACATTTTTGGCTCTAGGGAAATGAGATGTGCGAAAGCAATTTTAGGTAATATAAGCCCGCTTTTATATATGTTTTAGTGTCCTTAGTTATGTTTAAATTTGTATTCAGGTGTGTTTTTTAGATACCCTGACGATAAATTGGACGGAGTGGTCAACACCAGGGCATCTCCTTATTATTATATGCACGAATGCATTGATGCGTGTATTTTGTTTTCTCTTTTTTTTTTCCTGTTGAAGCATTGTGTATGTTTTGAAACGGTTGTAGCCCTGATATGGCTCTATGCAGTCGGCTGGGCTTCAAACTAAAATAACAGTAACTTTTTCTATGCACTTTTTTCAGGTGCAACGAAGTGTTGTGTGCGATTTGAAACGGTCATAACCCTGGTAAGGCTCTGCACCCGACGGTTGGACTTTTTAAACATTTAACGACAATAATAAGCCTGGTTGTCTTAGTAATAGAGCTATGGCGTCCCAGTTCAGCAGAATGGCTTCGAGTCTGCTTCGAGACAGATTTTGTCCATGCGACCTACACTGCAGCCAGCCGTGAATGGGTACCTGAATTTGTTCTGAGTTGGGACAAGAAGAGCAGCGACGAAGAGGACATGAGATTTGGGAGCCGCCCTTTTCATACTAGCCCCGATAATGAGTTGAGATCTCTAGACTCCACCATCTCACTCCCTCAAGTTCAAGTTATATCGTTTATAGCCCAGCCGACAACTAGAGCCATATCAGGGCTAACACCACGTCAAAAAACAGCAACCCGTTAAGATGAAAGACAACAGTTAAAAACCATGCTCACCGTTAACCTTACAAATCAAAAATACAATTAAAGAAAAGCAGGCGTAAAATCGTATCAGGTGAAATCTGTTGATCTCTCGTAAATACTGGAAAATTGCATCAGGAGGGACGTCTCGGAAGAGGTTCTTTAAGGAGTCCACCGTGTTGTGCTTTTGTCTCACATTGTACAAGTCCCAGCAATCAAGGAGGAGGTGTCTGATGCTCAACGGCTCGTCACGTGGTATACACCACGGTGCTTCTTCGTTTGTTTTGTTTTTTGTTTGTTTGTTGTTGTTTTTTTAAGTACGAATGAGTATAGGATGTATGACTCGTGTGTAACCTACATAACCCTGTCTCTTTCTTACGGTTCCCTGCAGCAGGTGGGAGAATTTCTTTCATGTAGAGGCGGATTTGACAAGTCTGTTATCTGTCTGTTTATTCTCACTCCCTTTCGAGCTCAGGTTTATAGGGCAATCTTACATTGATCTGACCTGGATGGCGTTGACGTTAAAACCCCGGGCGTTGCAAGCAAGTGGATAAGATATTGGACATCAGTTCGGAATGTCTTAGGTTCGATTCGATCGTGCTTGGGTACCAGTCCCCAGACAGATAAAGAATGACAATTTTTCCGATTTCCAATAGATGTCCAGGTCTCTTACTGTCTTAGTGTTATTTTTGTTTAAAGCCCAGCCGACTGCGTAGAACCATATAAGGGATATAACTCGTTTCAAAACATACCACTTGAACAAGGAAAAGAAATGAAGTACACATATCAATGCATCCGTGCACATATTCTAAGGAAATGCCCAGTCCGTCCAATTTATCACACAGGGGATTAAAAAAAAACTATACAAATTTAAACACATATAAAGACACTAAAACACATAAAAACAGGCCTAAGTTACTTAAAATTGCTTCCGCACATCTCATTTCCCTAGAGCCAAAAATGCACTTAATGCATGTACCCAGTTATCAATATAGAGACAAAGTACACAAGACTTTACCGAACACATACGGGTAAATGGACCAGCAAGGCAGAAAATGATAAGAATAAAATGACCACAAAAAAAAAGCTAAGGAACAAGGCAGAAACAAACAGTTGACAGAAAAGAGGACGTTTCTAGCACAGAATTTCCAGAAGGAGGGGATACTATTTACACTGAAAGAACCCCCGGCATCCCTACAGGGAGTGTTTCTGTCTAAACCTTCTTCGTGAGTATACAGATATATAACAACAACTATGCACGTTTTATTTTGAAGATCCCGTAAGTCATGTTCACTGGCTTGTGGCAATATGGAAACACCCACCAGCATGCACGCACACCAAAGACGGAATATGCAGACTGTGTAGCGATATACTGCCTGCGCAGTTTGAGCACACACACAACACACCACACACACACACACACACACACACACACACACACACACACACACACACACAGACACAGACACACACACACACACACAGACACAGACACACACACACATACATACACACACACACACACACACACACACACACACACACACACAACACACACACACACACACACACACACACACACACACACACACACACAACGCGTACATGCATCCGTGAAAAATTGTAAAACGCATTAAAGAAAGAAAAAAAAAAGTTCTTTGCCTTCTTGTCGGTTTGCACGCATTTTACGGGTGCCAGTCTCACCCCGAGAATTATTAAAGTACTTTGTGTGTGCGGCCGTCAGTCCACCCAGGTGCGAATAAATATCTGACCCTCTTCAGGGTTGGGAAGATAAATCAGTGAGGGACAGGAACTGACCGCCACACCCTTATATCGTGAATAAGGATAGGCTGCTCTCTCAGCACCACCACCTCACTCGCTTAATTTCGACCTCTAGATCAAAGGACAATCTGTACAGTTTTGTGTGTGAAAGATGAAGTTAGAGCAGCACTGAAAAAGATGAAACCAGGAAAAGCCCCAGGACCAGACAACATTACTACAGAGATGATTGAAGCCCTGGAGGAATTTGGCATAGAAAAAATAACAGTCCTCCTAAATGAAATTTATGACACGGGAAAAATCCCCAAAGATATGTCAAAATCAATTTTCATTGCACTTCCAAAGAAGACAGGGGCTATAGAATGCCAACTCCATCGCACAATCAGTTTGATGAGTCATGTAACAAAAATCCTGTTAAGAATAATCATGATGAGGACAAGGAACAGAATCAAAAGAGAAATAGCAGAAGAACAGTGTGGATTTGTGGAGGGGAAAGGAACTATTAATGCCATGTACATCCTAAGAACTATCATAGAGAGGTCAATTGAGATGAATAAGGATTTGTATTCATGCTTTGTTGACTACACCAAGGCTTTCGATCGGGTATGACATGATGAGTTGATCAACCAACTGGAGAGACTCAATGTCGATGGAAAAGATCTACGAATAATCGGGAATATGTACTGGGAACAGACGGCTGCGGTGGGAATAGAAGACGATATAAGCTCTTTTCAGAGCATCAAAAGAGGAGTCAGACGGGGTTGTGTTTTGTCACCAGATCTGTTTTCACTGTGTAGCGAAGACATCGTGAGAAACCTAGAAGAAGATCTTGGATTAAGGTTGGAGGGAGAATGATAGACAGCATTCGGTATGCAGATGACGCCGTGCTGGTTGCGGAAAATGAAAGGGACCTGCAAAACCTTGTGAATATACTAGAAACAGAAAGCAAAGGTAAGGGGTTGCAACTAAACAGCAGGAAGACTGAAGTCATGGTGATCAGTAAAAAACATGAAATCCCCTCATGCAAAATAACAGCAAATGGCACAACCTTGACACGGGTTGGTGGGTTCAAATACCTGGGAACGGTCATTTCATCAGACGGCAGATGCACATCGGAAATGGCTGGCAGAATCGGCCAAGCCAAAACAGCATCCGAGAAGATGACAAGCATTCTTGCCAACAGATGCCTATCAATTAACATCAGAAAGAGAGTCCTTGAGTGTTGTATGGAACCAATACTGTTGTACGGATGCGAGGCGTGGACAGTCAGCAAGCAATCCCAGAGCAGGATCGAGGCAGCCGAGATGTGGTTTCTCAGAAGAATGTTGAGAGTTCCATGGACAGCAAAGAAAACAAACGGAACAGTCTTGATGGAGGCAGACAAAATAGATCACTCGTAAGGAAGATTAGGAAAAGACAGGCAACATATATAGGCCATTTTATGAGGAAGTGGGATTTGGAGCACCTGGTCACAACGGGAAAGCTGGAGGGAGAGAGAGCACTGAGTAGACCCAGGGAGAGAATGCTGGACGGACTTGCAGGGTGGCTGGGGATGAAGAGGGTGGGGGAGATGCTGGGGGCAACGAGAGATAGAGATGGTTGGAAGTCCATAATCGCCAACGCCAAGCGGCAGGGCACCTGATGATGATGATGATGATGATGATGATGATGATGATGTGTGTGTGTATGTATGTGCGCGCGCGCGCGCGTGTCTGTCTGTGTGTGTGTGTGTGTGTGTGTGTGTGTGTGTGTGTGTCGGGTGTGTTGTGTGTGTGTGTGTGTGTGTGTGTGTGTGTGTGTGCGTGTGTATGTGTGTGTGTCTGTCTGTCTGTCTGTGTCTGTGTGTGTGTGTCTGTCTGTGTGTGTGTGTGCGTGCGTGCGTGCGTGTGTGTGTGTCTGTGTGTGTGTGTGCGTGTGTGTATATGTGTTTGCATGTGTGTATGTGTGTGTATGTGTGTGCGCGCGCTCAAAACCACACAACCCGTCTGTCATAGCTACTTAGAAAAGACTGATTAACCAAGCCTGATATTTCTCCCATCTGATGCAGAAAACCGCAAGAAAGAGAGTGTTATGTAGGTTACACACGGGTCACATATCCTACACTCATTCGTACCTTTAAAACAAATGAAGAAGCACCATGGTGTATACCGTGTGACGAGCCGTGGAGCATCACACGCCTCCTCCTCGATCGCTGGGACTTGCAGATTGTGAGACAAAAGCACTACACGGTGGACTCCTTAAAGAACCTCTTCCGAGACGTACTTCCTGATGCAATTTTCCAGTTTTTACGAGAGATCAACAGATTTCACCTGATATGATTTTACGGCTGTTTTCCTTTAACTGCATTTTAGACTTGCAAGGTTAACGGTGAGCATGGTTTTTAACTGTTGTCTTTTATCTTAACGGGTTGCTGTTTTTTTTGACGTGGTGTTAGCCCTGATATGGCTCTAGTTGACGGCTGGGTTATACGAATATGAACTGAACTGAACAGGTAGAAGACGTGCATCACTTACCTGGATCTTGAGTCATCTGGTAACCATTCCCGGAAGCCAAACCTTGGCACCGCTGGATACGCGACAAGGAGGAACACACCTGCGATTATTACCATTCCTAAAAGTATGTTCAGGGTGAGTTTGTAGCGTTGACCGACCATTTTTGCCTTTTCTGTTGATCGATTGTTTGGTTGATTGACCTGTCTGATTGTTTGATTGATATTTTATCTAAGAAAGAAGTTTATCACATAACAACTCTTGATATGTATTATTTCCAGAAAATGTCAGTTGATGTTATGTCCAGGAAATATCACGAGAACGGCGTGGCAAGCAACCAATGCAGACGTCGGAAAACGTCGGAATCACATTGTAATATATAATTGTATATAATATACTCTCTATAATTTTCCATTGCTTTTATTCTTTCTCCCCATTTATAGCCGTGTGCGTGTGTGTGTGTGTGTGTGTGTGGTGTGTGTGTGTGTGTGTGTGTGTGTGTGTGTGTGTGTGTGTGAGTGTGTGTGTGTGTGCGTGCATGCGTGTGTGTGCGTGCGTGCGTGCGTGTGTGTGTGTCTGTTTCAGCGCTTAGATTTGATTTTATCAAGATTTTGCGCTATATAAATATTGTAATTATAATTATTAAAACGTACTATTGGATAAACCGCGTTGTTGTTTCGTCATACAGTCATACAGGCCATAGTATGTATTACTTCATTGTGTATTCCTCCTCCGCTGCCCTCCCGCCCCTCCCCCCCCCCCCCCCCCCCCCCCTGTCATTTAGAGGGCAAGGTATCAGGGTTTACAATCGGTGGGAAACATGCTGGTCTCCGCTCTTGATGTACTTACCATCTGTCGTCCGCTTTCAAACGACAGCGCGCACACACCCGACACCATAACACATACTGATTCGTTTGCTTGCTGGATTGTTTGATTTGGTTCAGCTTTTACGTCGACACCCACCTCAGGTGATATGGCCGACGGGATAACCATCCCATGGAAGTGGGGGAAGGGAGGACTCATTTAATCCTATACTGACACCACCAGAACAACAATGATATTAAGATGGGACAGTGACATGGCCAGTTTTAATGCAGCCCACCCCTGCATTCGAACCCACAATCATTACCATGTGAATCTGACGCTGATTCGTTTGCAATCTGTGGCCGTGTAATGTAGTCTAGGAGAGACAGGAAAAGCCAAGAAAAATAATTGCAAAAGAAATACAATGCAATGCCTTCGATCATCATGTGTCCTGCCGCATGCCGCTGGCGATCATGGCCCTCCATATGCATCTATCCCTTGTTGCCGAAAGCACATCTTCCATCCTCTCTGTCCTCAGCCACCCTGCAAGTCCGTCCAATATTTTCTCCCTGGGTCTACCTGGTGCTCTCTTTCCCTCAAGCTTTCCTCTCGTGACCAGGTTCTCTGATTCCCCTTTCCTTATAAAATGGTCTGTAAATGTTGCCAGTCTTTTTATAATCTTCCTTATGAACAATCTTCTTGTGTCTGCCTCCATCAAGACTGTCTCGTTTATTTTCTTTGATGTCCATAGAACTCTCAACATTCTTCTTAGAAACCACATCTCGGCTGCCTCAATCTTGTTCTGGCTTTGTTTGTTGACAGTCCGCGCCTCACAACCATATAACATTATCAGTTCTATACAACATTCAAGAACTCTCTTCCTCATGTTAAATGATAGGCATTTGTTGGTAAGAATGCTTGTCATCTTCTTGAATGCTGTTTTGGCTTGGCCGATTCTGTTGGCTATTTCTGATGTGCATCTGCCGTCTGGTGAGATGATCGTTCCTAGATATTTAAACTTATCAACCTGTCTCAAAGTTGTGCTGTTTTCTGTTATTTTACATGAGGGGATTACATGTTTTTACTGATCACCAGGACTTCAGTCTTCTTCTTGTTTAGTTCCAACTCCTTATCTTTGGTTTTTATTTCTAGTATATTCACAAGGTTTTGTAGGTCCCTTTCATTTTCTGCATTTAGCACGGTGTCATCTGCATATCGAATGTTGTTTATCATTTTTCCTCCAACATTTAATTGAGGGTATTCCGCCATATTTCTCATGATGTTTTCGCTGTAAAGTGAAAACAGATCCGGTAACAACACACAACCTTGTCTGACTCCTCTTCTGATATTTTGGAAAGAGCTTATATCGTTTTCTATTCTCAATGCAGCTGTTTGTTCCCAATACAGATTTCTGATTATTCGTAGAACTTTTCCATCAACATATAGTCTTTCTAGTCGGTTGATCAATTCTTCATGTCGTACCCGATCGAAAGCCTTGGTATAATCAACAAGGCATAAAAATAAATCCTTATTCATCTCGATTGACCTCTCTATGATAGTTCTTAGGATGTATATGGTATTAATAGCTCCTTTCCCTTCGACAAGTCCACACTGTTCTTCTGCTATTTCTCTTTTGATTCTATTCCTTGTCCTCATCATGATTATTCTTAATAGGATTTTTGTTACATGACTCATCAAACTGATTGTGCGATGGAGTTCGCATTCTATGGCCCCTGTTTTCTTTGGAAGTGCAATGAAAATTGATTTTGACATATTTTTGGGAATTTTCCGGTGTTATAAATCCCATTTAGGAGGACTGTTATTTTTTCAATACCAAATTCCTCCAGGCCTTCAATCATCTCTGTAGTAATATTGTCTGGTCCTAGGGCTTTTCCTGGTTTCATCTTTTTCAGTGCTGCTCTAATTCATCTTTCATTATGGGTGGTCCTTCAACGTTCTTTCTTATAATGTGTTCTTCGTTTCTGTCATCATTAGAAAGATCTTTAATGTACTCTCCCCATCTATCTAATATTTTGTATTTTTCCATGATAAGCGTACCATCTTTCGATTATAAGCACCCAGTTGATGTGCATGTATTTTTCCTGTGGACAATTTCTTCAATTCGTCTGTACATATCCTGAGGATCCGTTTTGTGTCTGTCTTTCTTTGCATTTCGTTGTGGAGACACTTACTATCACAATATATCCTGCCGTCAATCAGGCCTCAGTGATACAGATACCTGCGGTGCTAGTCAGGAGATTTGAGCAACACCCTCAGTGATGCATCCGTGAAGTGAAGAGAGAGACAGACAGACAGAGAGACAGACTGACAGACAGATAGATAGATAGACTGATAGACAGATAGATACATACATACATACATAATACAGATACATACATACATACATACATAATACATGTACATACATATATACATACATACATACATACATAATACATACATAATACATACAGAGATAGATACAGAGATATACAGGTATACATATTTCTATATACAAAGACTGAATTAATGATGATAAAGTTTTGTATCATGTCACTCGTTTCTGCATAACAAAAAGGACGAGAGCGCGCACGTGTACGATGTGTGTGT
>JAPXFY010000025.1:53239114-53246614 GCA_030674185.1 Monoplex corrugatus
TCAACACACTTCAAAAACCTTAACCCTTTGACTCCCGCACCCTGTCCACCAGCATTCTGCATTGTCAACCATACTAGCGAAGCAGAAACTTAACCCTTTGACTCCCGCACTCTATCCACCGGCCTCCTGCAGGAAGCTGGTGAATAAGGTGAGGGAATCGAAGGGTTAAGTTTTTGCCGTTGGTGAGTAGGATGCGGGAGTCAAAGGGTTAATATTCCTTACTGGTTTGATTCGGTTCGTGTTGTTTTCAGCCTACCGACCGTACTCTGTCATTGCGCCACCACAAAAGGTCACTGATTACAAAGTATCACCCCTTTTCAAATTACATCAGTCAGCATTGTTCATTCATTTTTATTTTTGTTTTTGTGGCAGAATGGTTCAGACGTTCGCCTGCCAGTAAATAAACTCGAGGTTCCAGGGTTTCGCTCCCCGTAGAGGCCTCGACGTTTCTCTTCAGTTTGACCGGAAAATCGAACTGAACGTCTAGTCCTTCGGAAGGGACGAAAAACGAGTTTCAGTTTCTGAAGATCATGTCTCCGCGCTCGGAATGAATTCCATATGCACTAACGTCACAGGTGCCATTTGATGGAGAGAAGATCCAGAATGATCACGGCACAAGCCTTATTAAGCCTGCACATAAACCCACGAGCTGGCTAGGTCCTACCTAGATAGTGCCATGACCCTGGGGTCGTAGAGGAGTGAGGTGGCAGATATCTCAACTTTTCCCTGGGCCAGCATCACGAGGGCGGCGCCCATCCCCTCTCCCTCGCTTCAAATTCATATTCGTATTCATATTTTTCTACCAAGACTTCAGAAAGGCAAGAAGGCTAATTCGTCTTCAATGGGTGGGACCTGGGAAATCAACCTATCGCTCCAATGTTTTTTTTACCAGGGCAGCCGGGCAATGCCCTGCTCTTCACGATTTTCAACTGCCGTGGGATCTTTAGCATGCGCAGCCAGAAGGCACACGGGTCCGACTCGTTTTTCCTCCCCTTCCGAAGGACTAGACGTTCAGTTCGATTTTCCAGTCAAACTGAGAAGAAAAGTCGAGGCCTCTACGGGGAGCGAACCCTGAAACCTCGTGTTAAATTATTGGCAGGTGAACGTCTGAACCATTCTGCCACTCTTTTTACCTTTTCTCGAAAAGTACTGATTTTAGGCATTTTGTTTTTGTTCCGGTTGACCCTGACCTTGGCGCCCATGACTTCCAAACTTTGGCACACTAGAGGTAACACAAAGACAGGACTTATGCAGACATGTGCCTCCAGGATTGGTCTTGTGTCCCACATGAAGACCTGTCCCAGACACTGAAGACCAGTTATGCCTACTCATTTGTCAGACTGACAGGAAAGTCCGTCATCAGACACGAAGGTAGACATCCTTATGTGATTTTCAACACACACACAACAAAAAAAAAAAAAAAAATGAGATTAAAACTTGCAAGAAACTCTGGGTAGAGCTGGACAGTTCCAGTTTCAGTTTCTCAAGATGACGTCTCCGCGCTCGGAACGAATTCTACATGCACTAACGTCACAGGTGCCACGTGCATGTTGACCGTGGCACATGCCTTCGGCCTGCACATAAACCCATGAGCTGGCCAGGTCCTGAAAATGAATTTGCCAACAGCACCTAGTGTTCCCAGGCGGTCACCCATCCAAGTACTAACCGAGCCTGACGTTGCTTTAACTTCGGTGATCAGACGAGAACCGGTGTTTTCAACGTGGTATGGCCTTAGGCAGAAAAGAGGCTGGACAGCACAAGATCATTAACCCTTTCTCTCCTGCACCATGTCCATCGGCGTTCTGCATTGTCAACCATGACAGTATTGTTTGTTTAGCTCCAGGACTTGTACATGTACTGATGGAGAAATGCATCTCATTCTTTTTCCTTGTCCAGAAAAAAACACGAAAGAAGAATAAGAACGCGTATTCAATACAACCAGACAAGACAGCGTAAATTTTCGGCCAACTGGCCTTTATCAAGCGTAAGATCACAAACAAACACCAGATATAAAAATTAGGAGAAAAAGACTTAAGCTTCCCTGCTGCTTCGTCCAGCGTGAGAAAAGGAATCATTGCTGAGTTGAACAGACTGTGTTGTTGTATTAAATACGGGTTCTTATTCCTCTTTCGTGTTTTTTTCTGGTTCCTGTTTGCTTGAACGCAGGCAGTCACACTTGTTTTTGTTTTTCCTTGTCGGTTTAAATGATAGATACCATGTTAAAGAATAGCATGTAGGAGTACTATCCATAAGTAAGACACAACCACCAGATCACGCCAACAGGTAGGGTTTATGCGCAGGCTTATGGAATTCGTCTGAGAATATTTATGGGTCGTTTTCCATCCCTTTGCATCTATGGTGTTGGTGCACACATATTTTTTTCAAGCGCACACACGTCATCTTCACACAGCTAGAACTGAAAGCAAACCAGTGTCAACCAGTCTCCGTGGCGTAGTGGATAACGTAACGGACTACCGACTGGAAGGTTGTGCGTTCATATCCCCATCAGTCCCTTCAAAAATATATGATTGTGGGGGTTTTCGGCTCTAACCGTCTCCTACCCAGAGTTGGGCGTGCTATGGGCTCATTGGGAAGACCGGGACCACACAGTCGAGTCTCGTCCACTTCACAGATGCGTCATTGAAGGTGTTGCTCAAATCTTCTAACCAGCTCCGCAGGTGTCAGTATCTCTCGGGCCTGGTTGACGCAAGGATATATGATGATAGTAAGCGTAGAGTACAGCCCTATCACGCAGTCTCAATCCTAGATGGAACTCCACAGCATCATGATTATCCTCCTCATCGACACCATCGTCATCGCATTGTAAAACAAAACAAAAAAACAAAAAAACAAAAGCAAAAACAAAAAACAAAAACAAAAACTTGTGCCAGCTTCTGTGGCCATTAAGGTGGAGAGAAAAAAAGGGACGGAAAAACAGGTGAGCACAAAGGTAACCTCTCTAAGTGCGATGATCATAAGAAAAAAAGAAAAAAAAAACAAGTCAGTGTCAGTCTACAGACGTGTGGATCGGAAGAGGAGTGCCCACTGTCAGGAAGTGTTGGCCATTCAGTTGATCACAGGATTTTGGGCCAGGACTTCGCTGAGCCAAACTGCCTACCATACGCAAGGTGCCTTTAGCAGATCTTAAATCTGCAATGGGTCTCTTCTCTGCGCCGTCTGTTTTCTTCTCATTCTTCTCGTTCCTTTTGCCACGGTGGAGAGTGTTCTGCACTTCCGTCAAATCAATGAATTCTACACATGTCACTCCCGGCCCTGCGTCGTTCGCCCCGCTGCCATCTTTGTGAAGTTTATCTTTGGTTCTCTCCCTGCTGCTTTCTTGTGCTTCTGTTTGAGGCTTGGCTTTGACGAACAGACCTCGGGGCTGTTTCTGAAGCAGCAGACGATAGCGCTCATTTCGCATGTCAATGCTAGACGAGAAGAGTAAGGAAGCGGTGTTGATAGGCAAGGCTTGCTGAGAACGAAGCACGGGAGCGGAATGACTCGTAACCAGGGACATGGACGAACATGGCCATTTCCCTGACTGGTAACGGCTGAAGTCCCGTTTTTTATCAGTGCCATCACTACCGAAGAGACGTTCAGACAACATGGACGAATGGGACGTGAAATAACTGTCCCTGGGTGAAGGCCTGGACAGAGACTGGTTCGGAAAGGCCTCAGCTCTTGAAGTCCCCGGTGCGGTCTCTGCCCTCGGATTCACAATTGGTGGAAACGCCTGGATGCCCTGGTTGAGAGCGTCGCAACCTGCGGACTTTGTCAGTCCATTTCTCGTGAGGGAAGTATCAGAAAGGCTCCTTCCTAACAGAAGTCCGTTTCTCTCGTTTGTTGTCGCCGCTTCTGCCTGTGCGCTGGCGTTGGGGAGCTGGAACAGGTCTGCTAAGTTCTGTATTGGGCTCCGCTTGTCGCGCACTATGGCGTTCATCAGGGTGTAAGACTTGAGGCTTCCTGTGGTTGTGAGCATGCGCGAAGATGTCACGGGTCTGCGCGTGCTGCTTGTGACGTCACGATCAGGATCTTCCACTCGTGGTAGACGAGCCCATCTGGATTAGATAGAACAGAGTCATGACTGAACAACGTGGCTAATCAGGGCACGCTATGATCCTGAAGCTTCTTGGTGCTTTCATTTCATGTATTATTGCTATATTGTAATCCTATTCTTGATGCTGTTATTTCAGATATTATTGCTATAATATCACTTTTCATGTATAAATGTATTCTACACCAACAACCACATTTCTTTGAAGAATGTTGAGAGTTTCATGGACAGCAAAGAAAATAAACAAGATAGTCTTGAAGGAGGCAGACACAATAAGATCATTAATAAAGATCAGAAAAAGTCAAAGCAACATTTATAAGACACATTTAATGCTGGCGTAGCAAAGAAGAACTGATGGGAGATGTTCTACAATGGAGACCCAGTCACGGCAAACAAAGACCAGGACGTCCAAAGAAGACCTTCATCGACGAAGTGATCGATGATACGGGCTGTCAGTATGATGAACTACCTACTGCAATGTCTGACAGAGTAGAATGGAAGAAACGTGTCATGGATAGCCAAGCAAGCTCGACATGATGATGATGATGATAACGAGGAAAAGGGAAGTTGGAGAGAAAGAGAACACCAGGTAGAACCAGGGAGAAAATATTGGACGGACTTGCAATGTGGCTGAGGACAGACAGAGATGTACTTGCAGCGACAAGGGATGGATTCGTGTGGAGGGCCATGATCGCCAACGCCATGTGGCAGGGCACATGATGATAACACCAACAACGAAACTATCAAACCTTCCACACAAACAACATCGAAAGAATTCTACAAAATTTCGGGCCCATCACTATTTTCAACCAACAACTACTTCCACAAAGCAGTCAAGAGAGTATGGACTCTATAATGCTGAACAAAGATGGGGATGGATTGGGTACATCATCCGAAGACAGCTGGATAACATCACCTGACCTACCCTTCAATGGACACCACAAGGAAGATGTAAGAGAGGAAGACTGGACACTTAGCGCCAAACAATAGAAGGAGACCCTCAAGGCCATGAACGTATCTGGGGTTCCATGCTGAGGTTAGCCAAGAACAGACAGGAGCGGAGAGTGTTCGTTGCTGCCCTTCATGCCAATGGTAGTAACGGGCAGTAGGTTCTTATTCTTATTCTTGTTGTTGCTTAACCCTTCGACTCCTGCACTGTGTTCACCAGCATCCTGCAATGCCAACCATGCTTGCAATGCAAACATTTCACCCTTTGATTCCCTCACCCTATCCACCAGCATCCTGCAGGATCTTGCCAACGCGAAGGGAGTTACGCAAGATCAACGAGTCTGGCAGGTCAACTGCTGGGAGATTTTGGTGAAGAACGCCTGGAAACGTGCAAGTGTGATGAAACCCTCGTGAACAAACTGCAAACACCAGCTTCATCATCATCATCATCATCATCATGTGCCATGCCACATGGTGTTGGCGACCATGGCCCTCCATATGCATCTATCCGTTGTTGCTACAAGTACATCTTCCATCCTCTTTGTCCTCAGCCACCCTGTAAGTCCGTCCAGTATTTTCTCTCTGGGTCTACCTGGCGTTCTCTTTCCCTCCAGCTTTCCTTTTGTGACCAGGTGCTCTAATTTCTTCTTCCTCATAAAATGTCCCATAAATGTTGCTTGTCTTTTCCTAATCTTCTTTATTAATGATCTCCTTGTGTCTGCCTCCTTCAAGACTGTCTCGTTTGTTTTCTTTACTGTCCATGGAACTCTCAACATTCTTCTTAGAAACCACGTTTTAGTTCCTCAAATTTGTTCTGCCTTTGCATGTTGACTGTCCACGCCCCACAATCGTATAACAGTATCGGTTGTATTCAACATTCAAAAACTCTCTTCGTGATATTAATTGATAAGCATTTGTTGGTAAGAACGCTTTTCATTTTCTTGAATGCTGTTTTGGCTTGGCCCATTCTGCTGGCTATTTCTGATGTGCATCTACCGTTTGGTGAGATGACCGTTCCCAGGCATTTAGACTCATCAACCTGTCTCAAAAGTTGTGCCATTTGCTGTTATTGTTGATGAGGAGATTTCTTGCTTTTTCACTGATTACTATGACTTCAGTCTTCTTGCTGTTTAGCTCCAGCCCTTCATTCTAAACACCAGATTAGACAGGCTTTTTTCTTCCCTCTCAGCGTACACCTTGAGTGGTGGTCTGTATTCTAGTCTTCTACAGGAGACGTTAAACTTGGATCTTGTGACCTGTATGGATTTTCCGCACGTAACAGAACCTACAGCAATAAACACGCCCCTGGTTAAAATTCTATGGAAAAGAACCCGACCCATAGGTAAGCGAAAAATTCCAACTGACCAGGGTAAAAAAAGAAAAAAGAAAAGAGTGAGTGTCGCCGAACTGTGGCCACAATCTGCCCTCGGGATTGGTGGGTGGAAGGGGGTAGCCTGAACTTCACATTAGAAATACTTAGCTAGTATTATCGAGTAAAAGTAAGTACAAAACAATGCAGCTCGGCTCGTAATGAAAAAGAAGAAGAGCGATCATGTAACACCATTGTTAAAGGAACTTCACTGGCTCCCAGTCCGCTTTCGTTGCCAGTACAAAATTTGTGTGTCGGCTTACCGTCATTTTGATGGCTCATTGCCTCCCTACCTGTCTGACACACTGTGTACTTATCGGCCGACACGCACACTTCGCTCATCGCAGGAGAAACGCCTAGTACTGTACCCCCAAGGTTTAATCTAAAGACTGCAGGAGACCGTTCGTTTGGATACACCGCGTCGTCTGCATGGAATGAGTTGCCGGTCAGTTAAAGAGATGTTCCAACCCTTCAAGCTTTCAAAAGTAAACTCAAAACACATTTGTTCCTACAGGCATTTTCATAAGTATCCCCCCCCCCTTTGTGCGTGTGTGTGTGTGTGTGTGTGTGTGTGTGTGTGTGTGTGTGTGTGTGTGTGTGTGTGGGTGTGTGTGTGTGGTGTGTGTGTGTGTGTGTGTGTGTATGTGTGTGTGTATGTATGTGTATGTGTGTGTAAAAAATGATGTTGTTGGTACGTGAGTGAGATTATCTATGTAATAGCGCAGTGAGTCGAACCGAGAATAGCGCTATACAAAAGCCATTTTTTATTATTATTATTATTATTATTATTATTATTATTATTATTATTATTATTATTATTATTATTATTATTATTATTATTATTTCATTATTATTATTAATTATTATTATTAATTTTTGTTCGTGTACTCACTGGTTATAAAACTGATGGGTGACAGCCACAGCCTCCACATGCGTTCTCTGTGGGTCCAGAGAATCCTTGACAAGGTCAGCCACAGGGGTCATCACGGCGTCCTTGACCTTGGACCCCATCTCACACGTTCCTAACCCGACACGCCGCACGCGCACGACCGCTTCACCCTCGCTGACATCAGACTCCGACCTTTGGGGAACCGTTACCGTATCGAGGTCTTGGAGCTCATCAGAACCA
>JAPXFY010000025.1:53261614-53341614 GCA_030674185.1 Monoplex corrugatus
GATTTGAACCGTATAATTTAAATGTATGAAAGAGGTCATGATTTTTTTTTAAAGTAATTCTGACAGCAGATTTTTGCAAAATTCTTTAGTTGGTGGATGGTTTCATTTTCTGCCCCATGTGCTGCATCCCCACCCCTATTCCCACACCGCTTACACTCGAGCTCACCAATGCGCTGCATAACCGAGTTTCATTAACCCTTTGACTCCCTCACCCTATCTGCCAGCATCCCTCATTGTCAGCCATGACAGCCAAGCTAAAACTTAACCGTTTCATTTCCGTCATCCAACCCATCAGCTTCTTGCAGGAAGATGTGGATAGGGTGAAGGAGTGAAAGGGTCAAATTTTTGCTGCTGGCGTAGGATCTATAGGGTTTCGGGAGTGAAAGGGTTAATTCGCAGTCCCGGTGCAAACAACATTCAGCAACGTGCATCCACAACTTCTGAACTCATTCTATCCTCAAATGTCCATTCTGTGCCATTTAAAATCCGCGGTAGGACGTACCGTTTCATGAAAGACACTGTTCAAAAAGTCACAGAACTATCTATTTTTCTGTCTATGAAAAGTGACAGAACTTTGTATTTTTCTGTCTGTGAAAAGTCACAGAACTCTGTATTTTTCTTTCTATGAAAAGTCACAGAACTCTGTATTTTTCTGTGTATGAAAAGTCACAGAACTATGTATTTTTCTGTCTATGAAAAGTCACAGAACTCTGTATTTTTCTGTCTATGAAAAGTCACAGAACTATGTATTTTTCTGTCTATGAAAAGTCACACAACTCTGTTTTTTTCTGTCTATGAAAATCACAGAACTATGTATTTTTCTTTCTATGAAAAGTCACAGAACTATGTATTTTCTTTCTATGAAAAGTCACAGAACTCTGTATTTTTCTGCCAATGAAAAGTCACAGAACTCTGTATTTTCTGTCTATGAAAAGTCACAGAACTCTGTATTTTTCTGCCAATGAAAAGTCACAGAACTCTGTATTTTCTGTCTATGAAAAGTCACAGAACTCTGTATTTTTCTGCCAATGAAAAGTCACAGAACTATGTATTTTCTGCCAATGAAAAGTCACAGAACTCTGTATTTTTCTGTCTATGAAAAGTCACAGAACTCTGTATTTTTCTGTCTATGAAAAGTCACAGAACTCTGTATTTTTCTGTGTATGAAAAGTCACAGAACTCTGTATTTTTCTCTCTATGAAAAGTCAGACAGCTACCTATTTTTTTGCCCGGGAAATTGATGAAGGTACCTGCTCCCCTGTTTTTCACGCCATTTGAGGCTGACCCATCAGTGTATACATGTATCCACTAAAACATTTTCAGGGAAAACTACCATAATTTACCTTCATGTTAAATCTGCTGATCGGTTAACCGATCTATAATAATAATAATAAATCACTTTTATATAGCGCTATTCTCCTACACATAGGTAAAGACTCACTGCACTTTACATTAATTAGTTCATTTTTCCCAATCAGCCCTATGCCTAGTGGTCAATTATACTAACTCCCACTCCTAGTCCCTCCCTCCTCCAACACACACACTAGCACATCTGTTGCAAGCAAATACTAATATAACTGGTTCAGACAGATCAAAAATCATGTTTCATTACTGGTAGTATTTATCAAAAAGATATGTTTTGAGGCCCGCCTTGAAAGAAGAGAGAGATGATGAACAGCGGAGACAAAAAGGCAGATCGTTCCAGACAAGTGGGGCCTGGCAACGGAAGGCTCGGTGTCCTATCAGTCAATCAGTGTTATGATTATCATAACAATATATCTTCTCTCGATCTATTGATCGATTAAAAGATTAATCAGTTAATATTACAGTCAATGTAACGATCAATTATTAAATCGTCTGGTCGATCAGACCGTCCATCGATTGATTAACCAATCAATCCGTCAATCAGTATTACAATTAGCACAACACTATAATCTCCTCTCGATCTATTGACCGATTAACCAATTAGTCAATCAATCAATTACAGTCAATGTAACAATCAATCATCAATCATTTGATCGATCAGACCATCTATCGATTGATTAACCAATCAGTCAGTCAGTCAGTATTACAATAAGTTTTCACTCCATAAATTGATCGATTAAGCAGCTAGTCACTAAACCAACTGATATTACAATCAATATATAACAAATCAGTTAACAATCGTTTGATCGATCAGTTAGACAATCGATCATTCAGTTAATCCATCCGTCCATCAACGAAATACAACACTCGATCAATCAATCAATGAATTTACTGATAAAATACAAGAATCTATTAACTAATCAGTCAATGAGACTGTTGATGAAATACACACACAAAAAATACCTCTCAACTCAATCGCAAAAGCACCACCATCAATACTTCTTCTGCAGCATGCACGCGTAGGAGAGTACGATACGCTGCAAATTCAGCTCTCTGCCGTTAGAATTAGTTGAAAATTGAGTAAATGTCTTTCAAGAAACCGACAACAACACACAGGCACACTACGCTATATTATGACTGTGTCGGCACTTGAAGGTTATGTCTTAACACTGGAACAAAGAAATTTCACGCTAGTCAGATCGAGCAGATCACATTGCACAGTCTGATCATATCTCTAGCCGCGTCTCTGCGAGCGTCTCCGCTGTGGTAGAGGAAGGTCGATCTAATGTCTTGATCAACAACAACAACAACAACAAAAGATATGGGGGATAAATAACGATCCCCTTCATGCGTCCAGAAAAATCAGGGAAGGGGAGGGGAAGGGACGAGGAGGAGGAGGGAGCTGGGAGAGGGGGGGGGGTCAAAAATCCGGATCAGCCGTGCTTTGCGCACCTGGTGTTCGGATTAAAAGAAATCACAGCCACGACGACCAAAACAAAAAACAAACAAAAAACAAAAAAAACAGCAGCAAGAGCAGATGCCAAAAGTCGATATGAATCAAGTCCGACCCCCCCCCCCAACCACCACACCAACACCAGCTCTCACCCCTTTCCCAGCCCGCAGCTTTGACCTTACCGTGCACATGACATTAGACGTTGAGTTTTCAAGCTTTTTTGTTGTTGTGTGGTGGTGGTGTGTTTTTGTTTTGTTTTGTTTGTTGTTTTGTTTTGTTTTGTTTTGTTTTTTTCTGTTCGTTTTCTGTTCTTTTCTTTCTGTTCTGTTCTTTCTGTTCTGTTCTGTTCTTTTCTGTTCTCTGTTCTGTTCTTTTCTGTTCTGTTCTGTTCTTTTCTGTTCTTTTCTGTTCTTTCTTTTCTGTTCTTTTCTGTTCTTTTCTTTTCTTTTCTGTTCTTTTCTGTTCTGTTTCTTTTCTGTTCTTTCTGTTCTTTCTGTTCTGTTCTTTTTTCTTTTCTGTTCTGTTCTTTCTGTTCTTTTCTGTTCTTTTCTGTTCTTTTCTGTTCTTTTCTGTTTCTTTTCTGTTTTCTGTTCTGTTCTGTTCTTTCTGTTCTGTTCTTTTCTGTTCTTTCTGTTCTGTTCTTTCTGTTCTTTCTTCTTTCTGTTCTTTTTCTGTTCTGTTCTTTTCTGTTCTTTTCTGTTCTGTTCTGTTCTGTTCTGTTCTGCTTTCTGTTCTTTTCTGTTCTTTTCTGTTCTTCTGTTCTGTTCTTTTCTGTTTCTTTCTGTTCTTTTTGTTCTTTTCTGTTCTGTTCTGTTCTTTTCTGTTCTGTTTTCTGTTCTGTTCTGTTTCTGTTCTTTCTTTTCTGTTCTGTTCTGTTCTTTCTGTTCTGTTTCTTTTCTGTTCTGTTCTGTTCTTTCTGTCTTTTCTGTTCTTCTGTTCTTTTCTGTTTCTGTTCTTTTCTGTTCTTTCTTTCTGTTCTTTTCTTTTCTGTTCTGTTCTTTCTGTTCTGTTCTGTTCTGTTCTGTTCTTTTTCTGTTCTGTTTCTTTTCTGTTCTGTTCTTTCTGTTCTTTGTTTTCTGTTCTTTTCTGTCTTTCTGTTCTTTTTTTCTGTTTTCTGTTCTTTTTCTGTTCTTTTCTGTTCTGTTCTTCTTTCTTTCTGTTCTTTTCTGTTCTGTTTCTGTTCTTTCTTTCTGTTCTTTCTTTCTGTTCTGTTCTTTTCTGTTCTTTTCTTTTCTGTTCTGTTCTTTCTGTTCTTTTCTGTTCTGTTCTTTCTGTTCTTCTTTTCTGTTCTTTCTTTCTGTTCTTTCTTTCTGTTCTGTTCTTTTCTGTTCTGTTCTTTCTGTTCTGTTCTTCTTTCTGTTCTTTCTGTTCTTTTCTGTTTCTGTCTGTTCTGTTCGTCTTTTCTGTTCTGTTCTGTTCGTCTTTTCTGTTCTGTTCTTTTTTGTTCTTTTCTTTTCTGTTCTGTTCTGTCTGTTCTGTTCTGTTCTTTTTTCTTTTCTGTTCTGTTCTGTTCTTTTCGTCTGTTCTTTCTGTTTTCTTTTTGTTCTGTTTTCTGTTTTCTGTTCTGTTCTGTTGTTGTTCTTTCTTATGGGATTTCTTTTTGTGTTTTTGTCGTTGTCGTTGTCGTCGTCGTTGTTTTTGTTTTTGTGGTTGTTGTTGTTGTTGTTATTGTTCAAAATGACGTTTTCGTGCTCTGAACAAATTTTGTATGCACTGACGCTACAGATGCCAAATGATGGGTAAGATCCAAAATGATCAAGGCATAAGCCCTGGTGTTCCTGCGCACAGGCCTTACGAGCTAGCTGTGTCTTATACTTTACCTTAACGATTGGTATGTCTGTCTTTGTACCAATCTGCCACTGAAACCACTTGATAACGAAAAACACCACGAGGGTGCGGATGGGACCCGGAGCACCAATGCCCGGCCACTCTCGGGACACTCACCTCCCAAACTCCCGACGCCAATTGACAGTCATTTCTTCAAGCAAAGGGTGGCTGTCCATACGCTGTATGACCCACCCGGACCCGGCCATCAGCCACCCTGCTTACACACCGAATGGCAAGGTGGGCGGAGACGACAGACCCCGGGACATAGCCACACAACGCCCACCAACCAGGACCAAGAGAGAATGGAAGACACCTCTCTCACCCCACTATGGTCTTCATGTCTCATTCGGGCATTTTCTATGTCATGAACAAACAAACGAAAACAACAAATAGATACGGTAAACAAAGAAGGCCACAGTATGACGGTGCTGTATTAACTCCTCACAGATTCCTGTCACAGACATCTAACCCCTTCTCCCTCTCAAACGGAGTTTCTCATCCCCATCACTTTAATTAACCTTTTGCCTCCGGAATCCTATCCACCACCGGCAAAAATTCAACCCTTTGACTTCCTCACCCTATCCGCCAGTTTTCTACAGGAAGCTGGCGGATAGGGTCAGATAGTCAAAGGGTTCAATTTTTGCTTTGCTGTCATAACTGACAAAGTAGGATGCTAGTGGATAGAAAGGAGGAGGGCAAAGAGAAACGAGGAGATATACAGGAAGATAAACAAAGAAATCAGGTATAGATGCAATGAAGCTAAGGAAGCTTGGCTGAACACAAAATGCAAAGAGATAGAAGACCGATACAAAATGGATCCTCAGGGTATGTACAGACGAACTAAAGAAACTGTCCACAGGAAAAATACATGCACATCAACTGGTTGCTTAAAATCGAAAGATGGCACGCTTATCATGGAAAAAGACAAAATACTGGACAGATGGGGAGAGTACATTAAAGACCTTTTTGAGGATGACAGAAACGAAGAACACATTATAAAAAAAGAACTTTGAAGAACCACCCATAATGAAAGATGAAGTTAGAGCAGCACTGAAAAAGATGAAACCAGGAAAAGCCCCAGGACCAGACAACAGTACTACAGAGATTATTGAAGTCCTGGAGGAATTTGACATAAAAAAAATAACAGTCCTCCTAAATGAAATTTACGACACCGGAAAAATCCCCAAAGATATGTCAAAATCAATTTTCATTGCGCTTCCAAAGAAGACAGGGGCTATAGAATGCGAACTCCATCGCACAATCAGTTTGATGAGTCATGTAACAAAAATCCTGTTAAGAATAATCATGATGAGGACAAGGAATAGAATCAAAAGAGAAATAGCAGAAGAACAGTGTGGATTTGTGGAAGGGAAGGGAACTATTAATGCCATATACATCCTAAGAACTATCATAGAGAGGTCAATTGAGATGAATAAGGATTTGTATTTATGCTTTGTTGACTATACCAAGGCTTTCGATCGGGTACGACATGAAGAATTGATCAACCAACTCAGTATTAGTATTAGTATCAGTATGGGCTGCTGCTGTTGCTATTTTATTAGTATTAGTATTAGTATCAGTATTAGTGTGGTACTATCCGAGTGCAGTGAATCCCTCCTGAACGACTTTTCACCCTTTGGTTCCCTCACTCTGTCCACCCGCATCCTGCATCGTTGTCAACCATGCTACAAAGCCAAAACTTAACCCTTTGACTTCCTCAACCTATCCACCAGCTTCCTGCAGGAAGCTGGTGGGTAGGGTGAAGGAGTCAAAGGGCTAGTTTTCACAGCTGGTGGACAGGGTGCGGGAGTCAGAGGGTTAATAACGCTCAGCAAAGAGACTAGTACCCACGGAAAGAGCGGTCACTGCTTCTTAGCGCCAACTAAGCAGAGCGGCTCTCTCTCTCTCTCTCTCCCCCTGTCTGTTTCTGTCTGTCTGCCTGTCTGTCTGTCTCTGTCTGTCTGTCTGTCTGTCTCGTCTCTGTCTCTGTTGTCTGTTCTGTCTGTCTCTGTCTGTCTGTCTGTCTGTCTGTCTCCTCTCTCTCTGTCTGTCTGTCTGTTTCTGTCTGTCTCTGTCTGTCTGTTTCTGTCTGTCTGCCTTCTGTCTGTCTCTGTCTGTCTGTCTGTCTCCCTCTCTCTCTCTCTCTTCTTGTCTGTCTGTCTGTCTCCTCTCTCTCTCTCTCTGTCTGTCTGTTTCTGTCTCTCTCTCTCTGTCTGTCTGTCTGTTTCTGTCTCTCTCTCTCTGTCGTCTCTGCTATCTGTCTGTCTCTCTCCCTCTCTCTCTCTCTCCCTCTGTCTGTTTCTGTCTCTCTCTCTGTCTGTCTGTCTGTTTCTGTCTCTTTCTCTGTCTGTCTCTGTCGTCTGTCTGTCTCCCTCCCTCTCTCTTCTCTCTGTCTGTCTGTCTGTTTCTGTTCTCTCTCTCTCTGTCTGTCTGTTTCTGTCTCTCTCTCTGTCTGTCTCTGTCTTCTCCTCCTCTCTCTCTCTCTCTCTCTCTGTCTGTCTTCTGTTCTTCTCTCTCTCTCTGCTCTCTCTGTCTCTCTCTGCTCTCTCTGTCTCTCTCTGTCTCTCTCTTCTCTCTCTCTCTCCTCTCTCTCTCTCTCTCTCTCTCTCTCTCTCTCTCTCTCTCTCTCTCTCTCTCTCTCCGGCTGCAGTCGGCGGCCACATCCTTTCTAGTGCGTAAACACCGGTACGCTGTCTGTGTTGTATGTTCATGGGTCTGAAAAGTTTCCTCACAAAATGGGCGGAACGCGCGGACACAACACACACACACACCACACACACACACACACACACACACACACACACACACACACACACACACACAACACACACACACACACACACACACAATGGGTGAAACCATTCATGCAATTAAACTTATTTTATAGATGAACGCAAACATTTCAATTGTATATAGTGTTTGTTTATATTTCTCTGGCAAAATCGTGCATCGGCCGGTCTAGGCGAGTCACATAAACGAGCAAGTATCTCACGTGTTCACAGCTATATTTAACCCTTTGACTCCCACACTCCTGTCCACCAGCATCCTGCATTGACAACCATGCTAGCAAAGCAAAAACTTAACCCTTTGACTCCTTCACCCTATCCACCAGCTTCCTAGAGGAAGTTGATGGATAGGGTGAAGGAATCAAAGGATTCAGTTTTTGCAGTTGGTGGACAGGGTGCGGTGATCAAAGGGTTAAGGGCTGATTTTAGACAAACTTCTTCAGTTTGACGTACTGATCCATGTACTCTCTCTCTCCTCTCTCTCTCCTTTCTCTCTCTGTCTGTCTGTCTGTCTGTCTGTCTGTCTGTCTGTCTGTCTGTCTGTCTGATGGGCGTGTCCCAGTTAAACGTTCACAGATATCGCTTTGCGTTTACGACTGCCAACACTTCATGTCCAGTTTGTCCAAATGTGCAGGAAAACGAGATACATTTTCTATTTGAATGCCCTCTGTACAACCAGGTCAGGCAATCTTATCATTTAGAGATCACTGAAGGCGATAACTTAGATCTTTTTATTAAAAAATGACGGATGACTCTGCGGGAACCATAGTGAACCTCGCTGCCTTTAAAATAAGAGAAAAAAGTATTTTGAACGTACGTACTTGAAACAAGCATTTGTTTTCTACACTAGTACCTTTGAATATCCCATGTAAATACATTGAAGTGTGTTAATTAATTAAGTAATGTTGTATAGAAATGTGTCTTAAGATTTCCCCCATGAAAGGGGCTGTTGGCCTAAATTCATTAAAATTCCGCGTCCGAGTTCCGAGTTTTCTCTCTCTCTCTCTCTCTCTCTCTCTCTCTCTCTCTCTCTCTCTCTCTCTCTCTCTCTCTCTCTCTCTCCTCTCTCTCTCTCTCTCTCTCTCTCTCTCTCTCTTTCTGTAGGTATTATTCTTTTTGCTGTCAGTTCCACAACCAAGCTGGCAAAACGCAACAAGATAAAACGATTGCAGATGAATGAGGGGGGAGGAAGGGGAAACAAAGGTCAAAGGTGACCCCCCCAAAAAAAAAAACTGTCAGATAAAATCAGCAAAGACTGGAAGATTCGGGTGGGGGGGGGGGGGGGAGTTATTAATTAACGATCCAAGACGTCAGTCAGACTGAAGTGCTGGTTGCACGCGCGCGTCTCGTGCCATTGAGTGGTGAGTGACCCGTCACATACCAGAGTACAGAACTCTTTTGTCCCGTTTGGCACCAGTCTTGTCTACCCCGCTGCTGGCAAGTTGGCTTCAGTCTCCTGCGTAGCTGGGACAGCGTAATGTTAATACATAATTACACAATACAATTGCCACCCCTCCTCCCCCCCCCCCCAAGGTGGTTTGATTGGCGTAGAGATTAACCCTATCCACCAACTGCAAAAACTTGACTCTTTGACTCCCTCACCCTACCCACCAACTGCAAAAACTTAACCCTTTGACTCCCTCAGCTTATCCACCAGCTTCCTGTAAAATTGAGTTCATTGATCACCATATTCCCTGGACCCTTTGATTTCCGGCCCCCTGTCCACCAGCTTCCTGCATTGCTAACCGTGCCAGCAAAGCAAAAACTTAACCCTTTGATTCCTTCACCCTATCCACTAGCTTCCTGTGGGAAGCTGGTAGATCTGGTGAGGGAGTCAAAGGGTTAAGTTTATGCAGTTGGTGAAAATATGGTGCGGGAGTCAAAGGGGTAATTGGCGTAGAGATTAACCCTTTGACTCCTGCACCCTATCCACCAACTCCAAAAACTTAACCCTTTGACTCCCTCAGCCTATCCACCAGGAAGCTGGTGGAGAGTCAAAGAGTTTCAGTTTTTCCTTTGCTAGCATAGTTGACGACGCAGATTGCGGGTGGACAGGGTGTGGGAGTCAAAGGGTCAAAGATCCCGCCTTCAAATCTTAGTGCACAAGTTTGATTCAGCCGTGGTGTAGTGGTTAACGCAAAGGACTACCGACTAGAAGGTTGTGGATTCGAATCCCCTCAGTCCCTTCAAAAATCACTGTAGGATTTTTCGGCATTAACCGGCTCCTACCAGAGTTTGGCGTGCTATGTGCTCATTGGGAAGAATGGGACCACACAGTCGAGTCTCATCCACTCCACGGATGCGTCATTGAGGGTGTTGCTCAAATCTTCGGACAAGCACCGCATGTGTCTATATCTCTCAGGCCTGGTTGATGCCAGGATATTTCATGATAGTAAACGTAGAGTACAGTCCTGTCACGCAGTCTCAATCCTAGATGGAACTGCATAGCATCATGGATATCATCCTCATCGACATCATCCTCATCACATCGTAAAAACTGTGCCAGCTTCTGTGGCCATTAAGGTAGCGTAGAAAATGGGACAATTTTTTTTAACTGAGCACTGAGGTAACCTCCCTGAGTGCGACGATCCTTAAAAAAAAGTCTGATTCAGCCTCGTTAAAAACTTGATATGTGCGGCCTCCAATCTATGCAGATGTGAATGGGTGGTGGTGGTGGTGGTGGTGGTGGTATCTAAACCGGTTCAGTGTTGGGAAAAGTTAAGCATCCAGGGAGAGGAGATGAGCACGACCCTTTTAATGCTGACCGACCCCGAGTAAAATTGAGGTCATTTATCACCATACTCCCTTAACCCTTTGACTCCCACCCCCTTGTCCACCAGCATCCTGCATTGTCAACCATGCCAGCAAAGCATAAACTTAACCCTTTGACTCCCTCACCCTATCCACCAGCTTCCTGAACTTAATCCTTTGACTCCCTCACCCTGTCCACCAGCTTCCTGAACTTAACCCTTTGACTCCCTCACCCCATCCACCAGCTTCCTGCAGGAAGCTGGTGGATAGGGTGAAGGAGTCAAAGGGTTAAGTTTTTGCAATTGGTGGACAGGGTGTGGGAGTCAAAGGGTTAAACCTCAGGGTGTTATGGTTACTACTAATTTCTTTTAACCTTACCTCATCGGTATGCAGTTAGCTAGTTGACTTTCATGAACTGCACAGCTGAAACAGCAGGTTTAGATATGACATATTGCTGTCACAACGGGAAAGCTGGAGCACCTGGTCACAAAGGGAAAGCTGGAGCACCTGGTCACAACGGGAAAGCTGGAGCACCTGGTCACAACGGGAAAGCTGGAGCACCTGGTCACAACGGGAAAGCTGGAGCACCTGGTCACAACGGGAAAGCTGGAGCACCTGGTCACAACGGGAAAGCTGGAGGGAAAGAGAGCACCAGGTAGACCCAGGGAGAGAATGCTAGACGGACTTGCAGAGTGGCTGGGGACGAGGAGGGTGGGGGAGATGCTAGGGGCAACGAGAGATAGAGATGGATGGAAGCCCATGGTCGCCAACGCCATGCGGCAGGGCACCTGATGATGATTGATGATGATGATAATGATGATGAGTGATGATGATGATGATGATGATGATGATGATGATGATGATGATGATGATGATGATGATATTGCTGTCCCTAAAATCACAGCAGAAACAGAGAGCGAGAGAGAGAGAGAGAGAGAGCGAGAGAGCGAGAGAGCGAGAGAGAGAGAGAGAGAGAGAGAGAGAGAGAGGAGAGAGAGAGAGAGAACTCAGAACTCAGAGCTCAGAACTCAGAACTCAGACCATGTTTATTGTACATCGGCCTTAGGACACAATACACGCATGGGGAAGGGGCGGGGAGGGGTTGGGGTTTTCTGATGCTTTCATACAAGCTGTACAATCAAACTGTAGTCAACTATCACATTGTCCCCTTCTATTGTTTACCGTCACATAAGCTGGGATACCATACATCTTTGCAGTTTCAGTAGTCATTTCATTTGTATTCCAGTCCATATTCGATAATTGGCTGGCCAAAAATATTTGTCATTGACCACATCTATATCATTCATCCAACCGTCAATTTATTACAATAATTTGCTATCAGACGAGTAAACCATTCAATTAGTGCACAGATCTGTCGTTTCTTGTATCCTTAAATGATCATACAGTTGATCAATATTTTCAACAACCACAGCCACTTGACATGAGAGAGCGAGAGAGAAGAGGTGAGGTGTGGGTGTGTGTGTGTGTGTGTGTGTGTGTGTGTGTGTGTGTGTGTGTGTGTGTGTGTGTGTGTGTGTGTGTGTGTGTGTGTGTGTTGTTTGTGTGTGTGTGTGTGTGTGGAGAGAGAGAGAGAGAGAGAGAGAGAGAGAGAGATTCACATTTAGAAGTCCATTCACAAAGCAAATGGCCTCTTAGAAGAGGATTACACGAAACATAAAACTACACACTTTATTTTGAGCGCCTTTATAATAAATATACGGTAACTCGTGTTACTCATTCTTTGTTCAGGGAAGACGATTGTAGGGTAAGTCTAATTAAATAAGGATTATCTAATATACCTCTGTTGTGTGAATTGTTCTCTGACATCTCAAAAAGAGAGACAGACAGACAGATAGACAGAGAGAGACAGACAGACAGACAGAGACAGACAGACAGACATACAGACAGATAGACAGAGAGAGAAACAGAGAGAGAGAGAGAGGAGAGAGAGAAAGAGAGAGAGAGAGAGAGAGAGAGGAGAGAGAGAGAGAGAGAGAGAGAGAGAGAGGAGAGAGGAGAGAGAGAGAGAGAGAGTTGTTTGTGCTCAAAAACCAAACTTAAAAGTAAGGTAAAGTATCCGTGTACTGTTTTCAGAAACTGCGACAAAAGGCATGTAGGCTATTTACAGACTTACATCAGTGCTGCGAATGAAAATATTCTAAATAGTGGTAAGAATGGCTTCCGTTGTCACCATGTTTCGTTGCTATAATTGTTATTTGCAGATGATATTTTATCTCCTGAAAACAATGGCCTTCAAAATTATTGAGTTACCCGATATATGTTTTATTTAAAACAGTTTAAACAACTTGATTTGTATAACTGTCAATTTGGATAAATCAACTGTGGTTTTCAGAAATGACAATTTATCTTTCTGTACAAAAAAAACAAAAACAAAAACAAACAAAAAACGTCATTTTGGAAATAAATGACTATATATATAAATGTTTATTTCTTATCGTTTATTTGTGTATAAGATTTGTGGACATTCTCTCAGACTTTAAAAGATCTTGCAAGACGAGCCAGAAAGAATGTCATATCATCATCATCATCATCATCATCATCATCATCATCATCATGTGTCCTGCCGTATGGCGTTGGCGATCATGGCCCTCCATACGAATCTATCCTTTGTCGCTGCAAGTACATCTCCCACCCTCTCTGTCCTCAGCTACTCTGCAAGTCCGTCCGATATTTTCTCCCTCGGTCTACCTGATGCTTTTTTTTTTTCTCCAGCTTTCCTGTTGTGACTATGTGTTCTAATTTCTCTTTCGTCATAAAATGTATAAATGTTGCTTGTCTTTACCTAATCTTCTTTATAAATGTTCTTCTTGTGTCTGCCTCCTTCAAGACTGTCTCCTTTTTTTTTTTTTTCTTTGCTGAGAAAGAATGTCAGCAGAAAGCAAACTGCTATGATCTGTGGGTGAACATTCACCTGGTGTATAGTTCAAGAGTTCTTGAATGTTATATAGAACCAATGTCAGCAAGCAAAGCCAGAGCAGGATTGAGGCAGCCGAGATGTGGTTTCTCAGAAGAATGTTGAGAGTACCATGGACAGCAAAGAAAACAAACGAGACGTCTTGATGGAGGCAGACACAAGTCGATCACTGATAAGGAAGATTAGGAAAAGACAAGCAACATTTATAGGCCATTTTATGAGGAAGGGGGATTTGGAGCACCTGGTCACAACGGGAAAGCTGGAGGGAAAGAGAGCACCGGGTAGACCCAGGGAGAGAATGCTGGACGGACTTGCAGAGTGGCTGGGGATGAAGAGGGTGGGGGAGATGCTGGGTGCAACGAGAGATAGAGATGGTTGGAAGTCCATGGTCGCCAACGCCATGCGGCAGGGCACCTGATGATGATGATGATATAGAATCAATACTGTTGTATGGTTGCCAGGCGTGGACAGTCAACAAGCACAGCCAGAACAAAACTGAGGCAGCCGAGATGTGGTTTCTAAGAAGGATGTTGAGAGTTCCATGGACAGCAAAGAAAACAAACGAGACAGTCTTGATGGAGACAGATACAAGTAGATCATTCATAAGGAAGATTAGGAAAAGGCAGGCAACATTCATAGGCCATTTTATGAGGAAAGGGGAATTGGAATACCTGGTCACAACGGGAAAACTGGAGGGAAGGAGAGCACCGGGTAGACCCAGGGAGAAGATACTAGACGGACTTGCAGAGTGGCTGAAGACAGGGAGGGTGGAAGAGATGCTTGAGGCAACAAGAGACAGAGATAGATGGAAGTCCATAATCGCCAACGCCATGCGGCAAGGTACCTGATGATGATAATGATTGTTCAAGACCTTTATATGGATGTGACGGTGGAGGCTGACATACAATAACCATCAGATCAAGTGTATGTTGAAAGTTGGAATGATTCATGTGTGCAAGTCCAAAACAAGCTCACCAAGATGTGTCATACAGCGAAACACTGATGTATATCCCATGAAAGTACGTTTAGTAGATGTGTGATACTCTGGCCACAATGCATAAATTATGTATGGATGAGATTATATGTACACAGAAAGAAGTTTGAACTCAGAACTGGGATAAAGTTGTTCGTGAAACACGTAACATGCGGGAACATTAGGTAGGCTACTCAGTTTCTTTGTTTAAACAGAGGCTTATAAATACTTTCAGATAGGATTGATATGCTGCACTTAATACTCGTGACTTCTGTTTATGCTGCAGCTTTATCGCATAATCCATGTATTCAGACAGTGTTTAGGCCTACATGAAGTGCGGAAGTAACATTGTAGATTGCTGAAATCTCTGGCTAAATTTACAATAAGAATGTTTCTTCAGAATCCAAACTATTTGCAGTAGGTCTACAAACTGCATTCAAATGACAGAAAAGGGTATTATCAGTTTTGAAACAGTATCCTCGAAAACGAAGAGTTTGTGTGTATGTGTGTGTGTGTGTGTGTGTGTGTGTGTGTGTGTGTGTGTGTGTGTGTGTGTGTGTGTGTTTGTGTGTGTGTGTGTGTGTGTGTGTGTGTGTGTGTGTGTGTGTGTGTGTGTGTGTGTGTGTGTGTGTGTGTGTGTGTGTATGTATATGTGTGTTGTTTTGTTTTTGGTTTGGTTTGGGGGTTTTTTTTTCTCGTTTGTTTGGTTGGTTGGGGGGGGGGGGGGGTGTCTTTTGCTTTTGTTTATTTATTTATTTGTTTGTTTGTTTTTCGAAGTTCGTATTGTTCTCCTTACCAATAAAATTGTCAACAAAATTGCAAATTTGTCGGTGTTTGCCCAATAAGGATGTGCATTAAAATTCGGAGCTTCAGAGTAGCTACGTTGCACATAAATCATATCTGTGCATGTGTACAATTGTTCCCTTCTGCTGTTAAGGGGCCGCAGGTCTTATAATCAAAATATTGACTTTAAATCTCTTCAGTCGATACGTTTTTTTTTTTTTATCTTTAAATAATACGTAGGAAAATTATTGTAGAATAATAACTGTAAAGAAGACACACACACACACACTCACACACACACACACACACACACACACACACACACACTCACACACACACACACACACACACACACACACACACACACACACACACACACACACACACACACACACACACACCACATATATATATATATATATATATGTAAGTACCTGCATTCAGGCGCCAGTGGTAGGCTAATGTTGTGCAATGCCTGTAACCAAGGGAGTGAATTCTTGATAAATATCCGTTTTATAAAGCGTGATGGCTGGTAAGGCTAGGTTCTTTCGTTGTTTTGATAGACAACCAAATTTCGTTCGAAATTGTTGCATACTGGTGTGCATATTTTCCCACACATTGAGACAGTTTTTGTAACAGTAACTGGTTTCTAACGGATGAGCATATTTTCCCACACATTGACACCGACTGACTGAGACAGTTTTTCTAACGCCGAGTAACGGATTCCCGGATTGTGATGCGGCATCATGCGCCTTTTCTGCTGTGGGTTATTGGACGAGTGGCAAGCGCATGATTCGCACGGGCCCACAGTCAAGACTTTCCATCGTCTCTCCCAATATTAATATACTCACATCCAGAAACTGTTAGAGTGGAAAGTTTGTGACACCTTTACTACCTCAAATTTTATTTATCAGTAAAATCCAGTACATTTTAGTGTTGTTATTTTAACAAATGATCATTATGATTATGCTAAGCACAGTGAGGTTATTTTAACAAATGATGCTAAGGCAATCGCCGTAATGTCAGTGTGTATTCCTTTTCTTTTTTTTCTTTTCTTTTTTGTTTGTTTGTTATTCACTTCTGGCGTGAAAGAGACCTTGACCTCACATCGACACATGATGCTTTTCTCCACTTCAGGCTTTCCAACTTGCTTCTGACTGCCAACCCTTTCTCCTGCGACACCCATGATAATGGTATAGGCCTACTATGAGTATAAGCAGACAGATAAAAGAAGAAGAAGAAATGTATCATTTGATTCAAATTTTGAAGTGGTAATGATGATGGGTATGCGTACGTGATACGAGATATGCGGTGTATGTGTGTATTTATGTCTATGAATTATAAAAATTGCTGACAAATTGTATTTCAGACTAAGCAGTTGTTCTGTATATAACGATTGCTGACAAAGTCTGTTTTTCAGATCAAGCAGTGAGCAGCCTACTGGTGCTGGTAGTGGACACAAACCCAGTATGGTGGGGTTCTCGCAACCAGGATTCACAGGTAAGGTGGGACTAGGACAGTCAGAACTCAGAACTCCTCTGTGCACATGACTGCTGCTGTTATGACATTTGAGATGCGGTTAGTGTAGAGGTACAGCAGCTTTTCTTGACGCTGACTGTACAGGTTCCGGTCTGGCCTAAGAAAAAATTTGGGCATGCTGCCTCTAAGTCCACTTGGCTGTAAGTGTGTACCTGACCCTGTTGGAGAAGGTAAAGCGGGGAGATAGGAATTATAGTTACCACCTTCATTATGTTATCCAGGAGCTTTCCATGTCCCTTCAACAGTCAGTTATTCTTGTCTTCCTTCAAGTCTAACTCAAGACATACCGTCATTCCTTTTGACTCAGAATTATGGGATAACCTTATTTCATTAAAGCTTCAGTATTTTTCTTTTCATTTTGTATTAGGCTACTACATATTTATTTAAAACTGTAAAAAAAAAAAAAGAAAATTCCAGTAACTGTAAGTTTATTTGGGTGGTTGCCAAGACCTTGCTAATGCTATCCCTTTAATCCGTTTGAAAAACATGGATTTTGCTTTGATACACTTTTCTTTCTGATCTGTTTTGTGTCTTGTTTGCTTCTCCATTTCATTTTCCCTTGACCATATGGGTCAGGGCCGAACCATATAAGTCAAATTCGGCTCCACAAAAAAAAAGTGCTTTATAACTACAACAATTAATGACTCATTTGGTCAAGTTAGGCTCCACAAAAAATAGTGCTTTATGACTACAACAATTAATGAGTGATGTGAAACAACTTCTGTAACATAGACTGGTTGAGGTTTCCAGTTCGCAGTCTGTTTTCTTCTTTCAATTTTCTTGTGCATTTATACGATCCATTTTAGCAGCTAAGCTGATTGCAAAAGAATTGAGGCAGCAAAGATGTGGTTTTATTGAGACTACTCCATGTGAAATGGACAGATAGAAGAACTAATGAAAGTGTCCTGAAAGAGCTTGATAACACCAGAAAATTACTAGAAGACATCAACAAGAGAAGACTAAAATCCATTGGTCATGTGTCATGTGCAAGAACATGGACCTTATGGCAACCATTTTTCAAGGAAAAGCAGTGGCAAAAAGGAAGAAAGGCAGGCCTCCAATCTCATACATCAAGAACATAAGCAACATCAGTGCCCCAAATATTCAAGCAGTTGTCCACAAAAGTCAAGACAGAGCTGTCGGTGGAGGAGAGTGGCGGTGTCAAAGAGTGCAGCAGTCAACACTGAACCCCGTGACGCCAACAAGTGAGATTCTAGCAGCTCTACAAACATGGTTATGTAGCAAAAGGATGTCTGGATTTCGAGCCAGATGAAGAGTAACTTCAGCAAGGAAGACCTTGTTTGATGGTATACATAGAAATCTTGATGTCGCACAACACCTCTCCTCTTCATTCAGGTTTTCCTCTTCACTGCCGATTGTCAGCTTTTTGTAGTTTTTCCTCGCAACATTTATGATGGTGCAAGTAGACAGATAAAGAAGATTGTGTGTGTGTGTGTGTGTGTGTGTGTGTGTGTGTGTGTGTGTGTGTGTGTGTGTGTGTGTGTGTTTTTGACTCAATTTGAGTGTAACAGTGAAGAGAAAATTGTGTTTTTCAGTATACTTATTTAATGATCACAGTGGTACATAATGACATTGAGGAGTTCATGTGAGTGTGCGTCTGTATGCATGTGTGTGTGTGTGCGTGTGCGTATGTGTGTGGGTGCACATGTGTGCTGTGGCATACAACATTTATGCATGTGTGAATGCACATGCTGATGTGCAAGTAGATTTTTCCACTTAAATGCATTGTATGAAATTATTAGTAGAAGTAGAACTGAGTAATAAACTGACAGCACATGTTATTTTTGTATACAGATTCAGTACTATGTGTGACGTATTGTGTGCGCATATTCAACTAACCACAGTTACATATGTGCAGCTCCAGCTGTCAGAATGTTTGGATGCGGCCTTGATGTTTGCCAACTCGCACCTCATGTTGTCACACAACAACAAACTGGCCGTCATTGCTGCTCACACAGATAGGAGGTAATTACTCATTGTCACAGAAGTCAACACAGCCCTGTGATAAAATACGGAAACGTTGTTATTGTTGTTAAACTATCTCACTACTGCGTCGATATTTCCTGATCATGTCTCAACAATGCTTGTGTAAGAGCGTCGGAAAAATCCAGCTTGGATTTTGAACATTCATAGGGCTTTCGGTATTTCCGTTAATGGACGCTAATGGCCAGAAATAGATTCTTCGGTCATTCTTAGCCTTGTTTCAGGCCATCAGGTCACTGTGCTCTGCAGCTGGTGTGTAGACAATGCAAAGTTAATGTCCCACTAGCGCTGCAGCGAAGCAGAAGATGGAAAAGGAAATGGCCGAATAACACTCGACATCTCAGCGCTCTTCAAGACGATTTCTTCCTTCAGTGCACTTGGAGTGTGTGCAAGTTTGATTTTATGAAATTTCATTCAGTGTGACTGTAGGAACTGATATATTGACCTTACTGTGTATTTTGTAAGACATTTTTCACCTGAAAATTTCTCTAATTTTACTTGTACCATTACTCAGTAATCATGAGGGTTAGACAGTTGAAATTTCAGCATGTTCTACACCAATTTTTTAATATGTAACCTGCCAAATTTCAAAGCTCTGTTTTCATTTGTTTGTATGAGAATTTTTGTCATGACCTATACAAATGGTGCGTATCAGGGGAACAGCAAGGGGCACAATTGTACATAGCAAGTGAGTTAAAGCCCATGAGTATGACCGCCTTTACGATTGGATAAAACGTATGGGCATACATACACGAAAAGCCTGTTCCTGTATTTGTGTGAGTACACAGTTGCTGCTCATTAATGGGGAAAAAATTATCATCATCGCCATGTTTACACAGGTATGAAATAATTGTTTGTTTGCATTGTCACTGTTTTCATGTTTTTATCTGAGTACACAGTTGCAGCTCATTAACCCTACCAGACCTTAGCCCCTGAACGTAATTGTGCCCCCTGCCTGGCCTCCTGAGCAAAATTTTGAAAAAAATGTATATACGTTAGAAAACTGTTCATATCATGCACACCAATGGTTAGAATTATATGAAACGTGGAGAGATTGTAGAAAATAGGCCTATCTTTCATCTAACGCCAGTCCAACCCTCAATCACACAAGCATCTCCCCTATCACTTGGTTGGGGGGTACGGGCACGCCCCCTTCTTCCAACACTCTGTCTCGACCTACTTCTTTCATTGTTAGAATCATCACTTTCACTCAATGCTTCATCAACGTAATCATCGTCACTTGAATCGGAAACGTATTCCTGATCAAATTCTCCAATCTGCAAAATGTCCACCACTTGTTGAACTGTGAAGCGAGTTGGCCTCGCCCGTTTACCTGTTGAAGTGCTTGGTTCATCACTAGCTCGCTTCATGGTCAATTTTGCACCCAAATCACCTCAAAATACCATCAACACAAAGGCAGACAGTTGCAATAGGCTGAACACACGCTCACGCAACACTTAGCAACAGTCCGGTAGCTATTTTTAGCTCTTGATAAAGTGACGATCGTGTGAGTGTGCTATTCCCGCTATAGCGGGAACTCGGTATATAGTCATTTTCGTCATTCCCGCAATAGCGGGAACTCGGTCTGGTAGGGTTAACGGGAAAAAAATTATCATCATCGCCATGTTCACACAGATATGAAATAATTGTAATTATTGTTTGCACTGTCATTCTTTTCATCTTTTTATCATCATCATCTTTTTCATTATAGGTATTGGGAAATCTTCACAATTGCTGGCTTTATCACTATCAGTATCATCTGATTGATTATTATTTTATCATTGTCATTATCCTCGGCATTATCACCATCACCTTTATTATCATCGTTTTCATTTCATTCCAGATATGTCCTAATTTTCATAAATGTCAAAGTAAAATCTTTTTTTTTTCTGCATTGCTTGTTTGTTTTATCTGAAAAGAAATAATCGAAAAAGCAATTATGTTTCGCAGAATTGCTTTCTTTGTTTTGTTTTGTTTTGTTTACACTTAAATGATAACATTGAGAAGAGTTGAGACTTGTTTAACAGGTTATGCTAGTTACAGGCATGATCTTGTTAATTCACACACACACTTAGTGACTTACATGTATACAGAGTACAGACACACATGCATGCACGCACACACACACACACACACACACACACACACACACACACACACACACACACACACACACACACACACTATCACACACACACTCTCTCTCTCTCTCTCTCTCTCTCTCTCTCACACACACTCATTCGCTCTCATCAATATTCATAGCTGTCATATACCACCACTTCTGTGAGATTTTAGAATTATGTATGAATTAACTTTGGTCATCACAACTATTTTGTAAGCATTATTATTGTTTTTGATTAATTTATTCATGTATTCATTTCAGTTGAAAGCGTGAAACACTTGAGGAATACAAAATAATGACTGATAAACCACAGTTGTGTTTTGCAGTCACTTTTTATACCCAATGCGTCAAGAACAAAACCATCCAGAAACAGACAGCGGAGATGCTTCCTCAAGACGTCGTGACGGCAAATACGAGTTGTTTGTTCAGGTGGACGAAATTGTCAAACGAGAAATGAAGCAGTTGATTTTAAAAAGTGAGTTCTATTTCTGTTTTTCCACTATTTGTTCATAACCTCCCTTTGAATTGAAAATGTGCTGGTCATATTTAGGGGCCTATGTGTCGATCTCGGTTTGTTTTTGTTTTTTTGTTTTTTTTATTGTGGAAATAATTATATTGTCTAATTGCTTCTGTTTGTCCCATTAGTACCTTTTGTGTCTGCAAAGGATGAAATCATGGATTAGTGTGGTCTTGATAGGTATGAAATTTTTTTTTCCTTTTGTAGCATTGCAGTTTTTTTCAGATGCATGTATGCTGGACCAGACCTGTTTACCCTACGCATTATGCGTAGAAATCTACGCATTTAGGCCCCTACTACGCAACTACACATTTCAAAACCTCACTACGGATTAAACTTTTTGCGACTACACATTTTCGTCATGCGCTCATTTTCCCTTGCGCTCATCATTTGACACACTTGAGGCGCCGCGCAGGCAGCTGTGAAAGTTTACTGCATTCACTAGAGTTACCGCCCATAGAAGTTAGCGACCTAGTTTAGTTCACTGCCTGCGTGCGCCCGCGACTAGGCCTACTGCGCGTCTATCGTGTTGAACACAGTTTGGCCTCATTATCACCCTAGGCTATCAAAATGGCTGATTCTTCCAAGCGTGAAGCTGTATCGTCGTCGGACTTACCGACGCCAATCAAGAAGATGAAAAAAACTGCGGAGCAGACTTTCTTGCCATCATATCATCAACGATATCCTTGCCTTGTGGGATCAAGAAAAGGTGAAAATTATGCTCACTGCACTTTGTGCAAGAGGGATTTTTCCGTCAAACATGGAGGGATGTTTGACTGCAAGAGGCACATGGAAAGTCAAATGCACAAAGACTTCGAAAACGGTGCAGCGATGCAGACTTCACTGTCTGGTTTTTTTGGAAAGCCGTCTACTTCAACAAGTTCTACTTCACTCGAGCAGCAAGTTATCAAATGTGAAGCCATCATGTGCCACTTCATCGCGCAGGAAAACCACTCACTTGCTTCTGCTGATAAACTTGTGAGAACCGTGGTGGCCATGTGTCCGGACTCGGAGATCGCTAAAAGTAAGTTTCGTTTTCTTTTGGTTGCATTTCCTACTTCACCAATATTTTTTTTTTAAATTGGCAAATGATTTCTGTTAATGAGTGTGTGTGTGTGTGTGTGTGTGCGTGCAAAACAAATTGTGTAGTTATTTGATAAAATAATTTGATGAAAATGCATGTTGTTAAGCTCTGTTGCATGGTTTCTATTAGTGGGTGTCTCATCCATCTTGGTAAACCTGTGGTTTCAAGCAAAATACTTCAGTAATATGTTGTTTTTTTATATTGGCAAATGATTTCTGTTGATGATTGTGTGTGTGTGTGAGCAAGTACGTGTGTGTGTGTGCATGTGTATGTGTGTGTGTGTGTGTGTGTTTGTTTGCAAGTCTACATGCATAGGTATTTGTATTTTCATTTTTTATAGATTTGTGTTGTGTGTACATGTATGTGTGCAAGAATACGTGCATAGGCATGTGACTGTGCTTTTTCTTTTTTTGTTGAGGATTTAGTACCTCACTTTCTCTCTCATCGCCTCTTTCTCTCTCTCTCATCGCCTCTCTCTCTCTCTCTCTCTCTCTCTCTCTCTCTCTCTCTCTCTCTCTCTCTCTCTCTCTCTCTCTCTCTCACTCTCTCTTTTACTTTTCCCTTACTTTAATATTTTTAGTGTTTGTTTGTTGTTGTTGTTTTTTTCATTTTTTATGTGTCTGTACACATTTGCAGAGCTTCGGTGTGGCCGGAACAAAGCTACTGCTATGATTCAGCACCTGGCTCAAAGCACGAAGCTGTCCCTCACATCCAGAATAAAAAGTGGGCCATTTACGCTGTCAACCGATGGCTCCAATGATGCCGAGGCGAAGCAGTTCCCTCAAGTCATCCGTTCCATCGATGAAGACACTGGCTTGGTGGCTTCTGAACTGCTCTCCATCCCCACTTGTCAAGGATCAGCAACAGGTACAAATTGTGTGTGTGTGTGTTTCCCGTGGGGATGCTGGGGAGTCTTTCTGTATAATTAGCTTCTCCGCCTTCCTGATATTCTGTGCTAGTATTACTAGTCGCCCCTTGTCTATCACTATCTTTGACTCTGTCATTGTTTTCTCACTTTGCTGTCATCTGCTGTTTTTTCTGCCTGTTTGGTCCATTCTTTTGCCTTTGTTCAAGGAACTTAAAATTTTCGACTTTGATAAAATGTATTGTCTGCTGATATTTTTGTTGTCCTCTAAGTAGTCAGCTGGACTCTAAGAGTCTAATATCCAAATAAGATGTGTGTGTGTGTGTGTGTGTGTGTGTGTGTGTGTGTGTGTGTGTGTGTGTGGTATGTGTGTGTGTGTGTGTGTGGTGTGTGACTATGAAGTATCCTTCCAATCCACCCCTCACCCCATCACCTTCTCCTGTGTCTATCGACCTCCACCTAGCTCTGCCAACAAGCTCACCACATCCATGTTTCTCTCTGACTTTGATCTACTTCTTGATTACTACTGTCTCTTACCTGGAAATCTCATCATTCTAGGTGACATCAATGTCCACTATGACAACACTCACCGTTATGACACAAGACATATCATCAACTCTCTGTCCAATCACAATATGACTCAACACATTTCTGAACCAACCCATCAAAAAGGTCACATTCTTGACTGGATCATTTCTCGTGATCACCAAAATTCCGCTACTGACAACTGCTTAGTTCTTTCTACCCGTCTAACTTCAGCCCTTCCATCTGACCACTCTGCAATTCTCTGTTCTCTCGACATTTCTCCTCCTTCCCGTACCATGCGCACAGTGACTCGACGCAATCTCAAATCTATCGACCTCTCCACATTTTCATCTGATGCCTCTCGTCTCCTTTCTGAAAAGTCACATAACCTTGCCGATGAATTCTATACTACTCTCCACCATCTTCTGGACACTCATGCTCCAGCCACAACCCGTCTTTTACCTGACCGCCCCCCTACCCCCTGGCTCACTCATGAGATCGCCTGTGCAAAACGTGCCCGCCGCAGAGCAGAGCGCCGCTGGCGCAAATCCAAACTCACTGTACACAGGCAACTTTTCCAAGCCTCTAAAACAAAAGTATCCACCCTCATTGCATCTGCAAAAACAAGCTATTTCCAAACCAAAATCCTGAATGCCTCTTCTTCAAAAGAACTCTTTACAACCATGAATCATCTCCTTGGCACACGAAAAGATTTACCTCTCCCAACAAAACATACAAATGAAGAACTCCCATCTGTATTCTCCAACTATTTCACCACCAAAATACAAACTCTTCGTGACAGGCTTGACAGGACACCCTGTCAACCATGCCCACCTGACCCTTCCTTCTCTGGCACACCTTTACTACTTTTACCCCAGTCTCACAAGAAGAAATTCTCAACACAATCAGATCCATGTCGTTCAAAACCTGCGAACTGGATCCTCTTCCAGGTTCTCTCTACTCTCCTCCCATTCATCACTGACATCATCAACACTTCTCTTCAAACTGGAACTGTCCCTGATTCTTTCAAGTCTGCTATTGTTCACCCTCTCCTCAAGAAACACAATTTAGATCCAAATGAACTGAAAAATTACCGGCCTATCTCTAATCTCTCTTTCTTGTCAAAACTCCTTGAAAAAGTCGTCCTCAACCAGCTGAACTCTCACCTGTCTGCCAACAATCTCCTCAATCCTTTCCAGTCAGCCTACCGCCAGTGCCATAGCACTGAAACTGCCCTACTACACATTCTCAACAATCTCCTCCTTGCAACTGATACTGGCAAAGTCTCTCTCCTCACACTCCTTGATCTGTCTGCAGCCTTTGATACCATTGATCATGGTATTCTCCTTTCTAGACTTCATCATACTTTTGGCATCTCTGACATTGCTCTGTCTTGGTTCACTTCATACCTATCCAACAGAAAACAAACCGTTCTCATCAATGGCACTTACTCTCAACCTGCATACCTGACCTGTGGTGTTCCACAAGGATCTGTCCTTGGCCCTGTTCTTTTCACTCTTTACACCTCCCCCCTGTCCACCATCATCAACTCCCATTCTATAAAACACCACTTCTATGCTGATGACACCCAACTTCAAGACAGTGACTCACCTGATAATATACAGCGCCTGTTGACTCGCACCACTGAGTGTTACTCGGTCATTAAGAACTGGATGACACACAATAGACTTCAGCTTAATGACGACAAAACAGAAGCTATCCTCATTGGCACCCGTCAGAAACTTTCTCAGCTGCCTCCTCTTTCTCTCCCATTATGTAACACATCAGTCCCAATTTCTGATTCAGCTAAAAACCTTGGTGTCTGCATTGACTCTACCCTCTCCATGAACAACTTTGTTTCTCAAACTGCCAGATCCTGCTACTATCATCTCCATCGTATAAGGCTGATCAGGAAGTATCTCTCTGTCGAAACAACTGCAAAACTCGTTCTCTCCTTCATAATGTCTCGCATTGACTATTGCAATTCACTCCTGTCTGGTCTTCCTGCCTCCACCATTCACATCCTACAGCACATTCAAAACAATGCTGTACGCCTTGTACTGAAAAAGAAAAAAGCTGACCACATATCTCCTCTCCTGGCACAACTTCACTGGCTCCCTGTATCAAAGCGCATACAGTACAAACTAGACACCATGTGCTACAAAAGCCTCAATAACGCAGCCCCCGATTACCTGTCAAGCCTACTTGAGATCTATGTTCCCTCACGTACCCTCCGCTCTGCCTCCGATCCTCTGACTTTTCGCTTTCCACGCACTAAGCTCAATACCTATGGTCCACGAGCCTTCTCTGTTTCTGGTCCACTCTCCTGGAACAAACTTCCTCTCTCAGTCCGTCAGCAACCTACTTTTGTCTCCTTCAAGTCCGCTCTCAAAACTCACCTTTTCTCCTCCGCATAAAATCCTAACCCCCCTCTGCAGCCTGTCTCCGCTCGGAGGGAATCACATGGTTATAATATATAATTGTATATGCTATGCTCTCTATAATTTTCCATTGGTTTTATTCTTGCTTTTATTGCTTTTATTCTTTCTCCCCATTTATAGCCATGCGTGTGTGTGTGTGTGTGTGTGTGTGTGTGTGTGTGTGTGCGTGCGTGTGTGTGCGTGCGTGCGTGCATGCGTGCTTGCGTGTGTGTCTGCTTCAGCGCTTAGATTTGATTTTATCAAGATTTTGCGCTATATAAATATTGTAATTATTATTATTATTATGTATTGTATGCATGTGAGTGTGCAATTTTTGCTCTGTCATGAAACATTGTTAAACAGTGTGTGTGTGTGTGTGTGTGTGTGTGTGTGTGTGTGTGTGTGTGTGTGTGTGTGTGTGTGTGTGTGTGTGTGTGTGTGTTTCAGGAGAAAATATATTCAAACTGACTGAAGGAGAACTAAGGGCATATGGCATTCCATGGGCCAACTGCCTGAGTCTAGGCTGTGACAATGCCAATGTCATGACTGGGAAGCACAAAGGTGTCTACGCCTTTGTGAAGCAGTACCAACCATCTGTGTTCCTGGCTGGCTGCACTCTACATGTTGTGCACAATAGTGCAAAGAAGGCTGCCACCCACCTGCCAGCTATTGAAACTGCCTTGATCGACCTATTTCATTTTTTTGAAAAGAGTGTGGAGAGGCAGCTTCGCTTCAAGGGCACACAAAAACTGTACGATGTGGAGCAGCGAAAGATGCTGAAACATGTGCCCACTCGCTGGCTCAGCATTGGAAGATGTCTGGACAGACTTTTGGAGTCTTGGGATCCGTTGAAGGAGTTCTTCAGTGAAGAGCAAAAGGCCATGAAGAAGGCAACAAAGGCAACCAGCAGCTATGCAGCTGGGAAAGTGGATGTCATTTTCAGTTTTGTGAGATCCCCCACCAACAAGCTGTATGTGCTTTTCCTGGCACACACCATCAAGATGTTTGAGCCCTTTCTGCTCACCTTTCAAGCTGAACAGCCTCTAATCCATCAGCTGAAGAAAGGAATGGAGAAGTTGCTGAGATCTATTCTCTGCAAGTTTGTGAAGCCAGCTGCTTTCCATGGCTCCACTTCAGTGTTGGATGTGGACTACAAAGATCCTACCAACATCAAAGGCAACAGTGAGCTGGTGATTGGTGAGGAGGCACATCAGTTTCTGCAGAACAAGACAACCAACCATCTGAAGGATTTCAGGGTGGAGGAGTTCTACACAAGTGGAGCTTGTTGACTACCTGAAGTCCAGATTACCTCTGGAGGATCCTGTTCTGCAGCATGCTGAAGTAGCAGATGTAGCTAGCCAGTGTTCTTCCTCTGTGGCAGACATCAGATTTTTCCTGGAGAGATTTCCCAGTTTGCTTCCCCCTAACTGCACTGTGAACACCATCACCGAACAGTTCTCCCTCTACCAAGCCACTGACATCAGCAGCTGTCACAAAGACAGAATTGATGACACCTGGAAAGCCATTGGGGAGCTGGAGGGTGGCCAGTTCAAAGAACTGTCCCTGGTCATGAGGGGCATTGTCACCATCCCTCATAGCAGTGCTCACTGTGAGCGCATCTTTTCCTGTGTCAGGAAGAACCGCACAGATCAGAGATCCAGCTTGGCAGACACCACATTGGAAAGCCTTCTGGTCCTGAAGTCAGTGCCCCATGAGCCTGCAGAAGCTGTTCAGAACCTGACAGCAAAGGATCTTGCTGCACTGAAGAGTGCTTACAGCAAGAAACTCAGTAACTAATTACCTTGTGCAGAACATGTAAATAGTGTATATATATCCTGAATTGTGACATTTTATCATGACTTGAACTAGTGCCAGTAGTGGAACTTCTGGAAGTAGGTGTGAAATGGACTTTAAGATATCATCATCATCATCATTATCTTAACACATTTGCATCACTGACTACACATTTTAGTTATCTGACTACACATTGCTTCTGAGTGGGGTAAACAGGTCTGGCTGGTGTACGTTTCCTGTGCGCATGCATGCTAGATGTTTCCATAAGCCACCTGACATTGTCATGGTTTACAGGATATTTAGCAAAACCAGAACAAGATTGAAGCAGCTGAGATGTGGTTTCTAAGAAGAATGTTGAGAGTTCCGTGGACAGCAAAGAAAACAAATGAGACAGTCTTGATGGAGGCAGACACAAAAAGATCATTCATAAGGAAGATTAGGAAAAGACAGGCAACATTTATAGGCCATTTTATGAGGAAAGGGGAATTAAAGCACCTAGTCACAACAGGAAAGCTGGAGGGAAAGAGAACATCAGGTAGACCCAGGGAGAAAATGTTGGACGGACTTGCAGGGTGGCTGAGGACAGAGAGGGTGGAAGATGTGCTTGCAGCGACAAGGGATAGATGCATATGGAGGCCATGATCGCCAACGCCATGTGGCAGGGCACATGATGATGATGATGATTAGTAACTATGTTTGATGTTCTGTATGCGCGAACACACGAAAGTAGTTTAGGCACTAACTGTTTTCATTAATTTCTTGGAATTATATCTGGCTGATATATTACGACAAAATTCTCTTTCATGATAAAGTGTCAGAATTTTGTCTGAATTTATATTTCATATGATAAATTTATTTTGTTTGCTGTCACGCTTAATATAGTAACTGATTCAATACTTTATAGATTCATGTTTCATGCTCAGTAGCGGAATAGTGGAATGATAAAATATATGAGGCCTGATTTGTAGACAGGTAGGTCTCCTTTCATTCTGACTGCACGTGTTCAATCCTAGCTTGAGTAAAACTTGTGCATGTGGCCTGCAGACCTCTTGTTCATGGTTTTAGCAAGTAAAGCAGCAAGGCAAAGGAGATGGGCAATTGCCATTATAACATTCTCACATTCTCACCTGTCTCACCTCTCGGCGTCACCGGGTTTGGTGTTGGCCGCTGCATACCTGGACACCACCATCTTCCTCCAGGCCACTCTGTCTTGACTTTTGTGGACGATTTCTTGAATATTTAGGCCACTGATGGTGGTTATGTTCTCGATGTATGAGATCGGAGGTCTGCCTTTCTTGCTTTTTGCCAGTGTTTTTCCTGGAAAGATGGTTGCCATGAGGTGTGTGTTCTTCTTGCGTGACACATGGCCAGTGTATTTTAGTCTTTTCATGTTGATATCTGCTAGTAGTTTTCTGTTGGTGGTATCAGGTTCTTCCAGGACACTTTCAGTAGTTCTTCTATCTGTCCATTTGACACGTAGTAATCCCTAATAAAACCAGATCTCTGCTGCCTCAATTCTTCTGCAATCAGTTTTTCTAAGAGTCTAGGCTTCAGACCCATAAATCATGACTGGCCAGATCAAACATGTTAAATGTCTAACTTTCAGGCTATTTTGTATGCGTCTGTCTTTCCAGATGATGTTGAGTTGGACCATTTTTATTATTATAACATTAGCCCCACAAAAAGGCCAAACAGGTTACTTCCATCTCACTCCTCTGTAATCTCAGGGTTATTGGACAGCCTTAACGGCTTACCTACTGGTAGTAGAATGTATAATAGTACATTTGGTTTACAGTGCATTTGTGGTTGTTGTTTTGTTTTGTTTTTCAGATTTGGAGGGAGAGGTGTCACCAGATTCTGTGGTTGCTGGAGCGTTGGCCATGGCTTTGTGTTGTATCCTAATCCTATTGTGTTTCTGTGTGAGGATGTGTGTGTCTGTGTGTGCACATGCAGTCGAAGAAACATTTGTTACCTACAAGAATTTTTTTTAATTGTATCATATTTATTTTATGTATAGTTTATGTGATGAAAATGTTCCACATATTCACAGTTTATGCCCATTTAGGGATAAGACTTCACTCCACAACTGATTTTGTGGTGTGAATGTTGATTATTTCTGCTCTCTCTCTCTCTCTCCTCTCTCTCTCTCTCTCTCCTCTCCTCTCTCTCTCTCTCTTTTTTTTTTTTTTTCTTTTCTCTCTCTCTCTCTCTCTCTCTCTCTTTATCTCTTTCTCTCTCTCTCTCTGCCTTTGTCTCTCTCTCTCTACCTCTTTCTCTTTGTCTCTCTCTCTCTCTCTGTGCCTCTGTCTCCATCTATCTGACTGTCTCTTTCTCTCTGTGCCTCTGTCTCCGTCTCTGTCTGTCTCTCTCTCTCTCTCTCTCTCTCTCTCTCTCTCTCTCTCTCTCTCTCTCTCTCTCTCTCTCTCTCTCTCTCTCTCTCTCTCTCTGTCACACACACACAGACACACATACAGACACACAGACACAGACACACACAGACACACACAGACACACACACACACACACACACACACACACACACACACACACACACACACACACACACACACACACACACACACACACACGCACACTATTCTTATTGTGAAACCAAAATTCATGGTATTGAAATCTCAAAATATCCCAGAATATGTGAGTTTATTCCTTAAGATGACTTAAGACATCCATAGATTGGAGAAAGAGCGTGCTATTGGACAAAAGCTGTCTTCACGTATCCTTGTGAGTGTGGTACATTATTCTTTGTTTATTCTGCATGATATGAATCATATGGTCTGCTGAGTAAGAGAAAAAGGAAGGACACGAAAAGAGAAGAGTCTGTATATAATTTTTAATAAAATGAAACAGGTAGGCCCTACGAAGTTTTTGTCTGACTGTATATGTCATTAACTAAACAGGCACAAGGCTTTCGGCTGATTGTGCTTGTGATTAACCAGACAAAACATGTCAAAATTATGTGCCAGAAATTTCCTCTTTCTGTTACTGTGTTTGTTTCTGCCTTGTTCCTTTACTTTCTGTCATTTCTTCCTATCATTTTCTGCCTTGCTGAGCACCTGTATATGTTTGATAAGTCTTGCATACTTTCTGTTAGGATTGATAATTGGGTACATGTATTAAGTACACTTTTGGCTCTGAGGAAATGAGATATGCAAGAGCAGTTTTAGGTTATTTAGGCATGTATATATATATGATTTAGTGTTTTTAGTTATGCTTAAATTTGTATTCAGGAAATATACCATCAGTGGCCTAAATATTCAAGAAGTTATCCACAAAAGTCAAAACAGAGTGGCTTGGAGGGAGGTGGTGGTGTCAAAGAGTGCAACGGCCAATAGTGAACCTGGTGATGCCGACAGGTGAGACAGGTGAAAATGTATTCACTAGAGATTCACCACACTCAGATAGTTCCATGTGTGCTACACCTACCTAATCTTCCCTTTCCATCAATTGTCTGGCAGATTCCTTGAGCCTGTACAAAACTTTGTGTGGTTGCAAGGTTTTGAAATGGGGGACAGGGTGTCAAAAACAGGACCTATGAAACACTCAGCTGACACCATCAGAATGATTGGTGCATTAAGATGGGCAACAAGCAGGCCAGTTTTTGTGGTGTGGGCTGGAATTGAACTCAAGACACAAGTCAAGGCAGTCAAAGCCAAAATGCTGGCAGGGAATCAGAAGTTTTGTTTATTGGCAGGAATAATCTTCACAACATTAGAGGCGAACTGGCATAATTTTCACAACATAAGTGTAGAATTGGCATAAAACAAGTTGATGTGGGGGGAAAAAAATCAAGAAGTAAGAGCACAAAGAAAACCTGTATGACTTGGATCAGCATCATAATGTCACGAAAAACTGTATGCATGTGTGCGCGCAAATAAATGTTTCGGTTCTTGTCCTTTTACTGAGTCAGTCAAGGTTTCGGTTTCTTATTGACAGATCTTTACCAGACATGTCCATTCAGGTGGAAGCCACCATTGCACGAGCATTAGCTAGTGAACTGAATGATTCAGCAAGGCTTTCCCTGCTCTTTGTTGGTATTTCTGTTTTGTTTTGTTTCGTTTTCAATCCAATTTTGATCAAATAATAGGTCTGATGAAGTATGTAACTGTAACGTTGCAACAAATTTGTTTAATTTTTTGGTCTCCCTTTTTTTGTTTTTTTCTCTCAGTAACCTAAGGTGGATTGTCAGAAAGATTTGTTAATTGTGAGAAAGATACAGCTGTTGTTCTCAGAGGTTTTGTTTGTTTATCTGTTTTTCCCCTTAGATTTGAATAGCTGAAAATTAAGGACATAGTAGGCTTGCAAAAATTCATGTGTATGCTCTAGAAGTGGTGAATATTGTCCCCCGTGGGGATGCCGGGGGCTCTTTCACTATAAATAGTATCCCCACCTTCTGGAAATTCTGTTCTAGAAATTTCCTCTTTTCTGTCACTCTCTTTGTTTCTGCCTTCCTCCTTTGCTTTCTGTCATTTCTTCGTATCATTTTCTGCCTTGCTGGTCCACTCACCTGTATGTGTTTGATGAAGTCTTGCATACTTTTCTCTTAGGTTTGATAATTGGGTACATGTATTAAGTGCATTTTTGGCTCTAGGGAAGTGGGATAGGTGGAAGCAGTTTTAGGTAATTTAGACCCATTTTTATAGGCCTGTATGCTTTAGTATCCTTCGTTATGGTTAAATTAGTATTCAGGTATGTTTTTTAAATCCCCTGTGCGATAAATTGGACGGAGTGGTCAACACCAGGGGCATCTCCTTCGATTATGTGCGCGAATGCATTGATATGTGCACTTAATTTTGTTTTCCTTTTTTTTTTCCTGTTGAAGTACTGTGTGTGTATTGAAATGTTTATAGCCCCGATGTGGCTGTATACAGTCGGCTGGGCGTTAAGCAACAATAAGAAAAACAATTAGAATGGTGAATATTGCATGTTATATACAATTTATGTACATTTCGAAGAAATGTGATTGTCTGAATGGAAACTTGTGCAGGTTTTGAAGGGTGCTGAAGACAACCCCTCACAGTACATGAATTTCATGAACGCTGTGTTCACATCACAGAAACAGGTATGTCTCTTTTTTGTGATGCTGTCAGTCCCATGGCCATTTAATTAAAAAGTGTTTGATGCTGGCATATCTGGTATGTTTGCTTACATTATATTTTGCACGATTTGTTAATGTTCAGCTGTCCAAGAAGGATTGTTGTCAGTTGAAATGATGGTGGACTGTCCTGTCAGTTTGACAAGTGAGTAGGCATACAGATATTGAGTGCCTGATATGGGTTTTCATGTTGTTTCATCATCAACATCATGTGCCCTGCCACGTGGCATTGGCAGTCATGTCACTCCATACAAATCTATCGCCTGTTGCCGCAAGTAGGCCTACATCTCCCACTCTCCTTGTCCTCAGCCACTTGCAAGTCCGTCCAATATTTTCTTCCTGGTCCACTTGGTATTCTCTTTCCCTCCAGCTTTCCTGTTGTGACCAGGCGCTCCAATTTCTCTTTCCTCATAAAATGTCCGATAAATGTTGCTTGTCTTTTCCTAATCTTTTTAATGATCTTCTTGTGTCTGCCTCCTTCAAGATTGTCTTGTTTGTTTTCTTTGCTGTCCATGGAACTCTTAACATTCTTCTTAGATACCACATTTCAGTTGCTTCAATTTTGTGATGTGCCTCACAGCTGTACAACAGCATCAGTTCTATATAACACTCAAGAACTCTCTTCCTGATGTTAATTGATAGGCGTTTCTTGTTAAGAACGTTTTTCCATCTTCTTGAATGCTGTTTTGGCTTGGCCGATTCTGCTGATTATTTCTGATGTGCATCTGCTGTCTGGTAAAAAGATGTGGGTTAGAAGACCAATTCCAGAGGCGCATGTTCTTCCACAGGCTCTGCTTGAGATGGCGTCCTGAGGCCCCGAGTTCGGCTTCCACCTTTCCATCTCCTGTTGAATGGCAGCTGTTCAGCGATGTTCAGTTCTGGTTGTAGGATGCAGTTTGTTGAATAGACATGCAAACCTTATCAGTTGCAATGCCTAATGTATGACAAATCAACAGCAACAACAACAGCAAGAACATAACAAAAATAAGTAAATAAACATACAACCAAAAATATGTAAATAAAATGTATGAAAGCAGAATAGGATTTTTTTGTCAAAATTGTATTGTTCGTCATCATTTTTCAGGGCTGTTGTGAACCTTTTTATGTTTTCTCGAATTTTGGGACAGTTGGAGGGGGAAGACAGAGAATTGCCTTGTTCTGAAAATTGTGAGTTTGAATTTGCATTTCATACACTACAGAATTGTTGCAGAATGTAGTGATAGAACTTTGGTTTGTTTTTTTAAATTTGACTCTTTCTGAGCATACTGAATTTGTATGTGATAACTTCCAGAATAAGTGAATTTTATGTTGCAGAACGTAGTGATAGATGCCTGCGTGCTAGACAATGACTCAGGATTGTTACAGCAGGTAGGAAAGAGCTTTGAATTTTCTTACACAACTGATCTGATGGGCAGACAGGTGAATGGATGACAGATTAGCTGCTAGATACTGTGATAGGTTGATAATAAAACTGACTGACTGAGAGATACATTAACAGGACAGACTAATGAATATACATAACAGGACAGACTAATGAATATATAGTGGTAATGATATTTTGATTTATGTAGTGTAAACGGTCCTAAGATATAGACAGACCGACTGGGAGATGCATTAATAGGGACAGGCTGATGAATATGTAGTGGTAATGATAATTTAATTCATGTATGTAAATGGTCCCAAGAGATAGACTGACTGAGAGATAGCCTACATAAAGGGGATAGATTAATAAATATACAATTGTAATGATATTTTGATTTATGTGGCGCAAACACTTCTAAGAGATAGACTGACATACTGAGAGATACGTTAACAGGACAGGATAATGAATATGTAGTGGTAATATTTTTATTTATGTAGTGTAAACAGTCCTAAGAGATAGACCGACTGAGAGACACATTGCTAAGATAGACTAATGAATATATAATGGTAATGATGATTTAATTTAGTAGTGTAAACAGTTATAGACCGACTGAGAGATACATTTCCCCTGGGATTGATAATTGGGTACGTACATGTATTAAGTGCATTTTTGGCTCTAAGGAAGTGAGATATAGTGAAGGAATTTTAGGTAATTAAGACCCATTTTTATGTTTTAGTGACCTTGGTTATGTTTAGATTAGTATTCAGGTATGTTTTTTAAATCCTCTGTGCATAAATTTGACGGAGTGGTCAATGCCAGGGGCATCATCTTAGATTATGTACGCAAATGCATTGATATGTGTACTTAATTTTTTCTTTTTTTTTCCCCTGTTGAAGTAATGTGTGTATTGAAATGTTTATAGCCCTGATATGGCTTTATGCAGTCAGCTGGGCTTTAAGCAACAATAAGAATAAAACTATAAAAAAAAAAAAAAAGGACCCTGGCCACCAGTGTTTCCTTTTCCTGTCTTTTCATCTGGGTCCATTTCAGATGCAGAAACAGAAAGGCAGACTAACCTGAACAACTGATAGATATATTCAAACAGGCACTGTAGTCACGTGGATAAGTGTCAGGCTTCCAATCAGAAGGTTCTGGGTCCGATCCGCCCCAACATCTCCTGGTGAGTAAAGGGTGGAGATTTTTCCTCTTTCCCAGGTCAACATGTATGCAGACCTGCGTGCCTGAATATCCAGCATGTTTATGCATTCAGACCATCGAAATATGCCTGTTTAAGATCTTGGAGGCCATGTCAGTGGCTGGCTTGTGGAAACATGATCATGTCAGTCGCTGACTTACGGAAACATGATCATGTCGGTGGCTGACTTATGGAAACATGATCATGTCATTGGCAGACTTATGGAAACATGTACTCTCACCAAGGACAAGAGTAAGCAGACTGTTCATCAACATACTGCTGGTACAGTGTGGGCAAAATTAACATGTGTACACACATCTGAGGAAGATTCCAGTAAAAAAAAAAAAAAAAAAAAGAAAACTATTGTGTAATTGATTCGTTCATTTGCTTTCAGGCTTGTGACATAACGGGTGGCATTTACCTGAAAGTCCCACAGGAAATGGCGCTGTTGCAGTACATGTCGGTATGCGGTATTACCTTGCTGGTTGTGCTTTATCTGTCTGTCACTCTTGTCTTGTTTCTTCATGTGTCCGTCTCTATGTCTCTGCCTTTTTTCTACCAGCCAGCGTGTCTGTCTGTCTCTGGCTGGCTGGCTGGCTGGCTGTGACTGGCTGTCAACTCTTTCTCTCTGTCAGTGAAACTGAAAGAAAGTAGATCTGTCTCATCTACCTGTTTATATGATTATAGAGCAGGAGGTGTGGGTAAGAATCTCTCAGATTATTTGTGGATGGACTTTCATTATTTTGGGGTGGTAGGTTTATGTTTATATTCATCCTTATCGTGTGAGGAAATTTAGCTTGGGCCTATTTTCTGAGTCACAGTAACAGTCACTGTATTTCTGAAATGAAACCAGCTAAACGTAATGATATTATTTACACTGAAGACAGGCTCAGCTTAAATCATTGATACTTTTAACCATAAAAATGGGCCCAGCTAAAGATATAGTTACTGTAACCCTGAAAATGGGCCAACCAGTTAAGCTTATTGACACTGTTAACCCTTAAAAGTGGGTCCATCAGCTAAACTTGTTTACACTCTTAAACCCTAAAAATGGGCCCACCAGCTAACTTATTGACACTTAACCCTGAAAATGGACTCGGGTAAATTTATTGGTATATTCAGTGCCTGTAAGGTTGCTAATCTATAAAAAATAAAATTTCATGAACAGTTTTGCGGGCTGGGTTTTTTGTTTGTTTTTAAGCCTTTTGTAACCAAAATATTTGCTAGTACTTCATACTAAGAGCAAATCATGTTTCAGTTTTTCGCTCATAATGATTGTCTATAAAAGAAATTGTCAGCCGTTTGGTGGATTTTCATTCAAACATTCAGGAATGGATGTTATGAATATGTTAACAGCTCTCTCTGTCTGATTAGACAGTGGATGTACCTTGTTTAGGACTCAGTTGGATGTGGAACAATATCAGCTGTGGCTGAACTGGCTGATTCTTGAGTGGCCGTCCTTAGTACAGCTGACGCATACAGAGGCTGATGACTGTGGCTCTGTGAATGCTGCCACAGCTTTCCTTCTGTCTTCTGTCCATCCGCAAACCACATTAAAATATACTCCATGGTTACAACAGGAAAGCAGGAGGGAAAGAGAACACCAGGGAGAAATATTGGATGGACTTGCAGGGTGGTTGAAGACAGAGAGGATGGAGATGTACTTGCAGCGACATGGGATAGATTCGTGTGGAGGGTCATGATCGCCAGCACCATGCGGCAGGACATATGATGATGATGATGATGATGATGTTAATTTTGTATAGTCACCATTACACAGAAAGTACCGTATAGTGCCAGAAAATGGAAATTGCTTTTTACTTTTATTTCATTCTTTGTTAGAAGATGACAAAGAACAGTCACTACACAAGGCTGTTTAAACCTCCGCCGGGCGATCACTTAGTTTTCGGACATGCCCATGATATCGCACGCGAGAGGCATGTTTTCCTGCTCACCCGCTGTGCTACACGGCCCATCAGTGGTTTTCAGCTGTGAGTCATCGGTAGTAAGCAGGACTGTGTGACTGCCTATGTGTGCACTACTGTTTCTACATTTTCCATGATAGTATTGCAAGCAGGACTGTGTGACTGCCTATGTGTGCACTACTGTTTCTACATTTTCCATGATAGTATTTTGCTCATTTAGCCATATATGTAATTATCAATCTTAGCAAAAAGTTGACTCTCTCCCCTACACACAGATATCAAACTCGAACTGGTGTGTTGCCATATATGCGTAACAGGATTACATAGAAAAGGAGGAGAATGATTCTGAAAATATCGCGCCTTCACTGTTTCATGAGAAAAATAAGCCAACTTCCAACAACGAAAACAAAGAGTTCACCACTGTTTACAGCAGAAAGAAACACATACAGAGGAAGAGTAAAGATGTTTTAACAGACTGACTTACAGACAGATGTTTCTCAGCTTCTTGTGGAGGTAGCGGTGGGTAAATCGAGATCACTGATAACATCATAGACTCCATTATCCTTCACACTTTCATACTTACTTGTTGTTCTCCGGCCACATCTTCTACAGATAGAGTTCACCTTGAGGTTATGTGAAAGCTCAGAGTGAATACTTTCCTCCATAACTATCTTATTTTGATTAAGTTGTTCACAACACACTTAAGCAACCATAAACACATACGCATACGTGCGTGCACACATACAAATACAAAAAGGAAAGAGAGAGTGAGAGACAGAGAGAGGAGAGAGATAGAGAGTCACACACACACACATTCACACAAACACATGCATAAGAATACTATGTATTTTGCTTAACAGTGATAATAATACTCAAAGGTCTTTAATTACTTTTCTCATTGATGAAATGCATACACATAAACTTGCAAGCTGAGAGAGAGAGGAATACTGTGCACTTCGCTTAATAATATTCAAAAGTCTTCAGGCCCTAATTATTTGTCTCTACTCACGAACACCACACACACACACACACACACACACACACACACACACACACACACACACACACACACACACACACACACACAACACACACACACACACACACACACAACACAACACACACACACACACACACACACACACACACACTCTCACTCTCTCTCTCTCTCTCTCTCTCTCTCTCTCTCTCTCTCTCTCTCTCTCACACAAATACAACAAAAACAAAAGAAAATAATCAGAGATAATCAACAACTACAACATGAAAAAACTGACTCTAGTTGTCTCAGTACATTGATAATTCAAATGAAAATGTCCAAGGCAACACTATACACAATTATCAAGAACAGAGGAATTCTGCCACAGTGTGTACATGGTAAGCGTTATCCAGAGGGCTGAAATGATACCAACATTCACTGAAAACTCTACAGATTGATGAGCTGCCGGAACCAGTTTGTCCTGAGTAACCATAATCGGCCTCGCCGGCATCCCTGTTTACCTTAGCTGTCACATGTGTTATTACGATATGCTATACGTGGCCCCTGAACTGTGCAGTATGAAAAATGAAAAACAGCCGTTGTCTACAGACAACATTCTTTTAATGTGTGCCTTTAGTTTCATTTTAAAAACTTGCATTTGGATTTTACCGGTGTTGGAACATTGATCATTTCACGGTCGAAGATTGAAAATCATGTCGGCACCATCTTTCATTCTTTCTTCTCTGTGCATTTTGTTAGACACTTATATGCACATAGCATGTTGAGTTACATATCAATTTATTGAGAAAAATCTCAGCATTTTAATGATGTACATTACAGACCAATACAAAAAAAAAGCTTATGAGAATATTGGTGGAAAACTGAAGTTACTTGTTTTTAATAGTTACTACTGCGCATGTACAGCGTAGCGAGATTACCGGTAACAAGCTGGAGCTATTTTTCAGCTGAGGGCAGCACTCAGTGTGCTTCGCGCTGCTACAGCTGCCACCACGGGACAAAACTAAGTGATCACCCTCATGAAATTTCCTCTTTTCTGTCACTCTGTTTGTTTCTTCCTTGTTCCTTTGCTTTCTGTCATTTCTTCCTATCATTTTCTGCCTTGCTGGTCCGTTCACCTGTCTGTGTTTGATGAAGCCGTGTACAGTTTTTGATGTAGAAAGGAAAAAAAAATTAAATAGTGATGTCACAGGAACAGGTGTTATAAACTCAGTGTGTGGATTCTTTTTTCCTCAGTGGCTGTTTCTGCCAGATCCAAGTATCCGTTCCAAGCTGACGTTACCCCCTCGCTCTCAAGTGGATTATCGTGCTGCTTGCTTCTGTCATCGCCATCTCATTGATGTTGGTTACGTCTGCTCTGTCTGCTTGTCCAGTGAGTATACTTTGGTTTATCCGCGATTGTAACATACCCCCTGTGGTGATACCAGGGACTCTTTCAGTATAAATAGTATCCCCACCTTCTGGAAATTCTGTGCTAGAAATTTCCTCTTTTCTGTCACTCTGTTTGTTTCTTCCTTGTTCCTTTGCTTTCTGTCATTTCTTCCTATCATTTTCTGCCTTGCTGGTCCGTTCACCTGTCTGTGTTTGATGAAGTCTGAAGTACTTTTCTTAGAATCGATAATTAGGTACATGTATTAAGTGCATTTTTGGCTTTAGGGAGTGAGATATGCGGAAGCAATTGTAGGTAATTTATGTCTGTTTTTATATATGTTTTGGTGTCCTTAGGTCTGCTTAACTTTGTATTCAGATATGTTTTTTAAATCCCCTGTGCGATAGATTGGACTGTGTGGTCAACGCCATGGGTATGTCCTTAGATTATGTGCATGAATGCATTGACTTTGTGTATTTTCTTTTCTTTTCTTTTTTTCCCTGTTGAAGTTTTGTGTGTTTTGAAGCGGTTCTAGCCCTGATAGGGCTCTACACAGTCGACTGGGCTTTAAACAATAACAGTTGTAACATAATACAAGCACTATGGCTTCAGTGATGTATCATAAGCATGTCTGAATAGCTACTTGTCATGACATCCATGTGTGTCAGTGATGTATCATAAGCATGTCTGAATAGCTACTTGTCATGACATCCATGTGTGTCAGTGATGTATCATAACCATGTCTGAACAGCTACTTGTCATGACATCCATGTGTGTCAGTGATGTATCATAACCATGTCTGAATAGCTGCTTGTCATGATATCCATGTGTGTCAGTGATGTATCATAACCATGTCTGAATAGCTACTTGTCATGACATCCGTGTGTGTCAGTGATATATCATAACCATGTCTGAATAGCTGCTTGTCATGACATCCATGTGTGTCAGTGATGTATCATAAGCATGTCTGAATAGCTACTTGTCATGACATCCATGTGTGTCAGTGATGTATCATAAACATGTTTGAATAGCTACTTGTCATGACATCCATGTGTGTCAGTGATGTATCATAAGCATGTCTGAATAGCTGCTTGTCATGACATCCATGTGTGTCAGTGATGTATCATAACCATGTCTGAATAGCTGCTTGTCATGACATCCATGTGTGTCAGTGATGTATCATAACCATGTCTGAATAGCTACTTGTCATGACATCCATGTGTGTCAGTGATGTATCATAACCATGTCTGAATAGCTACTTGTCATGACATCCATGTGTGTCAGTGATGTATCATAAGCATGTCTGAATAGCTACTTGTCATGACATCCATGTGTGTCAGTGATGTATCATAACCATGTCTGAACAGCTACTTGTCATGACATCCATGTGTGTCAGTCAGACCTGCCAACCCCTCTAAGCCTGCAATAGTACCTTTATAAATTTTTTATAGTATTTTTTCAAAAACAGTAGTATTCCAAGTATACAAAGAATTATATACCTCATTATAAAGTAGATTCGTCTCGTCATTTGTGGCTCCAGGAACACATATTTTCACATGTATCACTTCTAATGTCTTTTTTCACATGCATCACAAATTCTGAGTTCAAGTGTCTGTTTTCCACATATATTGATCACTATGAGTTCCAGTGTCTGTCTCCACTGAGGCACAATCACATATGATTCACTCAAAAAACATAAATTCTAATGTCTGCTTCGCTACAAACTGCATTGTCAAAATGACAATTTGAAGCCAACAAGGCACACTTTGAAAGTTACTGAGTTGTGTCGGTAGAGCTTGTTGCACTGTGCTCAGTGTGCTGCCTTTTGGTAGCTGACTTGCACTTTTTCAAGAGCTCATCAGAGAACACTGCTTTGTAGCATGGGCCCCCTTTCTTGGACTTCAGAACCATGAGAGCATCCAATGTCTTTGCCCCTATGGATCCCCGAAAGTCAGTCTTGTTTCTTCGCACTTGACTGAAGATTCTCTCACACCCACAGTTGGACACAGGGATGAGGAGAATTGACAGCATGAACTGGGACAGATGTTTCAGTCTAGTGGCACCATTGTGATCTTTCATGGCACCAATCTCCTTCCACTGCAGTTCTGCTGATGGCTGGTTCAACACCACAGGTGGAAGTTCTGCTGCCTGGTACTCCAGAAACTCTCCCTCCAGCTCATCAGGGGTTGTGTTAGGTGGCAGAGTGCATGGGAACTTCTTCAAGAAGTATTTCAAAGAAGATGCTTGAACTGACTTCTGCAGGTTCACATCCGCAAGCTCTGCATGTTTCCATAGAGTTTCCTCGGCCGGGTTCAGCTTCTCTTTCATGTACTTGCATGCCTCCTTGTAGAATGTCTTCACATTCTCCATGAAGATCTGCTGCTGCTTACTTTCCACACAGTCCAGGTGTTCTCGGGTGGTGCTACCAATGAAGATGTCTTCATCACGCTTCATGTTGTATGAGGATTTGAAGTCCACATCCATCAGGGCCCCATTGTTCAGAGCAGCTGGCTTCAGATAACTGACAAGCAGGCGTCTGTACAGTCGTTCCATGTCTCTCTTGATCAGATGGATTCTGGCGCTGTCGGTCTGTTCAAGTTTGTTGACTTGGTTGAACACCTCCAAGACTGTTGCATAGAACAAGACATACAATTTGGTGGTCTTGCGCCGGAAGAAATCCCCGAGTTTTTGCCTCATAGGTGGGTCAGAACTAGATGTACTTGAAGCATGTGATGTCTTCACACTGCATTCTTCCTTGAAGAATTTGTCCAAAGCGTTCCACTGCTCAACTGCTCTGTCCAAGGCAGCCCCAAGAGAGAGCCATCGGGTGGGAACATGCTCAACAACCTTGTGCTCTGGCAAGCCTAGTTCCTTCTGGATCTGCTTCAGGCGTTGCTGTCTGCCAGTGCTCTTGGAGAAATACCAGGCCAGTTGACGCATTGTGTCATCAAGGTCAAACTTGCTAGACTCCTTCATGGCTTTCTTCACAGTCAGACTAAGGAGATGGCATACACATCTGGCCAAGAAGGTCTCTGGATGCTTGTCTCTGATGAACGAGATGACACCTTTGTTGACCCCAATCATGACATTGGCATTGTCGGTTACAAATGCCAGGCAGTTCCTCCAGTCTATCTGGTAAGCCCTTAGCTCAGAGTCCAACAACTGAAAGATGTGTTCTCCAGTGGCTGACGTCTCACATGAGGGGACACTGAGCAGTTCAGTTTTGATAGTTCCATGGGGATCCACAGCTCTCACAACAATGGAAAGAACTTGTCTTCCCCCTCCTGACTACCATCAGTACCTAACACAAAGGGTCCCTTCATGCACTGCACAAGTTCAGCCTTACTATCTTCAGCACATTCCTTCACAATGGATGTGGTTTTTGTTCTTGCAGAACTGTAGGTATCTGCTATGTTGCTGTCAGGAAACATCTTCTTAAACAACTGTCCAGCATGGTCAGAGGCTGAAAGTGGCACGTTGTGTTCCACCAAAAACGCCGTGAAATATGCCTCTGCACGAATGGGCTGGAGATCAGTATCTTCAGTTCTTTGAATATAATCAACAAGAGAAGAGGTGTTTCTTAAGGCTGATGCCTTTGCAATGTGCCTCAACGAAGTCACGTGCTTTTTTACATCGTCGATCCCGCCATGCGAAACTAGAAAATCGAACTCACAAGCACTGCACCTTTGCATATGTGCTTCCCACTTTCGATGCAGTGATGCATGGGTACTCTTGTGAGTACGACTGGATGAACTTTTGTTCTCTTTTTGCCTTTTTCTGTACACTTTCACTGCCGGTGCCCAAAGCAGCTTCACCACCACGTTTTCCTTTGCCACTACCACGCGGTCTACCTCGTGTCGCCATTTTCTTTTTGCAAAAACGGAAGTCTCACAGTCGGTACGAGACTTTCGTTTGACCCAGTACGAGACTCTCGTTTGACGAGATTCTCATTTATAATAACAAACATGGCTGCGCCCATAGTCCACTTGTTTACCGATCGTGATTGTCTTCTCAGTGGCGCTCTCGGCTCAAAGTCACTACTAGACCTATAATCGTTTTTTTTTTTTGTTTTTGTTTTTTTGCATCGTATCATTTTTTACTCGATCGTAATTTAGTATTATTTAATTATGATCGTAAAATAATACGCCAAAATCGTACTGGTTGGCAGGTCTGGTCAGTGATGTATCATAACCATGTCTGAACAGCTGCTTGTCATGACATCCATGTGTGTCAGTGATGTATCATAACCATGTCTGAATAGCTACTTGTCATGACATCCATGTGTGTCAGTGATGTATCATAACTATGTCTGAATAGCTACTTGTCATGACATCCATGTGTGCTGGCTGCCTCAGTTGATAGAGCTGTGGACTCGGATTTGAAGTGTTGAGTTTAGTGCCGGCCCATAACATTAAAACATGCCTGTTTGCTGCCTGTCTTAAAAAACCTCTTCAGAGGTTTTCCTTCAACTTTTTCAAGTAAGTTTTCAAATTTTTACAGGGACTTAATAGATTTTATTTTACCATATATGTATATCATATCATGTATCATATATATTGTATCATATCATATATCTGTCATATATCTTATTGTATCATATCATATCATGTCATTTCATATATCATATCATATATCATATTGTATTGTATCATATCGTATCGTATCATATCTTCTTATGTTGTGTCATATCATGTCATGTCATGGTATAATTATGTAACACAGTTGTAGATGTGGTAGTATGTGATATTATGATATCAAATTGTATAATATCTGTTTGTTGCAGTTTTCTGCATGTTCAGCCCCATCTGCTCAACTTGTCAGTAAGTACTTATGCTACATTAGTAGTGTTTAGTGGGAGGTGCAACTTTCAAGTTAATAGCTGTGCTTGGATATCATAATATCTGTGTACTACTTTAATTTTTGTTTTCTTTTTGAAGGGGGGGGGGGGGGGTATTTATTTGCAAGTGATCCTGTCAACATTCTCACTTATCCAAACACTTTTCTAAACATTACTACAATCAGGTACATGTGTGGATTAATAAAAAAAAAAAAAACAGGCATTGATATGCCTATATTTAAAAATGGGGACCCATTTAATTCAAACAGCTACCGAGGGATAACACTGAACAACTGTTTTTGAAATTTCTTTTGCCAAATTCTTAGCATTTACCAATGAAAAACGTGGTTTTAGAACAGATATTGTCAGTGGTTCGTGATGTATCTTTTTATTGAAAAACTTATGTCATATATAAAAAATTTAAAAAAACAACTAAAAAATCAGACTCTGCAGTGCCTTGAAAATTTCCAGAAAGTTTTTGATAATGTGTGGCATGAAGCTGTCTTGTTGAAATTATGCAAAATTGGAATCAAAGGTAGCTGTTTCAAAGTTATAGAATTAATGTGCAAAAATGCCACATCGTGTACAAGAATCACAGATGGTCTTTCTCCCATGATCACCTCACCTGTCTCACCTTACAGCGTCACCAGGTCAGTGTTGGCCACTGCACATTTTGACACCACCAGGCCGCTCTGTCTTGACTTTTGTGAACAATTTCTTGACGTTTGACTATTTAGGCCACTGATGTTGGGCTATGTTCTTGATGTATGAGATTGGAGGTCTGCCTTTCTTCCTTTTTGCCACTGTTTTTCCTTGAAAGATGACTGCCATAAGGTCTGTGTTCTTGCTGCGTGACACATGGCCAATGCAGTTTAGTCTTCTCTTGTTCATGTCTGCTAGTAGTTTTCTGGTGGTGTCATGTTCTTCCAAGACACTATCATTAGTTCTTCTGTCTGTCCATTTGACGCATAGTTATCTCCGATAAAAGCACATGTCTGCTGCCTTGATTGTTCTGCGATCATTTTTTCTCAGAATCCAGGCTTCGCAGCCATAAATCATGACTGGCCTGATCAAACATTTTAAGAGTCTTAACTTTCAGGCCATTTGGTATGCCTCTGTCTTTCCAGATGTTGTTGAGTTGGACCATTTTTTTTGCTTTGCCATTCCAATTCTTATTTTGATGTCTCTGAAGCAGGTTCCATCATCATCTCCCATGATACCATTACAAAAGGGAGTACTTCATGGACACACACTAAGCCCAGTATTATTCATTATGTTTGTCAGTGATTTACCAACTTAAAAGACTGATTCAACACATATATATTAATTAACAGCATAACAATTCCATGTCTATTGTATGCTGATAACCTGGTGATTCTTTCAGCAGATAAAATAGGATTGCAAAAATTAATTGGACAAACTCCATAAGTATTGCAAGGAATGGGGACAAAAATATGAAACAAGAAAAGAACATCAGTTATCTTTATTAAAACCAACCCCAACATACTTCTTTCATTTACATGTAGTTCTCATGCCATGTTAACCATAGACCAGTATTAATACATAGGACTGAGTTTTCCACTGAAGTGTCAGCTTGATATATGCGCAATAACACATAGCAAAACAAGTACAATAAGTAGCAATGCCGTGCGAACCGAAACGCGACGTCAAATTTGTGGTACCAAAAACTGGGGAAAACCGGGGCCGGCCGCAAAACTGGGGGGGTCTTCGGTTCAATCAAGTATTACTGCCTCTTTAATCGGTGTTTCATTCTTATTTTTTGTCTTATGTGAATAAGAAATGAATAAAGATTTGAATGATTGCCTTTTTATATACTTAGAGTGAAAATGGAATTAGTTATTTGATGAGAAAGTCGAAAATCCGCGCTTCGGGCGCAATCGTGGAGCGGATGCGTTTAGAATCGAAGTTTGTTCGGGATGCTTCACTATTTCGGTCGGTACGGCTATATTGTGAACCAATCACATTGTAATTTTGCAGCCAATGAGAATTAATGTAACAGAATGATATATCCCGACGACACCTATGTGTGCCAGTTTCAAACAGAGATCGACGCTTCCAAAGTTTTGCTTTTTTTCATCGGAAAAGTTTGCAGGCAAGTCGCCATTTTTGGAACTTGTCGTCGGCGGGATTCGATTTTACATGCTTTTTTCCATATATTAGTGTAATATGAAATCAATTTGATTTAAAATACGGCCGTACGCCAACTTTTTACATGAGGATCTGTACTAGATCAACGTCGGAATGTGCCGACGCCAGTAGCCTGAGTAGGCCTACAACGCGAAACAGAACCTGTGCAAGTTTCAGCTCGGCAAGTTTTGCGCTGTCAAAGACTAGATCTAGCAATCAACAGATCAAGTTCTGTTTTATCTGTAACATAGTATTTTTCAAGAAAAGGACTACTGCGTTTGAACTCGATTCGTAATTGTTACCGAAGCTTGGTTTGTCAACCATTTCCTTCCCGAGGTCATGCTAATTCGCATGTCGCTGTGTAGACCTGCTCACCCCACGACGGGCGAGCTTACTACTAAAAATACTATGTGATCGACGGGCTTCGCGGGCCGTGGAAAATGGGTTTGCCCAAACAGAGGGATAACCCGCCTCCTCCAACTCTCTCTCTCTCTCACTCAAATTTTAAATGAATGAATAAACAGATCTAAATAATTTTTTTTTCAAATCAATAACAGAGCTCTGTGCAAGTCATTGTACTTTCCTTGACATGAATATCTCTCTCTCTCTCTCTCTCTCTCTCTCTCTCTCTCTCTCTCTCTCTCTCTCTCTCTCTCTCTCTCTCTCTCTCAGAGAACAAAAAATGAATAAATAACAAAAAATGAATAAATAAGTAAATAGGCCCCAGTACATTCATATCCAACTTCCAGGTCATTGTTAACAGGCATGATCCTCTCTCTTTTTCTCTCTTTCTCTCTCTGACAACACACACACACACACTAATACACACAGAGATTTAGAATGTCACAAAACAAAATCTTCTGTTCATTGTTATAATATTCTTTATTTAGGTTTTGAAACTGAATAGAAGGCTATGAGTTGTATTATTTGTAAAGTAGGCCATCCATTAGCTTACGTAGTTGTTTCAATTTGTAGTCAGTATCTGGAAAGGATATGCCTATTGTCATTAATTTGTTTTAACGGGAAGATTGCATCTTATTTAGTAGTAGCCTATTATTGATTCGTATTAAAGGGCAAGAGTACACTGGAAACACTTAGCAGGATTGCTCTGCTTTGGTGGATTTTTACCAGTAATATGCTAAAAATCAAAGTCGTGAGTTTGGGCTTAATGTTAAAGTAATATTGATGTGGAGACTATGCATTATGGTTTCCTTTCCTTTCCAGTCTCAATGAATAGTATATATTATGCAGAAATTCATATATTTCTCTATTGTAGGATTTAACTGTTAAGTGACCTGTTCCTGAATGGCGAGTGGTCCCATATCCTTCCAGAAGTTTTCTTTGGACGCTGGCTGTGCTAAGTGTTCGGGGACTTGACTCATCCACAGTCACTGAGTCAGTCTGTCAGTTTTCTAAACACTGATGAATAAAATAAAAATCAAATGTACTGTGCAAAAATCTTGTCTGATATGCTTTCCTCTGTGTGTGTGTATGTGTATGTGTTGTATGTGTATGTGTGTGTGTTTAGTTTTTAGTAGAATATTGATCAGATAATATTTTTGGATAGCCTGCAGCATAAAACACGGCTGTTCACTCCCTTCTTTCCCTCTATCTTTGAGTTGAGCACCGACCCGCCTGACCCCGGTCATGACCTGACCCGGTTCCTGGCATCGTCTTATCTGTGTCAGTATCAGGCGCCTGCTGCTAGTCTTTGTTCTTACTCGTGCAGAGTGGCAGAGTCTTAATTTTATGCGTTTTTAGCACGGCACTGTGGATACTACGTGGCATTGATGGAAATTATAGTTTGCTTTTCGTGAAGTTGAGTTTGTGCACTTTAAGTGGCAAGTGTTTGTTTCTGTCTGGCATTCGTTCTTCATGTTGTAATTGTGAATTAATCACATATAGTAAAAACTGTTGCTTAAGTGATGGAGCCTTCAATTCAACATACATATACACTGCACTGTGAGAGACTTAACGCTTTGTGTCGCGTGTGTGGGGAACGTGTGAAAAGACAGCTAAAAGACAAACGATCAAATATTAAACTCTGTGTTGAATACGCTTATGAGCTGCTTGTGTTCCATAGCATTGATATTAATTCAAATACGGAAGGACAGCATCCCAAAGCTCTGTGTCTCAGGTGTTATACCGAATAAAGAAAATGAAAAAATCCAAAACAATGGTGACTAACCAAACTAACGGCCAACACTCGTGCACTCAGTGACATAATGCGCACACAGAACATGTGGACTGAGTTCAGTGGTACTTTGTCTGTCGCTGAGTGTCAAGTTTGTCATCATTTTGATATGCAGACAAAATGTGGCCGGCCAAAAAAGTCGCAAGTCGGAGCCCCCAAACGGAAGGCAAACAGTGACATGGACCAAACTGTTATGGACTGTGGCAGAGACTTTGACAGTAGTCTGATAGGGCCATCAACTTTGGGAGTCAGAAGTAAAAAAGAACAGCTGATGATCATCATGAGAGAACAATTATCTTTAGTGTCTCCTGAACTACAAACCACGCTTCCCATGCTGTCTGTGGCAACGACCTCCAAGACTGTGTAATCTCACTCAGCCAACCCGTCTGCTCCCCCCAGCCACCCCTCCTCTCCACCCTCTCATCTCCCCGTTGTGTAACCTGTTTTCACTCAGTATCAACTTTATCAAATCATCAGTAAACTTTATGAATGAAACTGTTATCATAAATCCACTGATCGTTTTGTCTTTCACACGTTCTCCCCCCTCATCTTATAGTGTTTCTGTGCCTATTTCTCATTATGGATACTGTACAGTTGATTTTCACCAGACTTGCGTTTGAGTCCATAACAAGAGCCAGGTAATTGCCATTATGTTTTTATTTCTTGTGTCTTGTTGTGTACGTATGTCAAAATGTTTCTGTCATTAATTTAACGTCAAAATAATAATTGCATGTTCACAATGGGAGTTTAAAACACCCATTTTTAACAAAGTTGCATATTTCCTTCTACTGTAGCATGCTTTCTCACTGTCTTTACGTCGTTGTCATTCCTTTGTTTGAAAAGCTACAGGAACATTTTTTTATACCGGAAGAAAGCTGGATTTATTGGCTTTCGAATGCACATGAGAGCGTAACTATGTATTGCTTTCCAAAGACATGGTTTATGGTTTTGTACTGATACTACCCTGTAAGCACCGGCCACCTATGTTCCGCGGCCCGTGTGTGCTGAGCGGCATTCCGGTTAAGCGCGATGGAGTGAAAGGGAGGGAGCGGCCGTCGCTACAATTAGTGTGTGCACCGCGTGCTAGCCTCTCAGAGGTCACTATCAGTTCAGGAACGGGTCAGCGCCAACTGAAAGTCAGCTTCACACAGCCGTGAAAAGCATGCAGTAATTTTTAATATTTCAACTATTTAAGTGATTCCAGAAGTCATTGATTCTCAGATTTCCTTTTATATGTACAGAAACTGATGAAATATTACAAATTATTCATAAGACTACTGAAGTAGCGAGTCGTGACTTTTTTGGTTTAATTTGCAGTAATAAGACACTTGAACGATGAGCAAAATGATTTTATATCTATCTCATGAAATGATTATATATCCTTGTTTTTGTTTCTAGCTTCATTTTTGTCTGTTATTAATACAATATGGGCAATTATTAATGAAAAACAGATAAAACATGCCAAATATCACATGTTTCCTGTAATAAGACAAAAATGGCTCGTCGCAGAGTTACGATAATGGTTTCATTCAATTCGGCATACAAAAATACATCAACGATCAAATTTTCACATTTGGTCCTGTCTGTCTCTCACAATTACAAAATGAATGTCATTTCCAGCAAAATCAGCATACCATGCCATTTGATGGGTTTGTTCTGTGACAGCTGGTCCTTCTTTGTCCCACTAAAAGGTGGTACCAAAATTTAAGAAATTTTTGACGCTTCAAATTCGAATATCTCGTGAACTAATAGTCCGATCTGAAAAATTTAAACTGCTTTTTACTCAGAACAACAATATCTTCAAAACCATATAAATCTTTTAACCCAAAACCCAATTTCAATTTTTCATGCGGCATTGCTACAATAAGCAGTCCATGCTCTGAAAAGATCCGTTAAAACCTTTTGACACCCTTTTGGATAGGGTGAGGGAATCAAAGGGTTAAGTTTTTGTTTTGCTAGCATGGTTGACCATGCAGCATGCTTATAGACATGCTGCGGGAGTCAAAGGGTTAAAGAATTAGAGACCAGATATAATTATAGTAATGTTACACTATCATCACTCCTATATCAACTTGTGCTGAAATATGGTTCCTCAGTGTTGAAGATCCCAGTGACAATACACAGAATTCCATAATCAAGCCATTTTTCTAAAAGTGTCTATCATAAAAAAATACCCCATGAAAAAATACACTCAAAATTTTGTCAGCAATTATTTGGAGTAGATAGAACAGTTATGGATCTATTAACTCCAGCTGAACTAGGATGATTTCCTTCAGTATACAAATTATGTCAGATACTAGGATTCTGATTACATGTATTAGACTCAAATAAGATATCTTGTGTCGAACACATACATTGAAATGTTGCAGAACAGACAAATACATTAAAAGAATCCTGGCATGATTCATGGAACATAACTGAGTCTAAAATCTTATCTGATTTGAAGTTAGTTAAAAACATAACATTGCATCAAATATTATACTGGACAAAGTTAAAACATAACACTGGAGCAAATATTATTCAGGACAAAGTTAAAACACAACATTGGAGCAAATATTATTCAGGACAAAGTTAAAACATAACATTGGAGCAATTATTATTCAGGACAAAGTTAAAACATAACATTGGAGCAAATATTATTCAGGACAAAGTTAAAACATAACATTGGAGCAAATATATTCAGGACAAAATTAAAACATAACATTGGAGCAAATATTATTCAGGACAAAGTTAAAACATAACATTGGAGCAAATATTATTCAGGACAAAGTTAAAACATAACATTGGAGCAAATATTATTCAGGACAAAGTTAAAACATAACATTGGAGCAAATATTCAGGACAAAGTTAAAACAACATTGGAGCAAATATTATTCAGGACAAAGTAAAAACATAACATTGGAGCAAACATTATTCAGGACAAAGTAAAAAACATAACATTGGAGCACACATTATTTAGTACAAAGTTAAAACACAACATTGGAGCAAATATTATTCAGGACAAAGTTAAAACATAACATTGGAGCAAATATTCAGGACAAAGTTAAAACATAACATTGGAGCAAGTATTATTCAGGACAAAGTTAAAAAATTAACATTGGAGCAAATGTTATTCAAGACAAAGTTAAAACATAACATTGAAGCAAATGTTATTCAGGACAAAGTTAAAACATAACATTGGAGCAAACATTATTCAGGACAAAGTTAAAACATAACATTGGAGCACACATTATTTAGGACCAAGTTAAAACATAACATTGGAGCAAATATTTAGGACAAAGTTAAAACATAACATTGAGCAAACATTCAGGACAAAGTTAAAACAACATTGGAGCAAATATTATTCAGGACAAAGTTAAAACATAACATTGGAGCAACTATTATTCAGGACAAAGTTAAAACATAACATTGGAGCAAATATTATTCAGGACAAAATTAAAAACATAACATTGGAGCAAATATTCAGGACAAAGTTAAAACATAACATTGGAGCAAACATTATTCAGGACAAAGTAAAAAACATAACATTGGAGCACACATTATTTAGTATAAAGTTAAAACACAACATTGGAGCAAATATTATTCAGGACAAAGTTAAAACATAACATTGGAGCAAATATTATTCAGGACCAAGTTAAAACATAACATTGGAGCAAATATTATATATTGTGAGATGTGTCCAAAACTTCTGTGTCACTGTACACTCTCAAAACATGCCATACATCATTTTTGCCCAGACTTCACAGGCAGTTTTCCCACACTTCGCAGGCAGCATGCTGCTGCATAGTCTGCGTACTCTAGCTTTGGCAAAGTGTGCATGTTGGGTATTTTCGTAAGCCACCAAACTGTGATATGACTCACAGTTTCTGTAACATGTATGTTCAATATTCTGTGTTTATATCCATGCAAAGAAAGTTTAGGCTTTAAAAGATCTGCGTACACGTTGACTTGGGGATTGAAAGAATCTCCATCCTTCACCCATCAAGAAAAAGAGATCCAGACAGGATCGAACCCGGACTTTCCAATTGGAATTCCTGATGTCTTACTCGTTTGACCGTTTCACCTGTCAAGAACTGGTTGAATCAGATGATCACTGTTGGAATATCTAGCGAAAAGGAGTGTAAAAATGATGTCAAGCATATCCAAATTTGTCTGCCTTAACGTGGTATTGGAGCTTATAGTAGAGAATACTATGTGTCGAAGTCGTTCAGACTCATATTGCTTATAGTCCAGCCGACTACTAGAGCCTTATCAGGGCTATGTTGATGTCATGACTTGTGTTAATTTCATAGATCCTGCAGACATTTCATCTTTTTTTTTTTTTTTTTTCAGAACCACGTTCAAGATCCTTGGACCCCCAAAAGCTGCCAGGAAAAAGTTCAAGAAATCAAATTAAGAAGTGTGTGTGTTTGTATGTGTGTGTGTTTGTGTGTGTGTGTGTGTGTACACTTGCATATATGTGTAAGCTTGCATGTGTGTGTATGCGTGCGTGTGTGTGTGTTTGTATGTGTGCGTGTGTGTGTCTGTATGTGTGTGTGTGAGAGTGCGTGTGTTTGTATGTGTGTGTGTGAGTGTGTGTGTTTGTATGTGTGAGTGTGTGTGTTTGTATGTGTGGGTATCACTATCAATGTGTTCATCACTTTTACGTAAGTGTGTGTGTGTGCATGTGTGTGTTAGGTACGTGTGAGTTTGTGTGTTTTTGTATATGATGTTGGTGCATGGTTATGACTGCAGGCACGCATGTGTATGTGCCTGGCAAACCCTGTGTCATTTGTCCCAAAATTGATTTGAATATATAAAATAAAAAAATTTTAAAAAAAGAAGGCTATCCTGTGTTGTGTAGCTGTTTAACAAGCTTATTATGTAAAGTGGCATTGTACAGGACTGAATAAAATATGCTGATATTTCTGTGGGTTTGTGTACAGGAGAAATAATGTGCGGTGCACACATTCCACAATCTTATTAACATCATGACAGTCAAGTCATACAATCTTTCAGTCTGTTATGTTTTTTTGTTTGTTTGTTTGTTTTTTCTTTTTTGTTTTTTTTCCAGTATGTGGACCAGACACTTCAGTGCTTACACATAATACTGCATACATTCTACACAATACAAGTAAGAGTATGTGTGTGTGTGTGTGTGTCTCTCTCTCTCTCCCCCCCTCTCTCTCTCTCCCTCTGACCTATACATCGGTCACATACCCACCTATACATCAAACTATCACTCTCAGTCACATACCCATCTATACATCAAACTATCAGTCACATGCCCACCTATACATCAAACTGTCAGTCACATACCCACCAATACTTCACACTATCAGTCACATACCCACTTATACATCAAACTATCAGTCATATACCCACCTATACACCAGTCACATGCCCACCTATACATCAAACTGTCAGTCACATACCCACCAATACATCAAACTATCAGTCACCCACCAATACATCAAACTATATATAATAATAATAATTATAATAATAATAATTACAATATTTATATAGCGCAAAATCTTGATAAAATCAAATCTAAGCGCTGAAGCAGACACACACGCAAGCACGCACGCACGCACGCACGCACACACACGCACGCACACACACACACACACATACACACACACACACACGCATGGCTATAAATGGGGAGAAAGAATAAAAGCAATAAAAGCAAGAATAAAAGCAATGGAAAATTATAGAGAGCATAGCATATACAATTATATATTATAACCATGTGATTCCCTCCGGGCGGAGACAGGCTGCAGAGGGGGGTTAGGATTTTATGCGGAGGAGAAAAGGTGAGTTTTGAGAGCGGACTTGAAGGAGACAAAAGTAGGTTGCTGACGGACTGAGAGAGGAAGTTTGTTCCAGGAGAGTGGACCAGAAACAGAGAAGGCTCGTGGACCATAGGTATTGAGCTTAGTGCGTGGAAAGCGAAAAGTCAGAGGATCGGAGGCAGAGCGGAGGGTACGTGAGGGAACATAGATCTCAAGTAGGCTTGACAGGTAATCGGGGGCTGCGTTATTGAGGCTTTTGTAGCACATGGTGTCTAGTTTGTACTGTATGCGCTTTGATACAGGGAGCCAGTGAAGTTGTGCCAGGAGAGGAGATATGTGGTCAGCTTTTTTCTTTTTGAGTACAAGGCGTACAGCATTGTTTTGAATGCGCTGTAGGATGTGAATGGTGGAGGCAGGAAGACCAGACAGGAGTGAATTGCAATAGTCAATGCGAGACATTATGAAGGAGAGAACGAGTTTTGCAGTTGTTTCGACAGAGAGATACTTCCTGATCAGCCTTATACGATGGAGATGATAGTAGCAGGATCTGGCAGTTTGAGAAACAAAGTTGTTCATGGAGAGGGTAGAGTCAATGCAGACACCAAGGTTTTTAGCTGAATCAGAAATTGGGACTGATGTGTTACATAGTGGGAGAGAAAGAGGAGGCAGCTGAGAAAGTTTCTGACGGGTGCCAATGAGGATAGCTTCTGTTTTGTCGTCATTAAGCTGAAGTCTATTTTGTGTCATCCAGTTCTTAATGTCCGAGTAACACTCAGTGGTGCGAGTCAACAGGCGCTGTATATTATCAGGTGAGTCACTGTCTTGAAGTTGGGTGTCATCAGCATAGAAGTGGTGTTTTATAGAATGGGAGTTGATGATGGTGGACAGGGGGGAGGTGTAAAGAGTGAAAAGAACAGGGCCAAGGACAGATCCTTGTGGAACACCACAGGTCAGGTATGCAGGTTGAGAGTAAGTGCCATTGATGAGAACGGTTTGTTTTCTGTTGGATAGGTATGAAGTGAACCAAGACAGAGCAATGTCAGAGATGCCAAAAGTATGATGAAGTCTAGAAAGGAGAATACCATGATCAATGGTATCAAAGGCTGCAGACAGATCAAGGAGTGTGAGGAGAGAGACTTTGCCAGTATCAGTTGCAAGGAGGAGATTGTTGAGAATGTGTAGTAGGACAGTTTCAGTGCTATGGCACTGGCGGTAGGCATCAAACTATCAGTCACATACCCATCTATACATCAAACTATCAGTCACATACCCACCTATACATCAAACTCGGTCACATACCCACCTATACATCAAACTATCAGTCACGTACCCACCTATACATCAAACTATCAGTCACATATCCACCAATACATCAAACTATCAGTCACGTACCCACCAATACATCAAACTATTAGTCACGTACCCACCTATACATCAAACTATCAGTCACATGCCCACCTATACATCAAACTATCAGTCACATACCCACCTATACATCAAACTATCACTAGTATCGGTCACGTACCCACCTATACATCAAACTATCACTAGTATCGGTCACGTACCCACCTATACATCAAACTATCAGTCACGTACCCACCTATACATCAAACTATCAGTCACATACCCACCTATACATCAAACTATCAGTCACATGCCCACCTATACATCAACTATCAGTCACATACCCACCTATACATCAAACTATCACAGTATCAGTCACGTACCCACCTATACATCAAACTATCAGTCACATACCCACCAATACATCAAACTATCAGTCACATACCCACCTATACATCAAACTATCGGTCACATACCCACCTATACATCAAACTATCAGTCACATACCCACCTATACATCAAACTATCAGTCACATACCCACCTATACATCAAACTATCAGTCACATACCCACCTATACATCAAACTATCAGTCACATACCCACTATACATCAAACTATCAGTCACATACCCACCAATACATCAAACTATCAGTCACATACCCACCTATACATCAAACTATCAGTCACATACCCACCTATACATCAAACTATCAGTCACATACCCACCTATACATCAAACTATCAGTCACATACCCACCTATACATCAAACTATCAGTCACATACCCACCTATACATCAAACTATCAGTCACATACCCACCTATACATCAAACTATCAGTCACATACCCACCTATACATCAAACTATCAGTCACATACCCACCATACATCAAACTATCACTAGTATCGGTCACGTACCCACCTATACATCAAACTATCAGTCACGCACCCACCTATACATCAAACTATCAGTCACATGCCCACCTATACATCAAACTATCACACATACCCACCAATACATCAAACTATCAGTCATGTTCCCACCTATACATCAAACTATCGGTCACGTACCCACCTATACATCAAACTATTACTATTAGTCATATACCCACATATACATCAAACTATCAGTCATATACTCGCCCATACATCAAACTATCAGTCACATATCCACCTATACATCAAACTATCAGTTACATACCCACCTATACATCAAAGTCAAACTGTCAGTCACATACCCACCAATACATCAAACTATCGGTCACATACCCACCCATACATCAAACTATCAGTCACATACCCACCTATACATCAAACTATCAGTCAGTTGTCCGTCAGAGAATGAAGAATAGGCTAGATCAACTTCATCTTGAAGAAAGAGAGCATCAAGAGCAGTGATTAAAACGTTCATGCCATCTCTGGTGTTCAGTTCTGCAGCGTCGATCTCCAAAGCTCTCGCTCGAGCTTGTCCCGTCAGGGATAATCATATTCATAACGTAACCGCTAATGTTTGTTTCTCAGGCTTCACGTCTATCACTAGCTTCCAAACTTCAAGTTCGTTTATCCACGTCTCATATACTGTGTCCGGTCCTAGACTCGGCGGTATTTTAAAATTTTGCGCCATACTTACGCTCTGCTACCACGAACAGTTAAACTATAAACGTACTTAGAACATTGCCTCAACAGATTCATTGACACTGTTATCACTTCCGCTTCTCTCGTTGCCAAGTTATTTTCTTAGTTACTGGTTTCATCTTTTCCGGTAAGTTCGACAACAATGTTTTCCAAGCATGCACTGTTCCGATTTCGTCTATCGTTATCAGCTGTAGGCTACTCACTGCGAACACCAAAATGCAGGCGTACAGAGCATGTGTGTTGAGCACACTACTCTACTCAAGTGAAGCCTCTGGCGGAAGACAGGGCATGGCGGACAGCCGTTCAGCAAGGCGTTGTGAATGCGGAGAGGAGGAGAGCAGAAAGCGCAGATGAGAAAAGTGCTCTTCGCAAGCAACGTTCCAGAAACCAGACAATAGCGACTCAATTTGTATGTGGCAGATGTGACAAAGATTGCAACTCAAGAATCGGCCTGCACAGCCACAGCAGAAAGTGCACGTCATGACCACAACGCCTCCTGGTGCAGACTATCATCTCCTGAGATGTAAAGAGGCCGACGACGATCAGCTGTGACTGATGTCCTGAACCGACAGTATCATCGTTATTTCGGCATGGATGCCACAGAAGTTTTAGAAAAAGAAACTGAAACAGCAAGACTCCATAATATCGATGCTGAACAAGTGATGGGCATCCAAAACAAGTGTGACTGCCCGCGTTCAAGCAAACAGGAACCAGAAAAAACGCGAAAGAAGAATACGAACGCGTATTTAATACAACAAGGCAAGACAGGCGCAAATTTTCGACCAACTGGCCTTTGTCATGCGTAAGATTACAAACAAACAAACACCAGATACAAAAATTATGAGAAAAAGACTGACACTTCCCTGCTGCTGTGTCCAATGTGAGAAAAAAAATGATGGGCATATTTAGTGCTTCCAAATAGCGTGCACCAAATGCCACAAACAATGTAGGCCTACTTCATTTCCTCCAAGCTGCAAGCCATCAAGAACAGTGTCATGCATGGCTTGGACTTGATTAAGTAACATAACTCCGTGACTCTCAAGAGTTATGTTACTTAGTTGATATTTAAAATTCTCCCTGCTTCCCTCTTATTTCCTTTGGTATTGGACTTGATTGTTGAAAATTACAGGGAGAAATTAGCTGGTCAATCAAGGCGGCAAGAAAGAGGAGACAGACAAACAAAAACATGAAGAAATGAAGGAGGAACAATCGAGAAGAATTGATTCAAGAAGGCAGAAGAGAGAAGAAAAAGAGAGAAAAACTTCTGAGGCACAGCTGAAGACTCAGGATATGAAAGAAAAGGGGAACACCTTTCCTAACTGGAAGGGAAAACGTTATGTGATCTTGTGGATGTCATGTCTGGTTTCGCTGTGGGAGGGAATATTTGCCACATATGGTTTGATGAAAAAGCTCAGAAACCAGTCATGTACCATAGAAAAAATGGAATCTAGTGTATGTTGTGGCAGGTGGACTATGACATTCCAATTTTTTTTTCTGGATTGTGATGTTACATTTGGAGACCTTGTCTTGCCATGAATCCATTTCAATTCTGTAATCCTATTTCCATCTGGCACAACATACCCATTTCACTCCTGCCTGTCTGATATAGAATTGATGCACCAGCCACAACAAAACCAGACAGGACATCTACAAAATCAAATACTGTTCTGTCTTCCTATTCTCCTTTGCTACATTACAAGTCTGGTGTCCACATTCTTCAGCTGTGCTTGGTAACATTCCTGGCTGCACTGCCATGAAAACAGTCCATATATACACACCACTGCATTTTACACGGTTTAGTTCACAAACCATAAATTCCATGGCAGATTTTTTCTGAATTAGTATTTTTGTTTTGTAAAGAAATACCAAGAGATTTTGTTATCTTGTGTGTGTGTGTGTGTGTGTACTGACAACATATATTTTCATTACATTATTCAATGTGAATCACAATGCTGAAGAAGTGGAGATGAATATAGGGGTCCCATTTGCCATCGTGGTGTCGTATTTTGTTTCATAGGATAACAAGTGAACAAATGACAGGTATGTAGTATTATGTAGGTGTTATTGAAGGGAAGAAAGCAAGGATTTTAAAAACCCCATGGGGATGTCAGGGGCTGTGTCAGTATAATATCTCCACCTTCTGGAAAATCTGTGATAGAAATTTCCTTTCCTGTCATTCTCTTTTTCTTTGCCTTGATCTTGTCATTTGTCATATCTTCCTTTTTCATTTTCTGTTTTGCTGATCCGTTCACCTCTGGTAAGTTTTCAATAAAGCCTTAAATACATCCTCTTTGAACTGATAATTGTATACATAAATGAATTATATTTTTAGCTGTAAGTAAATGTGAACTGCTTAGTGGCAATTTCAGGTAATATTAGCCAGTTTTTACACACATTAATGCTTTTGTTTACTTATGTGCTAATGTTTTTTTTCCCCAGTCCTTCTGGTGATAATCTGGGTGGGGTTGCCAATGCCAAGGGCATATTATTTGATTATTTGTGTGATTGCTGTGATATGTGTACTTAATTTCTTTTCCATGTTTGTTTTTTGCATGGTCCTTTACATGTTTACATGTGTGTTTCGCTTGAGATGGTTGTACCCTCGATATAGCTCTGAGTAGTGGGCTGGGCTTTAAACACTAATAATGATAATGCCAATAATCATAAGGGATAGATAGTAGCCTTTCATATGAACTAAATAATGTGGAACAATCATTTTCATTTTGTATCGGATGGAGAGGAGGAAATGGCATGGTTGTACTGAAAAGAACAGTGACTTGTATGCTGCAAGTATTCAGCAAAAAATTCTTGGGAGAGGTGGACAGCAAAATAATGTCAATAGAAGTCTTCCTGTCAAGTGTGTACACTCTAAGGCGACTGGGGTGTGTCAAGGTAATGACACTTGGATACCCTTCATGTATAAACTTTTGTTATTTCCATTTTTGTTATTGGTTAGATTTGCATTTGACATATTTGGCTTTACACAGATGACTTTTAATTTATGATTCCATTCTTAGAATGTCAGCACATTTTTGTAATCTCTTCATTTAGCAAACTGTAAATGTGACTACCGATTCTGTGCTTTTTAGTGTATGTGTGCACTATTTGTATGTAACTCACATAAATATGTTTCAGGATTTTTTTGTTTTTGCAATACAGCTTATTTTTGTGATTGGTGTTTGTGCGTGTATGTTATGATATGTTTCTGCAAATACCCTTTTCATCTCGTTACCTGTTCTGTGGACTTATTTTGATGTAGCATTATGCATTAAAACATTTGTAACCAAATATTGTCAGTCTTGGTATTTTTAGTTTGCATTTAATGTTGTTTTTTGAGCGATATAGGCCTACATAGAGATGTTTATATAAATGTGTGTGTGTGTGTGTGTGTGTGTGTGTGTGTGTGTGTGTGTTTACATACTGGTAGGCCTACATGTACACACACATAATATATATATATACTACACGTCATTATTGAAGGGCCAGGAACGTTTTTGAGTCAATTTTTGAAAGGAGAAATAACCTATTTTCTCTTACTCTGTTCTCCAATTCGTTGCCGTAACTGAATGGATAAGAGCTCAGACAACATTGCAGTTTCCTTTTGGCACGTGTTTGGGGATTTGCCGATTTGCAATGGGCGGCCCAAGGAAGACAATTTCCACACGAAATTGTCGAATCTTCAGCAGGGTCTCTCTGACGACGCAGGCAAGGTAGCGACAAAATTCGCTTTGCACGTGCAAGGCAAGCCCTTTTTGAACACTACTCCAGCCAAAGTTGCCCCAGACGAGGATAAAAAGGACCCGTTCTTGGTTCGTTTTAACCATGCTTGCAAGACGACGGATGACGGATGAGCAGCGGGGGAGAGCCCTCGCTCTGCTTGATGAAGGCCTAGCGCAGCGGGAAGTTGCTAGACGACTTGAAGTGTCGCATTCCACAATCCAGAGACTGCTGGAGCGCTTCAATGAGACTGGAGCAGTCCAGGAAAGGCGTCACACGGGTCGACCCAGAGTAACGACAAGACAGCAAGACCGCTACCTTGCCCTCTCCGTCCTGAGGGAAAGGGCATCCACTGCGGTGACCTTGAGGGGTCAGCTGAGGGACGCAACAGGTGCTAACATCAGCTGCAGCACGGTGAGAAGACGGCTACATGAGGCAAACTTGAGGTCACGGAGACCGGCCGTCCGACCCGTGCTGTCACCGGTCAACAGAGTGCGCCGCATGACCTGGGCCAGGGAGCACGTGACCTGGACAAGGCAACAGTGGGCCCGGGTCTTGTTTTCGGATGAGTCCAGGTTCACCCTGACCTTTAACGATGGCCGGGCTCGGGTGTGGCGACGTCAAGGGGAGAGGTTCGCTGACGCCACTGTCCAAGAGCATAACCGGTACGGCGGCGGGTCGGTGATGGTGTGGGGTGGCATGAGCCGTGGTACCCGGACCCCCCTGCTCCCCATTGACGGCATCCTGAACGGGGTCCGGTACCGGGACGAGGTTCTGGTGGCCGTGGCACTGCCTGCGCTTGTGGACCTTGGTCAAGGCGCCATCTTCCAGGACGACAATGCACCTGCGCATCGAGCACGCCTTGTGACCGACTTCCTGGAGCAGCATGAAGTCGTCCGTATGGCCTGGCCAGCGTGCTCACCTGACCTGAACCCAATTGAACACCTCTGGGATGTGCTCGGGAGGCGCATCAGGGACAACCACCCCCCACCGGGCACCCTGGCCAGGCTGGTCGACATCCTGCAGATCGAGTGGGCGGCCATCCCTCAGGACACACTCCGTACCCTTGTGGGGTCGATGCATCGGCGCTGTGAAGCATGCATCCAGGCTCGGGGCGGACACACGCGATATTGAAAACAGATTGGCCAAATCTGACACTTTCTGTTTTTTGAAAAGGGGGGGATGTTCCTTTAAATGCATGTGCTGTTCACTAATGGGTCATTGTGCTAATTTCTTTTTCCAAAACAGGTGTGGAAATGATGAAATAAAACATAGAATCAATTCTAAACATTGTCAATTATTTCAACTTAAAATTAGAGAGGAAGGAAGAAGTGGCCCTTAAATTATGATTAGGAGTATATATATATATTTATATATGCATATGCACACTTATAACACACACGCACACATATATTTACATACATATCGGTAACACATTATCTTTCATGTTGTATGACAACTTATGAAAAAGTGTGTGTTTACGCAAGAAAAAAAACATTAAAACTTTTTCAGAAAGGTTTGCTCGTTAGAGTAAATAATTGAAAGGATACACTGTCCTTACTACCAGCAGAATTTTTAAATCAAAATTGCAAGATGAAATTTCCAGAAGAGCAAGTTATAAACCAATCCAGTCTGTGAATCTTTTTTTCCCCTCAGAACAGCTAAATTAATAATTAAACTGTAATCTCTTAGTCTCAATAAAGACTCAATTTCTATATTACTAGGAAACTTTAGAGAGGTCTTTTCAGTAAATATTCAAACAATTTTCATTTCTATTTTTAAGGGTTTTTATACTACCACCACAAGCTCTCAATTCTTTATTTTAATTACCATAATCAATACGCACACATACATATGATATATAATAATACACATACATATCATTTATATTTATAAACATGTAGGCCCTATATATAAACCAAGAGTAAATACATGAATGCGCAGGTTGACAACTTCTTGAAGGCTGTTCTTCATGGAAAAACTGTAATTAATTGATTATTACATAAAGATTTATCCTAATGATATTGAATGACTGTTGTAAATTATCATGATAATTATCTTGCGGCTTTCATCATCATCAGGTGCCTTGCCGCATGGCATTGGCGATCATGGACCTCCATCTATCTCTATCTCTTGCCGCCCCAAGCATCTCCTCATCCTCAGCCATCCCGCAAGTCCGTCCAGCATTTTCTCCCTGGGTCTACCTGGTGCTCTCTTTCCCTCCAGCTTTCCCGTTGTGACCAGGTGCTCCAAATCCCCCTTCCTCATCAAATGCCAACAAATGTTGCCTGTCTTTTCCTAATCTTCCTTATGACTGATCTACTTGTGTCTGTCTCCATCAAGACTGTCTCGTTTGTTTTCTTTGCTGTCCATGGAACTCTCAACATTCTTCTTAGAAACCACATCTCGGCTGCCTCAATCTTGCTCTGGCTTTGCTTGTTGACTATCCACGCCTCACATCCGTACAACAGTATTGGTTCTATATAACATTCAAGGACTCTCTTCCTGATGTTAATTGATAGGCATTTGTTGGTAAGAATGCTTGTCATCTTCTTGAATGCTGTTTTGGCTTGGCCGATTCTGCCGGCTATTTCTGATGTGCATCTGCCGTCTGATGAAATGATCGTTCCCAGGTAGGCCTATTTCAACTTATTAACCTGTGTCAAGGTTGTGCCATTTGCTGTTATTTTGCATGAGGAGATTTCATGTTTTTTACTGATCACCATGATTTCAGTCTTGCTGCTGTTTAGTTCCAACCCCTTACCTTTGCTTTCTATTTCTAGTATATTCACAAGGTTTTGTAGGTCCCTTTCATTTTCTGCAATTAGCATGGTGCCATCTGCGCATTGAATGTTGTTTATCGTTTTCCCTCCAACCTTTAATCCAGGGGGGTCTTCTAGGTTTTTCATGATGTTTTCGCTGTAAAGTGAAAACAGATCTGGTGACAAAACACAACCCTGTCAGACTCCTCTTTTGATGTTTTGGAAAGAGCTTATATTGTTTTCTATTCTCATCGCAGCTGTTTGTTCCCAGTATATATTCCTGATTATACACAGATTTTTTCCATCAACATTAAGTCTCTCAAGTTGGTTGATCAATTCTTCATGTCATACCCGATCGAAAGCCTGGTATAGTCAACAAAGCATAAATACAAATCCTTATTCATCTCAATTGACCTCTCTATGATAGTTCTTAGGATGTATATGGCATTAATAGTTCCCTTCCCTTCGAAAAGTCCACACTGTTCTTCTGCTATTTCTCTTTTGATTCTATTCCTTGTCCTCATCATGATTATTCTTAACACGATTTTTGTTACATGACTCATCAAACTGATTGTGCGATGGAGTTGGCATTCTATAGCCCTTGTCTTCTTTGGAAGTGCAATGAAAATTGATTTTGACATATCTTTGGGGATTTTTCCAGTGTCGTAAATTTCATTTCGGGGGACTATTATTTTTTCTATGCCAAATTCCTCCAGGCCTTCAATCATCTCTGTAGTAATGTTGTCTGGTCCTGAGGCTTTTCCTGGTTTTATCTTTATCAGTGCTGCTCTAACTTCATCTTTCATTATGGGTGGCATGCGGCTTTACTCAACAATTTTCAAGGCAGATACTCGATTATTTTGGAAACTGTAAAGATTTTAGAAATTTCAGTTCATTTTCGCTTTAGCCAGTTGAGGCAATTAATGAATTAATTGCTAATTAATGCAAGGACCCAGAGATTCATGAAGGCCTTAATCATCTTAGATAAACAAAGACCTTTCTACTAGTTTAGTTAGTTTAGTAATAGGGACATAACACATTAGCCGTTCGGCTATTTCAAGTCCCATCATTTCTCTTTTTCTTTTCTTACACTCGTAGTCAAGGTCTGTCGTACGCCCAGTTTTTTTTTTTGATGATTCATTCATCATATTCGTATTTAAGTTCAATGTAATGTTTCCAATGGTCAAGCTGGTTTTTAAACGAGTCTGTGTTTCTGGATCTGGATCTGGATAATTACGCTGCAGGAGCCTTTTCAGGCATCGTCGCAGCGGGTGGTAGGAGCGCATGGCTTGATTTGAATAAGTAGTCCTCATTTATTTTATGGTTTTTTTTTATGACTATAATAATTTAATTTTTCTTATTTATTTATTTATGAGTGGAAAATAACTAATTTAAGTGGTGTTTCAAGTTTGTGCTCTTTTAATTTCGTTTGGTAATTTATTCCATACATGTGCAGTTCTATTTGTAAAATAAAACTTTCTAATGTTAGTCTTGCAATATTCTATAAATATTTTATCAGTATTATTTCTTATTTTGTCATAATTTGTCAGTTTGAAAAATTCTGTTCTATTTACGTCATCTATATTGTTAAAAATCTTGAAACTTTGGATCAGATTTCCCTCCCATCATTCTTCTTGCTTTTAAACTGGGTAAATTGAGTAATTCTAATCTTTCTCTATGAATAATTTTGAAAACCATGAATTAATTTAGTAGCTCTTCTTTGTATCTTCTCTATCAATGCTGACTGTCTTTTAGTAGTAGTAGTAGTAGTAGTAGTAGTAGTAGTAGCTGAGGGCTGGCTCGTAGCCTAGGCCTTCTGGCCTTTTAACGCCCTATCTTTTTTGTTTTACGCTTTCTTCTTCGGGGTCTGAAAAGCATGCCTTAATATTCATACTTGAGCAAATCTGCTTCAGTCTATTTTTTTAAAATAAAATTTTGAATTCTGCGTCATCGTCCAGGAAATTTTTGAATTTGTTAATGCTGTTAGTAAATTTAATTTCAAAAGGAATTTTATTCCACAATTTAACAATTCTGTTAGAAAAACAAAACGCTCTTGTGTTAGTATTTCTGTGTTTATCAAATATTTTACCTTCAGCATTCCTTGTTATACTAGCTTGTGGAAAGGAAAAAAATGTTTCAACTGATAGCTTATCCATCCCATTCATTATTTTGTATACCTGTATTAAATCCCCCCTAACCCTCCTTACCTTTCAGTGAATGAAGTTTTAAAAACTTAAGCCTTTCTTCATAACTCATATTTTTACACTCTATAAGCAACCTAGTTGCCCTTCTTTGTACATTTTCAATCATTTTTGACATGGAAACCAAATAATGTTACCATACTCCAAATGAGGCCTCACTAAGCCTTTGTACAAATATAAAAATGTCTCCCTGTTTATGTATGAGAATGTTCTTTTTATGATTCCAAGCAACTTGTTTGATTTATTAACAACATTTTGAATGTGATTATAAATTTGAGACTTTTATCAAATATTACTCCTAAATCTTTTTCTTCTAAACATTCTATTATTTCACAGGTAATACCATCATTTATCATAGAATATTTGTTACATGTATTACTGATATTTGATTTTTTCAATCGTTTCAGTCGTTCTAAAGTTACGGTGCTTTTTGTGATGAAACGGCACATAGGCCTACAGTGATACACGGTCACAGTTTTTGCTAGGTAATCCAATGAAGGAAAACGTCAAAAATTTAACTATTCAAAAAATCGTAACATTCGTCACAGACTATCAATCGAAGAACTTTGAATACCAATTTAAAGGTTTGTTGTTGTTGTTTTTTTGTGTGTTGTTTTTTCCTTTTTTCTCTTTTCGATGATGGTAATATTTGAAATTTTCTGTAACCATAGAAACCACATCTCGGCTGCCTCAGTCTTGTTCTGGCTTTGCGAGTTGACTGTCCACGCCTCACAACCGTATAATATTATCGGTTCTATAGAACATTCAAGAACTCTCTTCCTGAACACACACACACACCAGTACCCACACACTATAAAAACACAACTCACACAGCACACAAGAGACACATCACACATACAAATGCCAACAACTTAGTTTTCTTACATACCTTGTACCACAGTTCACTGCTAATCCTTCAGAGACACACACACACACAGACACACACACACACACAGAGACACACACACACACACACACACAACACACACATCACACACACACCACACACACACACACACACACACACACACACACACACACACACACACACACGTAAATACACACCACAGAAATACGTGTTCATGATCTCATCTCACACAAGCACAACAAACACACCACACACATACATGAGCACATTCACACACCACACACACACACACACACACACACACTCTCTCTCTCTCTCTCACACACACACACACACACACACACACACACACACACACACACACACACACACACACACGTGCGGACACGAGAAACTAAGTTTTGAACAGAATATACGATTCATTACTCCTTAAAGGGCCTGTTACAACGCTGTTTGTTTTGTTGTTGTTGTTGTTGTTGTTTTTCCGTTAAATTGTATGATTTTACCTCATATGGTACAATGCCGTTATGATTTCATAGATTCAGTCATCCCTCAGACGCCTCTTTATCATATCTTACATATTTATTTCTATATTTACTTGCCTTGGCATTTTTATTTCATTTTATTATTTATTGATCTATTTGTTTGCTTATTTATTTCTCTATTTGTTTTTTTGTTTTTTGTTTTGTTTGTTTTTGTTTGTTTGTTTCTTGTTGTTTGTTTGTTTTTTTCGTCTAAAATTACATATGTGAATAGACGTTAAAAGAAATAATGAACGAACACATGAGAAATACCTACGCACGATCTCATCTCACATACGCACAACAAATACGCCACACACATACATGAGCACACACATTACACACATGTACACGCACGCCGCGCGCGCACACACACGCGGACACACAAAACACACACCACACAGACAGACACACACACACACACCACGCACGCACGCACGCACACACACACACACAACACACCACACACACACACACGCACACACACACACGCACGTACGCACACACACACACACACACACATCACACACATACACCCATGATACACAGAAATACACTCACGATACACAGTAACACACATACACATACATCCAAACACATCGCACAAAATGTACTCATGATACACATACACACACGTGCACGTGCACGCACATTCATACATCGCACAGATATATTCATGATACACAGACACAAAGAAACACATAAACACTCGCACAAAATGACAGACAGACAGACATACACACCCACACATCGCACAAATATAGGCCTATTCGTGAGACACATAGAAACGCGCGCGTGCACACACACACACACACACACACAACACACACACACACACACACACACACAACACACACACACACACACACACACACACATACACACACACACACTTGTAAACTCATATCGACAAACAAACTTATATTATACAGATTCATAGAATTCATAGAAACATACACACACATCACATCACATACACATCACATCACATCACATCACATCACATCAGTACACTCATGATACGAACACACACACACACACACACACACACACACACACACACACACACACACACACACACACACACACACACACACACACACACACACACCTGCACGCAGCACACACCTGCATGCACGCACACACACACACAACATTGTTTATTATTATATTATTACTACTACTACTACTAAGATAAATAAGGGTATAACATTTCTTCAAATAATGGATGTAAAAAGTATTATCAAGAGGCCAAAGATCAGTGTTTTAACCCTTTGACTCCCGAATCCTATCCACCAACTACAAAAGCTTAACCTTTTGACTCTCTCACCTTACTCACCAGCTCCTGCAAGAAGCTGATGGGTAGGGTGAGAGAGTCAAAGGGTCAAGTTTTTGTTTTGCTAGCATGGTTGACAATGCAGGATGCTGGTGGACAGGGTGCGGGAGTCAAAAGGTTAAAAAGAAGATTTTGAAATTTGCCTCGAAGGTTTGAAATAGGGGACAAAAAACAACAACATATGATTACGTTCATCATCAACATCATCATCACGTGCCCTGCTGCATGCCGTTGGCGATTCAGGCCCTCCATACGAACCTTGTCGTTTGCTGAAGCAAGTACTTCTCCCACCCCTTCTGATAACGTTAAGCAATGAAAAATGAAAAATAACAAAAATATCTATTTTCAACTCTCCTCACATACACAATTTAAAAAAAAAAAAAAAATTAGATGAGAAAAAAAAATTGCAGGCTCCAGGGGGATTCGAACCCTCGACCTTCTGCTTACTAGGCAGACGCTCTAACCAACTGAGCTATAGAGCCATGTAGTTTTTGGAGAAATAATACGTTATTATTATCAATCACTTTTCTGTTTAGAAATTACGGGGTTCCCTTTTTTTTTTCCACTCAAAGAGTGACTGGTTAACATTAATTTTCTATAATTTGATTCTATATTTTCAAATTAATGTCGTTATTTACTCTATATTAGAATGTTATCTCGAGTATCAGTATATTATTTCACATCAACTCACGACGTTAATAGGAGTGATCTCTCTTGGAATCCAGACGGACAAAATTTTCATCAAAACAGAAGACGACGTCATACTTTATTTATTGATTACAGAACGTTCTTGACATAGATTGCAGTATTTATGCGTGATTTCAGTTGATTCGAGCCATTTTGACTCTGTGACTATTGAAAGTTTGTCAAAATGGCTGCTGAATCGCCGAGAAAAGGAGTGAAATACAACTGCTGTGTTGTCAGGCCTCAGCAATACAGGTTTGACCTGTTCGTTATGTTTTGTGTGCATTGTCACCTTCCTTTGTTTACAAATTGTAGACGACATGTTTCTTTGTTTACGCAGATAATTTCCGACGAAATCATTCCATTTTAGAACAAATGGAATTGTTGAAAAGGCTCATTTACTAGTCCTGTTTCAAAACGTTCCTGGACGAGCACGGTGAAGTGTACTGTCACTGTGTAGGCAAGTCAAGTGAAAATTATCAAAATTTGTAAAGTCACAGAAAGGTCTTAGTCACTTAGTGAGCACACGATCATACAGTGGACTTCTAGACAACTCCATCTAGTGGGTAAAGGTGCAGATCTCCACGTCAAACGTGTGCAGATCTGCCAGTGCCAAAACTCCGTTTGCAAATACCATACCACTATATGCATGTAGGCCTATATCAAATTGGCACGTTAAAGATCCTGTTGGTGCTTAACTAATTAATTAAAAGTCATGCCCTAGGCTGGCTTAGGAAACATGAAAACACCCAGCATGCACACCCACCAAAGATGCAATAACATGATGATATGTGGTCAGCTCGCCTAACTGCTCGAGTTCTGTGTGCTTCACAAAAAAAGTCTGATTAGATCTATGTATAGTGCAAGTCAGTCGAAATGAGTTTGGAGAATAGTTCGATAACATAATTATTGATAGGCCTTTATAGCCTACAAGTGATGATGACAGCAGCCATCGCATTCACATTGCTTTGATGCAGCCAACGCTCCCAACATCTTGACATAGAGAACACATGTGACAGTCTGACACACACAGACGCACGCATGCACACACACCACACACACAGACACACACACACACACACACACACACACACACACACACACACACACACACACACAACACACACACAATGAGTACATATGTACATAGAGGATGAGATGGTGGAAAAAATATTCACTATGTGCTTATAATGTTTGCCCTGGAAGTCAGAGATTTGTTTAGTTGGACCTCTCTCTCTTATTCTTAGATTAATATACAGATGCATTGATACATGTATTTTAATTTTCTTTTCCATCTCTCAGCTAGGCTTTAAGCAGTAATAAAAATACCAGTAACTTCAGTCAGTTCACAGTAATCATGATTGGACTCAGATAATTGATGTACCGACACAGATTTGCCATACAATGGACTGAGTTGTCCACAAAGGAAAGAATTCTTTTGACTGAGCACATGACTAGTCTTTTATGCACAGGACTATCCTGACATTTCGGACCACAGTGCTTTATTTTGCATCCTAGATACAGAAGCACCCACCCAGGAGATGTGACATCAGATAATATCAGAGCTTTACAACTAGATCTGCCTTTCACTGTTTCAGTCAGATGTAAAATACATTTTGCAGACAGCTACTCAGCAAGATTCTTCCTTTTAACTTGAGAAACTTGCTGGCATCTATAGCAGTGTGGAGTTTGGAGTTTGTTCAAGAGGGATTCATTGCACTTGGACAATTCCATACATGTTTTCCACCCAGATCTGCCAAGAATTATCTGGCAGACGCCCTAAGCCTGCGCAAAACCCTATGTGTCTTGAAATTGGGGAAGAAGGGGAAGGGACTTTTGAAACTCTAAGCTGACACCACCTGAATGATGGAAACATGAAGATGGGCAGTGAACAGGCGAGTTTCTAATATTGCAGGCTGGGTTTGAACTCGAGATATCAGATTTTAAATCCACAGCTCTGTCAAAAGAACCACCCAGCCCACAGTGTAGCGGTGGTGTTTGTTGGATCCTTGATCAGCATGCCCCATGTATTACAAGAAGGATCAAAGACATCCCTCCGCCCCTATGGATAAATGATGGCATGGGCCAGAGCAACTTGAAGAGAGGTGATGGGCTGAGAGACACACCAACAAATTTATGTCAAAGAACAGACTACTGTTCAGTCATTTCAGCTGCCAGAGAAACTTGAATACTACATTGAAAAGATAGATTCTAGCACCTCTTGCCAACAACTTTTCTCTTTGACTTGTGAGTGTTATACTAGGCAAATCTAAAATGACACAGATCTTTCTCACTCTCAGTGATATTTCCTCCATTTGAGCTACTTCAGCATTTCAGTGACTTTTTCACTGAAAATATAAGATGCATTTAAGAAGTATGAGATCATGTTGGTCAGTGATTTAGGTTGCCTTGTTCAGTTGTTGCGTTTATAAATGTACAGATTGTTATAGGAGTGTTTACATGTACCTTCAGGTATCAGAAAATAGAAGAATTTGTACAGCAAGGGATAAAAGTTTTATTAGGATCATCATATTTGCAGTGTTCTGCTATGCTCAGAGCTGTAGATCTGTTGATACTCTAGGATCTGTTGGTGTCATGAGCATGTGATGTTTAATTGGATAGGTAATATACATATTGTTTGGCCCACATTTGCAGGCTTTATGTTGCTACTTAGTCTGCATACTCTTGCCTTTGATGGCATGTCTGTCTCTATCAGGCAAGCATACTTCTCTGTCTTTCGATGGGTATGCATGTGGGTTTTTTGTGTTGCTGGTTTTCTGTAAGTCACCAAACACTGACATGAGTTCTAACAGTAAAGGGTTGTTGAATTGACACTGAACTGACTGACAGGAGATTTAACATTTGTATGTGTTTGCTTATGGACATAAAGAGGAATCAGGCATTAGCAGATCTGGGCATATGCTAAGATGATCCAAAAGAAAAGACCCTTTGGTGAAAGAAGTTAAAACACAGCTGCAGGACAAACAGTTACCAAACTGTTAAGCCCATCTTTGAATAGAGATGTTCAGTAGAAACCACCCAACACTTACATTACAGAATGTAGGCTAAAACCATGCTTCTGAATGCAAAAGAAGACCATTCACTCAATCTGTGAAAGTCTTATGAGGACAGAGGAGTCTGAAAAATGAAGATTTGTGGCAGACCTTGACCTCTGAAGCTCAAACAAGTGAAAGAATTCTTGGTGAACATTACTTTTTGTCTAGAAAGGGAGATTGTTAACTTGGAATTTCGTAAGTAATTGTTAATTTAACTTTTTGGAGCATAACTTTTTTTATGAAATTTAATATTTATTCAAAACAAGTGCGACTGCCCGTGTTCAAGCAAACAGGAACCAAAAAAACAGGAAAATAGAATCAGAACGCGTATTTAATACAGCAAGACAAGACAGACCTGTACAAATTTTCAGCCAACTGGCCTTTGTTATTTATTGTTAGCAGCTCTCCTCTACAAACACAAAGTCATTTTTTAATGAGATATTGAATCAATGGATGTATTAATTTTGTTCTCTTTTTTTTCAGTGACAAATCTGTGGTGGACAGTGTTGTTAATCTTATAACAAATGTTCCGCAGGTAAAATCAGTGTGCTGTTGTGTAATAATGTGCCAGTGTGTATGCTTGCTTCATCATTGTTTACTTATTATTGTTTTCTTTATTTATTTATTTAGTTTCTTAATTTGTGTAATAATGTGTAGCAGTGTGTATTTTTGCTTGTTGATTATTTGTTTTTTTTTTTTTCTTTTACTTTGGAATACATTTATATGTTTTATTTGTACATTATTTATTTTTGTTATACTTATAGTAACATAATGAAAACATAGGGCTTACATGTGTTCTTTATCATCTGTTACATTTGGTGGAATTATAATGATATCAGCAATAAATTATTTTTCAGTTATTGTGTTTAATTTCCATCTGCTTCTTTAAAATATTTATTAATTTGATTTTTATTTAACCCTTTGACTCCCGTACCCTGTCCACCAGCATTCTGCATTGTCAACCATGCCAGCAAAGTGAAATCTTAACCCTTTGACCCCCTCACTCTGCCCTTTGACTCCCTCCCCTACCCACCAGCTTCATGGAGGAAGATGGTGGGTTGGGTGAGGGAGTCGAAGGATTAATCGAATATCATTCATTTTGTTGGTTTGCCACTTTGAATCCCATTTTCTTTTCACCCCAGATGTTTCACTTGTATCTTAACCCTGTCTTAACACCTGCACCCTGTCCTCCAGCATCCTGCATCACCAACCATGCTAGCAAAGCAAAACCTTAACCCTTTGACTCCCTCACCCTATTCACAGCTTCCTGCAGGAAGCTGATGGATACGGTGAGGGAGTCAAAGGGTTAAGCTTTTGCATTTGGTGGATAGGGTGCAGGAGTCAGAGGGTTAAATCTCCCTCACCCTGACCACCGAATGCAATGATTTAACTATTTCACTCCCTGAACCTATCCACCAGCATCCTGCACCCTTTCACTCCCTGACCCTGACTTGGATACAGTGAGCGAGCGAAGGATGATTTTTTATGCTTTGCTATCAATATCATGGCTGATGATGCAGGAAGCTGGTGGATAGGGTTAGGGAGTAAAAGGATTATAAATGTTTCATAGCTGTGTTGTGGCTATGATTCTTGCTTAGATTCACTAGTTATAATAGTTTTTTTTTTTAAATTTGATTTTGTGTTTATTGAATTATTTTTCAGGACTGTGTTATTTAGGCATTTAGTTGCTATTGCTGCTTTTGAAGATTGAATGCAAAACTCACAAGAGCAAACTTTATTAGTGATGCTGATATAGTGTTTTTGTTAATCATGAATGTTGTCATGTATATAAAATCAAAACTTATCTAGACTGATGTTTTGTTTTATTGAGTTATATAGTTTCATTATTTTATTATGTATAATAGTTATAAATATTGTTCTTGTCAACCATTTCATTTATATATTCATTTTTTATTTAGTTGTTATTTTATATTTTTAAAGTCAGTGTGATGCTGATGTGCCACTGACTTTTTGAAATCTTAAATTCTTAATCAGTCAGGGAATTTATATATTGGGGGAAAAAAAAAAAGAACAGTTAATACTTTTAAAACCTTGATAGGAAAATGTCCAGGTATCCAGAGGTACTGAAGAGATGATTTCTGTCTTTGATGCATGAATTAAACGTGCGTGAATGAATCACAACAGTTTCAACTTGAAAATGGTGTGGAGTGTATGTACCTGGGAACAAATGAGACCCAGCGCTGAATGACAATAACAACAAAGAAAACTTTGTGAACTATTTTGACAAATTATAGCAGTCCGCCACGTAGGTTTTACTGAATCCATTAGTCATTATTACTTTATAACACCTACACGTATGGAATCACTGTATGCACAATTGTTTACACTTACTTGTGTGTAGCGCTGTCGCCGTGACCCGGCCTCATCAGCGACTGACTGTGTTACTGCTGAGAGGGGAGCGAGGCAGCCGTAACACAGTCAGTCGCCGATGAGGCCGGGTCACGGCGACAGCGCTACGACACAAGTAAGTGTAAACAATGGTGCATACAGTGATTCCATACGTGTAGGTGTTATAAAGTAATAATGACTTTCTGAACTCTAACTTAGAGTTAGATACAGATGAAAGTAGACAGTGTAAATCTGAACTATTTCTGGTTAAAAAAGAAAGTGCTATGTCATATAATTCAAGCGAATAATACTGAATTGTTCAGTAAATTGAAAACTGCTGTCGTTGTTGTGAACAGTGAGAAGAACTTACACTGAAAGAGTTACTTTAGAAAATGTATTGAATAACAGCTATAACTTGTATGTAGCATATGTTTTTGTTTGGTTGAATCCCATTCCCCAACCTCCACTTGACTCCTTTATGTATACTGACCAGTAGTAATCACATGAGATTCTGTGTGTTTTTGCTAAAGTATGGTGATGTTCACATTTTCTGACCTTGTCCAGCGAAAAAAAAAAGTGATTTGTGAATGAGTATGTATACATGTATGTGTTTAGAAGTAGAACAGATTTGAATATTTTTTAGTCACGCTCACACCTCCTCAGTCAGTGCTACACTGGCTACAGTCCTTGATGTGTTTATTTTTCACATTGTTGCATTAACTGAATAAGACTTAGACAGTAAGAGTGACTAAGGTTCTTAGTTAGTTAATGCGAGACATAAAGCCAGTTTATACAAGAGATGTTTGTTAATGCGAGACAAAAAGCCAATTGATACAAGAGATGTTTGTTTTTTTTTAACAATTTTGCTTTTTCATGATTCACTTGAAAAAATGAGTAGTACACTATTAGTATGTTGTCATTTTGAACTGTGTTTATACTATAGTATGCAAAGTGCATTATCTTAAGATCTTCACCTTAAAAAAAAGGCTTGTCATATATATCGTTATTACTATCCTCATGTTTTCAGATTTTTAAACTCATTTTTAACAAGGTACGAAAACAAACAATATTGGCAAAGCAAATTTATTTTTCGTGGGATGGCAGACTCTGTTATAGAGCCATGGACTTGAGATCTGATATATCTCAGTTGGCAACATTAAAAACTGGCCTCTTCATCGCCCGTCTTAAAGTTTTCATTGTTCTGGTGGTGTCAGCCTACTGTTTCATAGCACCTCCCCCCATCCCCATTTCAAGACCTTGCCTGTGCATAGGGTTTTGTGCAGACCCAGGGAGTTTGCCCGATAGTTGCTGGGTAATTTGGGTGGAGCACATATGGAGTTGTCTGAGTGGGATGAATCCTGCTTGCACAAGCTCCAAACTCGAGTAATTAGTTTGTATCAAAGATTTAACCTTTGACTCCCACACCCTGTCCACCAACTGGAAAAACTTAACCCTTTGACTCTCTCACACTGTCCACCAGCTTGCTGCAGGAAGCTGGTGGATAGGGTGAGGGAATCAAAGGGTTAAGTTTTTGCTTTGCTTGCATAGTTGACAATGCAGGATTCTGGTGACGAGGTTGCGGGAGTCAAAGGGTTAAGACGGGCAGAGAACAAGCCGGTGTTTATGTTACAGGCTGGGATTGAACTTGATACACCAGAACTTGAGTCCAGAGCTCAGTCTACTGAGCCAGGCACCCTACTCAAAGATTTCACATAGCCCATGGGGGGTTGATTCCACAGTTTCCATATTATCATGCTGGTATTCCATCCAATTGAGCTGACGTGTCAATCTTGATTCATTTTAGATGAATGATACAGACCTCTGGTCATTGTAGTGCTTTTAAAACACTTTGATGCCTGCACCCTGTCCTCCAGCATCCTGCATTGCCAACCATGCCAACAAAACAAAAACCTAACCCTTTGACTCCCTCACCCTTTTTTAAGGTCAAAGCATTAAGTTTTTGCAGTTGGTGTGTAGGATGCTGGAGTGAATGGGTTAACTCGTTGCTTTCACACATGAAGTGTCCATTACTGTGATGATTGTTAACTAAGCAGTGTGATGGTAATTATCGTCACACAGATGTGTCTCTTTCAGGCCTACAGCAGTGGACCCAAGCCGGAGGACCAGGAAAAGGTTATGTGGGTCAAGTTCGAGCAGTGTGACGTGAATGGTAAGTGCAGTTCTGTGAGATAAAGTTTTGAGAATGTATACAGTAATACATGAACTTGATTCTGCCAATAAACTTAAAGGTAGAGACTGTATCATGGTCTTGAGTCATAGCGGGGTGAAGTGATACAGTTCTCAACCTTTCTTGGGGCAAATCTGACAGAAAGACCCATCTCTTCTCTGCTGCTGTATTTTTTCCAGGGCCAGGTACTCATTCACAACAGGGTAAACTGGAAGCCACATGCACAGAGTTTTCTCAAGGTAGATTAGAACCTGTGCGATCATAGTGAAAAACAAGAGCTCTTCCTCTGTGCCACCAGATCACAAGCCACCATAGTTGATGAATGATAAGCGATAGCCACAGAATCTGCATGGTGCCTCTGGTCTTGGAAGAATACTGAAGCTCACCTGACACGAAATGATGCTCAGGGTGTTATTTTCTTTCCAGGAAGAAAAACATGACTCTGTGTGGTGTGTGTGTGTGTGTGTGTGTGTGTGTGTGTGTGTGTGTGTGTGTGGTGTGTGTGTGTGTGTGTGTGTGTGCATGGGAACACTTATTTTGATTTGTTTGGAAATATCAGTTTTTGGAACAAATCTATATTTTCTAAATATGTTGCTTACTCACTCCAGGCCAATAATCAGCCAAGCTGGAGGAGAGCATTGGAAAACAGCAGCAGATGCACATATCTCACCAAAGTTTCAGAACCAAATTTGGAAGAGAGAAATGTATCACAACATTATCAGATATTTATGTTTTTTCTTCAATTAGGTTTTGATACAGCTGTCACAAGCTTGAGTTTGACTTATCAGATAGACGTAGAGAACTGGCTAGAGAAAGCAGTACATGTAAGTATTGTAGTGACAGTGCCCAGGTGAACAGTGCCTGAGACGATGAGTTTCACTTTATTTTCCATATCATAAATTCCATGAACACCTTTTGAAGTTTATTCCACAAAAATATCTGTTAGTTAAATTAGTATTTAAATTGTGTAACATCATTTCTGGCAGAAAACAAGATCGATTGAATTTAGCAAAATTTATAAAATTTTCTGAAATTGTATGGTTTTTCTTTTGACATTTGAGTATCCTATATTAACCCTTTGACTCCCTCACCCTATCCATCTGCACCCTGCATTGACAGCCATGACAGCAAAGCAAAAATTTAACTTTTTCACTCCCTCATTCTGTCCACCGGTTTCCTGCAAGAAGCTGGTGGATAGGGTGATGGAGTGTAAGTGTTTTAAGTTTTCACAGTTGGCAGATAGGGTGTGGGCGTGAAAGGGTTAAGACAAATTCAAATTGCTTTTTCCCTATTAATTTTCTGAATCTGAGTATTACATGTTGATTCTGTTGGATTTTCATTTATTTGCTGTTAATCTCCATGTCCAAGTTGGGGTTAAAGTATCTATCTATGCTGTCCAATGTTAGAAGTCTAAGGAACAAAACAGACGAACTCGCATCACTACTACAAGACAGAAGAGACTATAGGGACTGTTCGATTCTCTGCTTTACGGAAACATGGCTACATAAGGATATCCCTGACAATCTTATTCAAATGAAGGATTTCAGTCTCTATCGATCGGACAGAGTCCCTGAACTTTGTGATAAATCGGTTGGGGAAAATAAAATCCTGTTCTTGTTCTTCTCTTGTTTAACCTTGTCCTCTTAGTCTACATACTCATTTTATTGTATTTAACTCATTTTGATTTTAATGTGCATATCGCGTTGCATCTTTAATCAAATTTTTTCTATACCTACCAAAGTTTTTTCAATGAGTATTGCCCTTTTTGTCCATTGTTAAAAGTCCTGACCAAGGCATCTGACTCTTATGATGTGCTTTTTTAACCGTACATATTTAGATTTAGTCATTATCTTTGATATTGTTTCGACAAAGAGGGAGGGGGAGAGAGATGAGGGGAGGAAGAGGGTGAGAGAGGAGTGAAAGAGAGAGTGAGAGAGAGTAAGAGTATGTGTGTACATGTGTTTATGTGTTCTTGTGCCTATATATATTTTAATGCGAATGCCAAAACAATTTCCCATTGTGATGCTTTGGGCTAAATAAAATTCTTCTATCTTGTATCTTGTATTAAACATTGAACATTGTGTATGTATGTGTGTGTGTATGTTGTGTGTGTTTTATTTTTTTATACATTTAAAAAAGTTGGTATTACAATAAACATAACATGTATTTGGAGATGATCATGTATTTATCATTTGCATATACAAATTATCCTGTGACTTTGTAAGTCATATCAGTGTTTAGTCCTCTTCTCCCGCTGGACAGAGCAGCAGGGAAGTTTGTCTTTTTCTCCTAATTTTTGTATTTGGTGTTTGTTTGTTTGTGATCTTACATTCACGCTTGACAATCCCAGCTGGCCAAAAATTTATCCCTGTCTTGTTTTGTTGCATTTAATACGCATTCTGATTCTATTTTCGTGTTTTTTTTTTTGTTCCTGTTTGCTTGAACGGGGGGGCAGTCACACTTGTTTTGGATTATGTGCAGATATTTAAACATAGGCAAGGTAAATCCTTGGAAATTGTTTCCTGTTTCTGGCACTAAATTTTGAACTTGAAGGAAGGTTGTTAAGGGCCTGTACTTTTCTGTTCGGCATCAGTTTTCAGTTCTGTGATTTGACAGGAATAATAGCGATTGGTTGGGACACTGGATTTTTAATCAGAAGATATGGGTTTGGCCCTGGTAGGATAC